>JBAMCI010000035.1:18092500-18572500 GCA_037075265.1 Drosophila nigricruria
ATAGTTGTCAATCTACGACTGCTGCTGAATTGTGGCAATGGGAAAAGAACAAAAATAAAGTGAGCATGGAACACCCCTAATGACAGGCAAACTAAACCAAACCGTTGGCCAAAAACTGGCAATCGACCTTCAAGCTTTAAATGGCAGCTGTTTTGCGGAATTCTCAGCCCCTTAACAGCCATTTCTCTGGCTAATTATGTGGCAGTCGTAGAATTTTAATAGGAATATTTACGATCAAGTTATGCCAACTAGCTGGTAACTCGAGCTGATGACGTTGAAAAATGGACAAGACGAGGAATTTCCATTTAATTAACTCGTTTGGCGAATAAACGCACAGAAATGCGAACATTGTCAAAATGTACAAAATAAATTTTAATTGAAATATCCACAAAAGCTTAAATACGAACTCATAATAATAATTGAGACTAAAGCAATGCATTTTCTATTTTCTTTTTGGCTAAAGTTACGTTTAATATTCACACACATGAAATACCTTAATTATAGCTCTCGGTGTCAAATACATTTTGCTAAGAGTGAAAATACTTTAAATTGCTTTTCGGAATGACATAAATAATTCAATGAATGAATATATTCATTTGACATTTAATGGCAGCTGTTGCATCAAACTTTCATTCCATTCTATACAAATATTGATTGACTATTTGCAATTGGCATTCTTGAGCTTCTTTTGGCATTGAATACATTGCGAAACAATAAATTAATGCTTGGCATGGCCATTCACCCCACTTAGGCAAATGAACTGTGATTGAACTATCCGAAATTTATGGGTCGCAGCCCAATTGCAATTAGCTGTGAGCTATGGACATCTGAAGGTTACTTAAATATGCAATGAATATTTAACGATTGTCCGCTTTGAATGCTCTTAAGCATATTACGGCAAACGTAAGTTACACCTGAGCTCATCTCA
The DNA here is from genome assembly GCA_037075265.1 of Drosophila nigricruria. NCBI lineage: Eukaryota > Metazoa > Arthropoda > Insecta > Diptera > Drosophilidae > Drosophila > Drosophila nigricruria. Next base: position 18,093,429 of record JBAMCI010000035.1, read on the forward strand.
ATGAAAAATGATCTAATTAGCATATTTAGATTTTAATGTTTGAATGTTTCTAGTTTAGAAGTTGAGAGCATTTTTGTTTTTAAGACATTTGTGCAATTTTTATTAGACGATTAAACTTTCTAATACTTTATTAAATACATTTTCAATACTAATCCTAATCGGAAGAAAAGAAATAGCATTTGGGTAGTTCAAGGAAAATGCACGCTACTAAAAAAACAAAAGACCAGCCAACAGTTAATCGTCATCATCATCGGATATCAGGTCGGACAAGCTTAAATCTGAGGAGCGTTTCTCAAGATTTTCATTGTCCTTGGATTGACCTGGTAAGACAATCGGTAGTGCATACATCCTTAGAAACATAGAAACAGTGTCACGAAAGTCTTGTTCGGAACGCTTCATAATGGCCGCTGCGTGGTGATTGAGCGGATCGTGTGGATTCGGATGACGCAACAATTGCGGTAAGAACGTTTCAAATATGTTCACCAGATCATAATTGGCCGACCAGGCCTGTTTAAACACATTCATGCACACCAGTCCGGTGGTGAACTCTATATTTGGATGAAGAATTTTTGTAACGAATCGTACGCGCGGTGCCTTCAAAGGATATTCCTGTGGCATGGCGACATTCACCGTCCAGACGCCACCCTCGTAAGCGGTGCCCATCGGTCCTTCAAGGCGCACGTCCAAATTGGTCATGTCGTCGTCAACGGTTGTATGATACCCCGCAGCCAACAGCCTGTTCACGTCCCGATTCAGGCGGCGTCCGGCCATGGGCGAGGTTGTGTTCACGACTACATTGGCCATTTGGTCTCCTGTTATTCTACGTGTGTCTCCGTATCGGAACTACTGAGATTTTGAATGCACTCGTCTGTTCCCAGCGGTACCTTCAAAAGCATTCATCTGCCAATAATTTTGGTTATTCAAATCGATTCGCACTTAATGCATTTTTCGCACAAATGCAAACAACAAACAACAATATAGATAAATATAAATATGTACATATATATATGTATATATATATGAACATATATATATGAATTTGTCTAAAAAAATTAGAAAAAATTCTTTCCAATACTTACATATAAAAGAAACGAAAATTTTGTTACTAATACATTACAGTTTTATAAAACTATATATCGATGCCTACTCTGAATGTGAAACTATTCTCAAATCACATTAGCTCGAACAAAAATATATTTATTTCCCACATGGTCGTAGCATACAAAGTGTTTTTTTCCCCTTACATTTGCTGGAGTTTCCCTGATTTTGTGGCTGAAGCCTTGTTCGATTCTCTTTACTTTGTGGTTTATGAATGTTTTTGTGTGTTTTTAGCTTTGCCGCATTGCGCACAGTGTTTTATGTGCGAGTCATTGTCCTAGAAAATACCCTGTACTTTGATAAGAGAGTTACTACAAATGCATACGAAAATTGTTAATCTGGCAAAGATAATATTGTGAATAAATATGAAGAATTTTAGGAAATTTATTTGACTTTTGTAGAAAGTTAGATAAAAATGGCAAATGTTTCCATAAATTATTTATAAATATTCAATAATAGCTCCTTTGAACAGTTTCTATTCCACGAGATCCTGGCTATTATTATGTTATTATAGGCTTATTCACTGTCTCATATCTTCATATTCCCCGCATCTTTTATATACAGAGTATTTTAGAAATACATTTTGTCACCTTGCCAAAAGTAAAATTCATTAATTACGCGTGGGTCAGATGCAAATTTGTTGGCCATACTGCCAAACGCTTGTCGCGAGCACTCAGGGTCAGCAAATAGTTAAGTGCACAAATATATATATATGTATATATATAGATATATATGCAGTATATATATGTATATATATAGATATACAGATATACAGATAGGGGAATGGTATTATTCTCTCTTATCAATGGCTATGGATAAACATTGCTATCGAGTACAGACTCGCATTTAAAGGATTGCGAAATAACTTCAATCGCAGTGCATTACAGTTAAATGGACTTTGCACTAAATGCTGCAAATTGCTGCCATAGTAAACAGAAATACGACTATGTGTACACTCGCACGAAAGTATCTGCAGCTGCAGCAAGTGCATTTGTATCTGTATCTGTGCCTGTATCTGTATGTGTATGTGTATGTGTGTGTGTAATGTTGTCTATTTCACCCTGTCTTTCGCGCTGCCGCTGCTCTCCTCACAATGCCAGTTGAAACAATGGTAAATAACGACTAGAAAATTGTAAAAAATGTCAACGATGCCTTCCATTGCTCAAATCCTTGCCCATGACCCGCACTTTCGTCCTGGGCCATCCATGCCCATCCAAACCTCTCTCTCAACTCCCCCAAATTCAGTCTGTGATGTCTGACTGCCTCCTGTTTGTGTGTCTGCGTCTGGAATGCGCATTGTTGCAGTTTTCACAGTTGAGTGCGTTCATTGTTTTCGCTGTCAGCGCTGCGCGTTTACAATGAATAATTAGAATTTGTTGAAGGTTTTTACTTATATATACCACGTCGTGCCATAGTCAAGTCAATGGGTATACTTAAATTCATTTATTCCCTGCTCTGAAAGTCTGATTGCAATATTCTGCTCTCTATTCCAAACTCTAATTAAAACAGTATTTTTTGTGTCTATAACTATTGACACCTATACATACACATATATTTACTATTACAGAGTGAAGCAACAGGCTAATGAAATGCATTTGATCTTTCCTGAACCAAAATATCTTAAGATAAGATTTTATACAGAACTTTTAATCTTTTGCCTTTAGTAACAGGATATTGAATAGTTCAGCATTTGAAGCAACAATATTTTGACTGGGTTATCAATTTGTTGACTTGATTCATGCTACATTTAATTTGAGTGCATGAGTAGCAAATTATCATTTCCCTCTCTATTGCCGCTCCATTCAATCTCTATGCGGGTTTTAGGCATAGAAGTGTTAGCCCAATTGATGTCTCGTTTGCTGGCGAATTGTTAAATTTAATTGGGTATAAATTGATGATACCGACACTCAACATAACTAGAGTTTTCAGTTTTACCATTGACCATACCATTGACCATAGTCAAATTAAAATTGATAATGAAATAAAATACAATTTCGTTGGCAGTTAACTGGCAACAAATTCTCGCCAATTCTCTTGGCTGGGTGAGTGAGGCGCCTAAATGTGATTTTCAAGTGTATAAATTAAATGTTTAATAGATGCCATTAAGGACGTTATCCGCCATTAAAACAATATGGCAGCCCCAGACTGTGGGGTAGAAACGGGACGTGAAATGTGATTATCGCGCGAAATAAACGTGAAATTCATGTAAACTACGCGGCGGCATGCCCCGGAGTCCCGTAACCGAAAACCGATTCTCAAATTGTGAATTAAAATAAAGCTGAAACTGAGAACGAAAGGAGACATTAAGAGAGAAGCCCAGCATGGTCGTCAATTTTCAAAATACTTGATGCCAGACTGTGTTAACGTTCGGTAATTAAGTTGTTTCTCTGCTTTATCGAGGACGCGGACAGCGCCAAAGGCGACCGCAGAGCCAACACTTCACAACTAAAACAAAGACAACAAATAAAATAAAAAAAGAGCGAAAGGGGCTGAAACAATGGCTTATGGCAAAGAGCAAACAACGCCCAGCCCAGCCATTAAACAATGCCCTGAACAATGGCCCCCGACAAAAGGCGCACGTCAAAAGGATAACTAAGAGTGGCATCGGGGGCGCTTAGAAAACTACTGGCAGTGACCGCTGCCACTATTGTCACCTGCCCAGTAGTTAAATTTACAGCAGTTCACTCAAAGAGGAATTCAAATTCAGCAGAGTAAAGCTCTTAAGGAATAAAAATTTCAACAAAAAATACCTATTAAGCTCTTGTGGGCATGCACACAGCATTATTTCAACATTCAAGCAGTTAACCGAAAGAGGAATTAAAAACAGCATAGTAAAGTTTTTAAAGTATGAAAATGTTGCAAAAACAAACGAGAAAGGCACGTGTTAAAAGCTTTTTAATATGCATATACTAAAATACACTCTGAGAAAAAATTTTTAATTAGTGTATAAACTATATTAACATAACTTATACGAGCTCAAGGAGTGCAGGCCATGAGCTTATAGCAGTTCATATTTATTCATATAAAAAATACAATTATATTTACTAAACTCTTTCAATTTTAAAGTTGTTAACAGAATGAGAAATGAAAAAATCAATTTTTCTTTTACATTTTAATAGTTTGAAAAGATGTTTAAATAACTATTATATTAATTCCTATTTTTAAATTTATTAAACTAACAGAAATGCAATATACTATATGCAATTTCAACTCAGAAAACTAATATGAAAAATAATAAAAAAAAAAAACATGAAATTAAATCTGTAAGCCTTAAAGATTGTGAGCTCACCTTTTGAACTATGAAAGGTTGCCAGATTTTAAAGTGTATTGCTTTCAAGAAGCAAAGGTTTGCTATAAAATTATAAATATTTGAAGAGTATTGAATATTAACCAGTTGCTGCAAAAGCATTTGAAACTTTTTTAAATTTCGCTATGAATAATTTCGTGGGTATAATTAAAGTGCGGAATTGAACGTGCTTTAAATCTCTGTGCGCAACACACAAAGTAAATTTGTTGCTGTTCGCTGGTGATAAAATATTTGTCGAGCGCCATTTACAAAGTCATTTGCAAGCTCAATGTGCTTTCAGAGTAATGCGCTCCACCTGCCCTTTTTAGCCACCCACCGCCCCACGATCCCTTACCCGATTTCCTTTCCACTCATTTTCGCGGGCTACCCAAAGCAGTTGTTTTAGTCTTTATTGCTTTCGCTTTTTGGCAGCGCCAACGCAAGCGTTTACAATTTTATGGTCTCATTTCAGGTTTGGTTTGGTTTGCCTCGGCAGCCACCCGACACCAGAACATGGCTAAAAGGTATACTGAGAGTGGTACAAGGTTCCAGCTGCAGGTGCAGATGCTGCGCCAAAGGGCGTTGGGGCTGAGGCAATATCGTTTATTTAAAATGTCATAAATACTTAGCTACAGCTCACATGGCATAACAATAATAATATTTTTCATTTTGAAAATTGTTGAGTTTTATGTCGTTCAAGTTGCAGTCGAAAGGTAGCAACGATAACATTTACTTGTTTCAATGTATTTTACTTGTTTCAATCAATTTTCAGTTTTCCTTGAAGTTCAATTCCCTTGAAATTACAATCAATATTTGATTGTTTTATGTTTGCAATGATATAGTAATATATAGGTTCAATTAGTTGACTTTCTCTCTCTCTCTCTCTCTCTCTCTCTCTCTCTCTCTTTCTCTCTCTCTCCCTCTCTCTCTCTCTCTCTCTCTCTCTCTCTCTCTCTCTCTCTCTCTCTCTCTCTCTCTCTCTCTCTCTCTCTCTCTCTCTCTCTCTCTCTCTCTCTCTCTCTCTCTCTCTCTCTCTCTCTCTCTCTCTCTCTCTCTCTCTCTCTCTCTCTCTCTCTCTCTCTCTCTCTCTCTCTCTCTCTCTCTCTCTCTCTCTCTCTCACTCTCTTTTCATTGGCAGCAGCAGACATAAGTTATAGATATTGAATTATATATCATGGATAATATTTTCTTACTGTCTCTTTAGCTAGCTAATATAATTCTTAAAGTTCAATCAAGTTTGAAGTTTGGAGCTTGAAATAATATTCTCAAAACTCTGGACTTTCACAATGCAGACAGTTCGTGTAATAAGCGTCGTTCACACATATCGCATTCAGCCATTTGAACACAAATGTGCAGAAACTTTTACAATAAATCAGAAAATTTGTTACACATTACAGGCAGGCGAAAACTTTTCGCCCTGCCCAATGGAAATTTGTTTACAATGCAGCTGCTGCTCCAATATGAAATGCAGAATATTTCTTCAGATGGAAGCATGATACGGAAGACATCCTTTGGCTGCATTCAATGTACATACTAGGACTGACACGTAAAGAATGTTTCACTGACACTCGATTTGAGGCAAACTTTTATTATAAGACAGCCAATCAAAGTACCGATCGTTAGGTTAGGTTTAGCTCTTCATTGGCTGTAGCATAAAGAAAGTTTAGATACCCATCTTAGTTAATATTCCGGCTACATGATATTCAGATCCATCAATATTGTAATAGTTTGTAAGAGCAGCTTTGTTGTCAGCTTACTTCACACATACTGCACTGAGTTGAACACGAGTAGCGAACAATTTTCAGCTTTTAAGACAGATATTTATGCGTCCAAAGTGTTCGTTTAATCAATTATTAAATTGTTTGTTTGCTTGTACAAAATTTGTCGTGTACACACTGTCTGTCTCACACTCAACTGAACACGATGCTGGTTAAGAGAGAAGGAGTGCGATTTGGCCAGTCCATAGCTTCACAGTGGAAGCTCATGCGATGGAAGTCAACAATAAGTACTGAGCCAATGAACACATTCAGTGCGTTCAGCTATAACAAAAACAATGCCCGAGTAGTCAACACAGGAGCACGTGCTTGTACAGTGGAACAAAACTGAAGAAAATTAAGATAAAAAGATGAGAAAAAAATAAACAAAATTTAATACATGCAAAAAAGTTTACAAAATACATGAATAAGTGAATAAAACTCAAATTAAATTATACAAAAATATTTTAAATTTTTTATAATCGACATTTAGAATTTCCTTTTTATCTTCAAAGTAAACTCTTGTTTTTATATATAAAAACCTTTTTTAGAAATTTTTTAACCAAACACTAAGAGTTAAATGTTTTGTCAAAGATACATATTGTACTTATATTTTAAAAATATATTTCATAAAAATTAATTTCAAATAAAGTTTTGATATATTTTCCAATGTGTGCCATGGTGCACATTAGCCGCCAGGTTTAGCTTCAACGTTCGCTGGTGGAGCAATCAAAGTCCGTGACGAATGAACTTTAACGATTATGGCGATAAAGAGATTTATCGATGAGCAAATCAACTGAAACAATACACACACACACACACAAATATGCCGCTGTTTTACCCTTCCGGCCTTAGCTCGTGAGCCTAAGAGTGCTCGAGTAGATTGAGAGGGCGACAGGCACTTGGCACTCGGCACTCGGCACACTCGCAATCGCATTCGCGTGTGTTTTATTGAGCACTTCATTGCGCACACTTATGGGACGATTAAAATCGATTTAATCCATGCGGAGCATAAATCAACTGCAAACGAGCTGCAAACCAAAGAAAAGCCAATGGAACACTTTGTATCTAATACTTGCCAAGGCCGCGTTGGCCATTAATGAGCATGATGTATGGCCAGAATGTAGTACTTGTGGCTATGCGGCTGAGCCTTACATTAAAAGCAGCTTTGACAGTCTGTATACATATATATGCGAAACTCATTCATCATAACATAACATAGCCACCATGTAACGAATTTATTGTTGGGCTAGCTGAATAAATTGATAAAAGCCTTTTAAATGTAAATATTGTATTTATCTCGTGGCAGAAATTGTTTATTGATACACATAAAATTGCAAAATTGCGGCAATCGGCACGAGCTATCAAACGCCGGCCACCGTTTCAGCCATAAAATCATAACAAAGGCCCTTTAAATATACACATCTATATAAATAGAGTTATGGGCTAACGATATATATAACATAGTCCTGCAATGCGAATAGTGTGAAATGCTTACCTTTATCGCAAACAAATATTTGATATGCGGCATTCATGTTTGTTACATATGCCACACGCCATTGTTTATCATTGATATATAGCTCACCGATACCAGTGCAAATGATGGACGTGGCATTGTTTGAGTTATTTAGTTATTCGGTTAATCTATAGCCTGGGGGTGCTTACAGAAATAATTAATATTTTGTTTAAGCTGCGAGTTTAGGCTTCATAAATATAAATAAATAGCATTTATTATTGCAATAATTATCATTTGTTATATACTTAGCATTGTTTTAACTGGTTTTCATTACTTTTATTGAAATATATAAATATATAAGAAGTTTCTTACCAAGTAGTTAAATGTCCATGGAAATCTATTGTTTATATGTATATACAAATATATATGTCTTCAGTTCTTCCTTATACCTTTTTCCATTCAGATATATATATCATAGGTATGTATGTATCAATAGAATCTATAGTTATACAAAAATCTCACATCTCATTTATTTATTTGTTTAATAAGAAATACTTAGTTCGCTCTCGAACTCAACGGCAAAAGCTTAAACATGTAATCAGCTCAGAATAGAAAATGTTCTCGTTGTTTGACTGTAATGCCAAGGGAAATGCAATTGTAAACTACGTTAAGCCTTTAACAGCGTTCGTTGTTGTAAATTGTATAACATTGTAGTGAAAAGAGTTGTTCTCTACTTACACATATGCCTCCTTGAATCGAATCGTATTTCAATTTGGCTTTTCACAATACATGTGCTTATTTTAAATTCCCATCGCTTAGATAATGAAATTATCGTTATGACCGAGTCGTCTAGCATTTGCTTCCTGCTGCTTGTTGCATGCCAATCGGATGAGCATTGAAGGCAGCTACGGCTACAGCTGGGTCGCGTTTAAAGCATTAATATTCATATGACCTAATCGGTTTATGGCTGGCAAAAATCGTTTCGATTTGCATTTACGCTTTCCATGTTTCACTGGACATGAGCTGCTCTCAGCATTTGCAACTTTTACACTTACTGTCAGTGGCATATGCCCTGGCATTTGCATACAACATGGCTAAAACCCAATTGCGAAACACGCTGCATTCAGCAACATTCAGCAGATTTTGTTGACTTTTTGCATGCAAATGCAAACAGCTAGACACATGCTTAGACGCTGACAAGCTGACACGCAGAGAATCGTTATAGCAATTTCTTTGCAACATATATTAATGCGTTTATTCCAATTAACCACAATTATGTGGAAATAGCTTTAACTTTAACCTTAATTGCAGCTTGCAAACATTGCAAACTTGAGGTAAACAGTATTTGGCGTATTTGGCTGCCTGCCAAATGCATGTATGGGATTGTGTATGTGTGTGTGTGTGTGTATATATATATATAGCTGCATGTGCAGTGTTGATTTCGGCATATCTTCGTTAATTTGCATATGCAAAAATTTAAGTTGATATTGATTACAAATTTGGAATGAGATATTTTATGGACTTTAAGTTTAGCAGTAAAATTATGCAATTAAGAGTTGAAACTCAGGAACACACTTGACTTGAATTTTTATAAATTTATATAATGTATGTCCATTGATTAAATAATGCCTGATCTAAAAATAAACACATTTATATCACTTTTTAAACACAACTTTACTTTGTTTCACTTTAAATTTGATGGGCTAGTCAGTAGAATATTTTATATATTTGTGATAAAGACTATTTTGACGTCTTTTGATATTCAAATTGATTAGTGTAAAAGTTCAATTCTTTGATTAAATTTGCATTCAATAAAGTTTTTTTGATTTCATATTTTATTATTTAATAGTCAGTTTTGTAGCTATTAAATTTCTATTTAATTGCTATTTCATTTGTTAGTGCTCAACAATAGAAAGTGTACAAGCTCTGAGCGCAAAAGAATACTCGAAGTACAAAATAAAAGCTAGATTATAAATGAACATAAACAAGTTTTGAGTACTCTAGTCGGGAGTTCACGACAAGCAGATACTCTGTATCCTGAGCTTATTTTAATTATATATTACAAGCAACAAATGTACGCATAAGCACTTCCACCAATCACTGCGTAATTTATGCAGCGGCTGCGCTTGAGCTTGTGGCTGGGGAGGGAAGGGTAGGTTAGGTATGAAAATTCCGAGATATTCAAAATCTGGGTATCATCACCTTCATTGTACAGTTTAAGCCAAACTAGTTTGATCAATTATTATCATTAATAAGGATATGGTATAAGTAATCTGCCTGTTACATGCATTTTTGCTAAAGTATTATAGCCGGAATTTCTATTCAGGGTATATTCTGTTTTTGTAGTACAAAAAGTAAACAAATATAAATAAAACATAAATATTTATGTCTCTAATGTTTTGCCAAATAATATCAAATTTTCTAATGTCAGACAAATTTAACCTTTAATGAAAAAAAAGCTTAACTTTTAAGAATTGTTTCTGCAGAAGGAAAACAAAGAGAACAAAAAAGATTCTTCTTAATACAAAATATTGAATTTTTGCTTTGCTGTGTCTTTCAATGAATAAATTGAAACAAATGACAGCACATAGATCAGCTTGGGCTGCGATTTGTGGTAGGATAGGGTAGGGATTGGGAGGCTGAAGCAGACTTTCGCTTTCTGCTTCTGTTGGCTAGGTTATGGAGATATTGATTTAGTAGACAGCACAGAGTCGAGTTGTGTTCTCTTTGTGTGTGTGTGTGTGTTTGCTTGGCTCGGAGACTAAGTAAGTTCATAAGTGGCAGCTGTTGAGGTTATTTATCAAATTTTGGCCACTAACACTTAATACAAAAGTTGGCATTGTTGCCTATGCGCTGCATTGTTAATGACATCAGCCAAATGTGCAGAACAACAAGCAGCAAATGAACTTTCTGTTGTGTTGTGTTGGTCTGTGTGTACCACAAAATCTGAGGCCAAGAACAATGATAAATTAATTAATTTGCCGGAATTGTAGACAGCACTCGGGCTCAACACGTAAAACACGAAACGTGCACAGAAATTGTGTTGAGTTAATTAAATCAGATACTATGCCTTGCGAAATCTTTAAGCCCAGCAAACACATATTGTAGTTGGTGAAATTTTCGGGCACAGGCCTGGCATTTAATTAGCATGTTTGAAGGCGCTGCCAAATCATAACTCGCGTTGGCAAACAAAACCCATTGGAATGAGGCGTCCATTTAAAAGATAAGTGGGTGTTGAGGCATTGTCGAGTTGGAGTTGAACAGCAGCTGCAGTCTAATCAGAAACTGATTTCGAGCACAATGGCGAACGCGCACGAACAATACTAATCAGCTGGCGGCTTTACTATTTGGTATTCCGTTTGTTAGTGGTTCGGGCAGGGCTCATTGCTGTTGAAATCCGAGAACAAAGGTGAACCAGAGAGCGAGATTGCCTAATGTGGCTATACTTTGGGATGCAATTGAATCATTACATTGCAGCTCCAAGTCTTCACTCTAAAGTTAACAGTGTCTGTGTAATATGTCCTTGTCGATTATACATTGTTTTAGCAATGACAATACTTTGAAGGATGACAATGTCTTCATTTCACATATATTCATATTGAAGTTTCGCTGCTATAGCTTACGCTACGTATATGCTTCCTAATGATGTGCAGCAAATCGTACCACATCCTCCCTTAACTAAAAGTCAAGTGTGCTTAAGTTAATAAGCAGCTTAAGGTTTCGTTTCTCCATCGAAGTCACTAGCCATCGTCCAAAAGTTTCTAGTACTCTCAAAATGTTGACAAAAACTCTAATTGCCTTGTTTAACATTGCTGTATTTCGAGTCAAACTAAATTAGCTGCATTGCAGTTTAAGTCTTCAAATTGCATTTCGAAGTTTGAATGCTCTTTCCTATCACACATACGCCACGTGATGTCCGCTTGGCTGTGATGTCCAGCTATTTGGCCAATACCCCAATACAGACTAATTGGCATGCGGGCGCTTTCGGCACGTCTATCAAGCTGTCAGAGCGTTTATCACTTGCCATCATCCGATTTGAGCTATTGGCCAAACTGAGATCCCATCTCACGCACACACACGGATAATTTATGCAACGACAACAACAACAACAACAACAAAAACAACGATAGCAGGCAGAAGAAGAACAACAGGCTCATCATTCATCACGCACAATAGCCCCCATCAATTGGCAAGCGTTTTTTCATAGTTTTCGTTGATGGAAGAGTTCTTGTACACAGGCTGTTCGCCAAAATTGCGAAACAGCAAAAACTTTTTAAAATTCTGTGTTGGTTTCTACTTTTTTTTTGTTTTTTTGACTTTCAATTGGTTTAAGTAAGAGAAAAAATTGGATTAAATAAACATTTTTTGCCCAAAAGTGCGCGACTGCAACTTATTCAGCTTTAAAGTATTTTAAGCTGTACTTGAGATAAATTGTGGCAGTAGCATGGAATGGATTCTTTAATGATTGATATATACTTAAATACACTTATTATACTTACCTTTTATAGACATAGACATAGACATAGATTGAGTCTAAAGTGAATTAAATATGAATACTTTTTTCTATTTAAATATCTGTATTAAGAGACTAGAGTCTTTAAACTCTCATGCATTAACTTCATTGAATAATGTAGGAATATTTCAGTTTATTGAATCGCATGTGTTTACTACTACTCTCATCATACCCAACTTAGTGCTTGGTGTTTTAACGGGGTATGCACAATAAAAGTATTATCAGCCAGTACAATACAAAGCAATTGTTGCCTCAAACAGACCCCTTACGCAACAGACATGAAACAATGCCAGAGCCCTTTCTAGCACCAACGTTCACATACACATAGATACACGCCCCTCCTCCCACCCAACCACACACACACACACACACACACATTCTCTTCTTACGCCCGCACTTTACAGTGCATAAAATGTTGAGCGTAATCGCAAATAATTTTGCCTTTTGGCGCTTTTGGCACATTTTGCAACGTGTTTTGCGAGGTGTTTGGCAAATATTTGCAGAGCTCTTAAACGCAGTAAACATGGTTAGAAAACAAATTTTAGCTATTTTATATATATTGGGTTAGTAAACTTAAAGTATTCTATATATATATATCGCCATGTTGAGCGAAAAACAACAAAAAACAATTATATATTTGCAGCAGCTGTTGGTCATATGTTAAACAAACATTTGATTGTTTTACAATTAAATTCCTATTAAAATTGATTTAAAATGCTCATTTTGATACTCGTTCACGAGGCTGAAAGGAACATATTTGTTTTGTGCAGTGAAGTTCGAGACTTGAAATTTGATATACTTAAGTATGTACCTAAGATTTGTTGTTGAGTTCTCTATATCCAGTGGGGCGTGGCAAGCGGAAATAAGCATTTCTTTGATGGCATAAACTCTATTATTTATGGCGCTATTAAAGCTTAAGACCTTGCAACTAGAAATATATATTCGTATAGAGTACAAGCTGATTGGGGTGTGAGATTAATGAAAAAAAGAATATGTAGCTGAAACAACCTAAAGACCTCCTCTACAGATAGCTCTCGGAATGGGAACTTTAGTCTTGCACTTAGGCAAATGAGAAAAAATCAATATTAAATTAATTCAAATTAATAAATTTAACTATTTGCGAAACGTGAAGGAGTATTACGCGGACACAGACACCCGACTGCTCGTTATTATTTGTTTTTCTTTTTTTTTTTTTTTTGCATGCAAATTGAATTAATAAGGATAATTATTATTTGAGTTGCTGCTTTATTGGAATTCATATTGAATGTCAAATGCAGAATAATATTCTGGTAATAAATAAAAAAACTATTTGTTTTTTATCAATAAATTTACTTTTAATTTGTATCATTTTATAGCTTTTTTGTTGCAGAAATGAAGCTCAAAAGGACTGTTAGTCAACAGTGCGTATTGAGCTTATCAAATATTTGCTGAGCGGCTTAAGTAACAAAGTCCAGAAGAGAACTCTGACTCTTTTTTTAGTCTGGCCAAAGTCTAGTCTCTGCTCAGCTTTAATACAATTTTGCAAGTTTACAATAACTTATAATAAATCACTGTATTTTGAAACATTTACCAATCATTAGATACTTACTATTCATAAAACTCCATTCAGTAACAAAGTAAGTGCTCAATTTGCAAAATGCTACATCCCATTGAGTAGAACATCCCAGTGGGCTGCCTGTAATGCGTATATAAGTGGGCTCTGTTAGTAAGTCGACAGACTTTCTTTCAATAGCTTTATATATATATATATACTTTTAGAGATATTGCAAAAATAACAAAAATGGAGCCGACATTCATAACTGTTTGCAACGTTTGTAAGTGTCTGAGGCAAGTCGAAATCATTTCCATACGGAAAATATAACAAACTGTGGCACTTGAATTGCTGCTTATTTTATATGTAGCTGGGGTATTGAGTCGAGCCCGCTTCCTGTCTAGATGGAGAGCAGCAGGAGGTAGGGGTGGAGGGCGAGGTAGAGCACTGCCAGCAGAGAATCCTGTTACTTGGGCAATAGCTTAAAGTCGCTTTTGGCCTTTGTTTAGAAAGGAAGAAATATAATTTTCCTGCGCAGTGCAAAAGTTTCGCTCCTATTTTCTTTTCATACTTCTCTTGCTGAGCAATATATTGCACATTGTATCTGTTTGTATGGCTTTGGTCGTCTCTCTACCGAAGCAACTCAACTTATTTTGCATATCTTAAAAATGGAACATACGCATTTTTCTACTCAACCACAACAATGACAACTGCCACTGCCACTGCAGGAAGAGATGGTGCGAGCGGCGTCAGCAGCAGCAGCGGCAGAGGCTATTATATAAAAATAACATAGTCTTGGAGCAAGACGGACCCATTATCATGAAAACAGCAGCTGCTCCCAGCCACAGTCGCTTGGCACAATAAAGTTTGACTACGCGGAAGTTATTGCAGTTATTCTGCCATTGAATTGTGCAATGGAAAAAAAAAACATTTCTGGAATTTAAACCGCATGCCATTTCCACGTAAAAGTTATCACACAGAAGATTATAGTTCTATGGGATGAGTTAATTATCAAGAACTGGTTAAAGGAAAAGTAAAAAATAGATATAGATATATAGATATAGATATAGGTAGAATGTCAGATGATGTGCCTAAGTTTTATAGGCATTCGACAGCTCTAATTATTGCTGAGTTTCAAAGATACCTCTCACGTTTTCTTCCTGTGTTTCTGCTTCTTTCATTTCTCTCACTGTATGCCTATAGTTCTTTCAAATTGGCTGAAGTGAGACGTGTGTTAAATGGATAAAGCCAAACGGCTTGTTGATTGCTTAAACCCGCTCGCCCCAGTTGCTGTTGTTGTCAGTGCGCCTCGCAACTAGATAGAAACTAAAGCCAAAAAATTCGCGCTTGTCAGAGATTTGTGCACAATTTTTAATCTACAAACGGTCTGGCGTTATGAAAGTGTAAGTGAATATATACGATATGCAAACAAAAAAAATATATAAAAATATAAAAAAATATGAAAAGATTTTTGCATTACTTTTGTTTTAATATTGCAGCAAATGGTTGAAAGCAACTTGGCATATGTGCGAACATTTTATATGAGCGCACATACGCACCAAATTGTCTATTGTATTTTTTTGTTTGTTTGTAGAAAACAGCTAGCAGAGTGAGGCGTATATAACATATATATATAGACACACACACACACACAGACACACTCAGACACAGAAACATGCATGCTAGCCCATCCAAGCAAACATAGTCAACTTGGTATTCCTGCGTGCGACTGTGCGTGCGTGCTTGAGTGTGGACCAGCTCTGTGTGTGTGTGTGAGCATGCTTGTACTTATGTGTGTGTGTGTGTGTGTGTTTGAACGCCCCTTTCAGAATGGACCGCCAGTCAGACAAGGCCAAAGCCAAAGCGTGCCGTTGCATTTTCAACCAAAACAATTTCAAATTATGTTTAAAATGCAACAACAACAACAACAACAACAGCAACATAAAGTATATATACACACACACACACACACACACTGCCACGCACACAGCTGTAATAAAAAAGTTTGCAAGCAATAAAATAACTATGCAGAAAATAAGTAAGTACCATAGTTGATGGTTTTTATTAAAACGTTTTCCAGCATCGTTTTTCAACACAGTTTGTGGAACAACAACAAAAAAAAAACTTTTTTCTGCAACTTTTACCACTCGTCGCTCCCATTGTAATTACTTTAAAGGGACTCAAAAAAAAAAAAAAGAAACTGTAAACTAAAGTCGGTTAACTGGAATGTTCATGAGCATTAAGAAAATAATAATAATTATTATTATTACTCTTATAAAGTTATATATGGTATATGCTCTTAGTCGAATTATATATTATATATAAGACGGGTTCGAAGTGCCGTAAAGGTTTTTAAAAAGCTTCAATTTTCTTTTCCTTTTCAGTCCGACTACAGCATGTTTTTTCAGTCATGCTAAATCGAATAAGAATTTATATATTTCAATTTGATTCATCAGATTGGCATGTACATATATTTAGACTGTAGAGGTGTAGAGGTGCTCAACTTGTTGGAAGATTAATAATTTTGGAAGATATGTTATTAATCTTCCAACAACGTGTTAATAACTTTGGAAGATATTATAGTTTCCCATTTGGCACATTTCCTAAATATACTTCTTAGTCAATCAATTGTAGATCCAACTCAATTCATCGCATTTTGCTATGAATTTTGATGTGGCGCTGATCAAATTGAAAGTCACTAACTTTACGTTCATAGACATAGACTGCATTCAAACAATATTCTAATAAAATATACAATAATTATAAAAAATTGATTTAATTAAGTTACAAGCTTATAGTCCACAATAGGATGAACTTAGTCAAACTTACATTGTTGGTGCTCTCATAAAAAATAATAATAAAATAATTAAAGTAATGAAAAAACTGCATTTGACATTCATATTTTCAGCTATAGAGGCTGATTGTATAGCTGAACTGGTAGAGCATTAAATATGATTAGATAATTTCTTTAATTGGCTTTGCATGTATTTTATTATAATTATTTTGTTATAATTGAAGCAAAATATTGCTCTGTTTAGTCTTTGATTATATGCCCTGGGGCAACCAGTAGTTTGGCTCAAGGCTTCGTGCACAGAACGTAATTAAATGCTTTTGACCGACATTCTGGTATTAAAAAAGCGTATTTCTCCTATTTATCAAAATCACCAAAGTATATGAGATGTGTTTTTTTACTAATATATATAATGAAATAGCAAGTATTCGCATATTTGCGAAAGCCATTGCTAAATGGGTCACACCAATTGTGAATTGAAAGACCATGTGGGAGATGGGTCTCAATGGTAAACAATTGAAAACAATAAACTGAAATAGATTTTTGTGAAACGATGTGAATATAATACGCTCTGGCGTGGCTATTAAAATTATAGTTTGAAAACAAAACAAAAAAAAAAGTTTAAAAAAAAACCAAACATCAAATGCAAACGCGCAGCGCAGAATGGAACTCGAGCGGGCATCAATCAGCTGATGGAATGCTTTTAAGAATCAAACAATAATGAGAGCTGTGCAAATGTATTGTGTTTACATTCATCCGCGAGCGAAATATTAATTTCTTTGATTTCTACACCCACAGCGGGAATTTGAACCACCCTCTTCCATAATATATATAAAAGTTTCAAATCGCAAATATCGCAGCAATATCAAATGGACTTCTATGCATTGTTCATCAAGGCATAAATTGCTATTTAATTTTCAGAATTTTATTTATGTTTCAGCTGTTGTTGAGCGCAATAAACGAATAGTTTAAGCACATTATCATATCAATGAAATTTTAATGGAATTTTTAACGCATTTTTGTCTAAATATCTTTTAGAACTTTATTTGCATAATGGATAATCATTGTTGAAATATTTCGTAGCTTAAATGTTTTGTTCAATTTTAGTTTGAACATAATTCATAATCATATAGATGAAATTATAAATATATATATTTTACAAATCTTAACTATTTAAAGACAGTAAAATTAAGCAAGGTTTAAATAATGTGCCTTTAAATATGCTTAAGTATATAATCGCAGCTTACTCGCAGCGGTCAAAGTAGTAACAATATTCTCTTTAATTTTATATATCAAAGGAATTTCGGCAAAGATCTCAGATTAATTACATATATGTGAGAACTTGAATAACAGATTGTTGAATGTTGGATTACAAACATATGTGTGTGTGTGTGTGTGTGTGTATGTGTGTGTTAAGCTTAAGTGGGGAATGCTGACGATGAGAGCTGTCGGCATACAAATCAAATATGTGATAATGCTTGAATATTTTCCGAAATATTGCAGTAAATGGAATATTTTGAGCTGATAGCCATTGGTCATGTAACACGAAGGGTATATTGGTTTTCTTGAAATATAAAAAATATATTTGTGGTTATTTTTGCTATTGTATTATTAGTATTATATTGTTGTTTAGGTCATTCAACTGTGTGAGCTCATAAACTGATTGTTCACATTGTTCTTGGACTCTATATGCGACTATCTGTCTGTTCAATAGAAACTAAGCTGAGTATTGCCATATCTTTTTTGATAAACCTGCACAGATTATAACTGCATTCCCATATAGCCCTCTTTAAAGCTGAAACAATTTGATTTACATATAGTAAGGGATAAACAGTTCCAGCACAGCCAATTAGAAAGCTGTTAGTTGTTTTTGTTTTGAAATTGAACAAAAAAAAAAACTTATTAATAAATAGTTATTTATAATTTTTTCATAATTACAATTTGCTCTGATTTCAAAACTAAAATGTTTTCAACAGATCTGGAAAAGTTGTTTTCCGTTTGTTTGTCAAAATTGTTTAGTAAATACGAAGTGTGTCACTGGCACATTTACGAGCTTAGTTCGAGAGTATGGGTGTGTGTGTGAGTGTGAGTGAGTGGGGAATAAAAGTGTAAAAGTTTGAGTGCAAACAAATTTAAATCATATTTGTTTTCGGCTTGCAAAACTGTTGAGGGCCAGTTGCGCATTGCATGTTGTGCCTCGGCGGGGCAGCTCTGCATGAAATTGCAAAAATTAAATATCTATTTGTGTGCAGCCATTGGGATTTTGAGCCAGTTGTGGGAGTCGGAGGAGATAGTGGCGTTTTGAGCTCTCGTTTTTTTTCTAGCTGGCCTCAAATTTATGCTTGTTTGTCTGTTGGCATTTGTGATTTTGGGCACTCATCCTCTTTGCATTTGGCGCAATCAAAAAAAAGTTTGCTTTTAATTAAAACATATTTCGAAGCGATTTTTTCTTCATTCATTCACTAACTGCCATCAAATATAAATGAAAGCGCTCCGGGGATAAGCCCCGCAAATGGCCACTCATTCAACTGTTTCGTGCTTTGAAGGTTTCTTCTCCATATTTTGTAGTTATTTATTTATTTCTGCTTTTTTTTTATAAGCTTGCACTTTGCGTGGCTTTTCATTCTATTAATTAACATTCAATTAGGCAAAAATTGAATGCGCCCGCTTCGCTTTCGAGGGTCATTTAAGCCATTCATAATTAAATCATTCAAGTGCAGCTTATACAGCATCTATGTAAATAGTATTTCATGGAATTTTAATCGGGTTGCCAACTCAACGAGGAAGGGTTTCTGCTGCTTCAGCTCCAACTCGTATCTGTGCAGCTATTCCTGCTCCTACATCACGGTTAGATAGTTTTTTTCTCCACTGCAAGTTATTCCTTTTATTTACCCTTTTTTATACCCTGAACCCATTGAAAATGGGAAATCAGGGTATAATGTTTTTGTGAAATGTATGTAACAGGCAGAAGGAGACATCGCAGACCCCATAAAGTATATATATTCTTGATCAGCTCGATGAGCTGAGTTGAAATAGCCCTGTCCGTCTGTCCGTCCGTCCGTCCGTCCGTCCGTCCGTCCGTCCGTCCGTCCGTCCGTCCGTATGAACGCAGCGATCTCGTAAACCACAAAAGCTAGATATATGAAATTTTCAGAGAATACTCGTCTGTAGCCTACGCAGTACGAGTTTTTTTTAGATTTTCGATAACTCATCCCGTTTCCTTATTATCGATAAAAATCGATAACTTTTCTTCGGTTAAGCATACCGTAAGAGCTAGAGACTCCAAATTTACTGTGTAGGTCCGTGTGATGAATGCGGAGATTTTGTAATTTTTAGATTTTGGATGCCACGCCCCATTCGCCCCCAATTTGCAAAATTCGTATTTCAAATACTAGAGACTTGTGCTTTGGCAAATACACACAAATGAATGACATGATCATGTTGTAAAAGTTTGATTAAGAAAGTCCATCCACAAAAAAAGTTATTAAACATTTAATTTCCCATACAATAGGCATATTGCAGACCAAGCGCAGTCGCTGCGTCAACTGCGCAGTCAGCAGAGCGCGTGCTTATGCGTGCGTGCGTATGCATGTGTGTGTGTGTGTGTGCGTTTCTCGCAATATTTGTATATGTAAAATAAGCATATAATGTTGGGAAGATTGGATCTTCGCAGGGTTCAGGGTATCTCGTAGTCGAGCCGTCTCGACTACAGCACTCTTACTTGTTTTTTTTAGTTTATTACAGCTTAAATAATTCTCGTGCCAAACAGCGCAATGTACTTGAAATCGAATTTCGCTGAAGTGAAGTTGTCGCTAACTGATGTCTACGTTAGATCTTTGAGCCCTTCCTCCTTTGCCGTAGTTTGTTGTGTCGTGTGAAAGTTGAGCTTTGGGCTCTTTCCTGAAGTCTTTTACTTTTTGCGTAACTTTTGTAATTATTTGTACTTATTAACTAGTTTTTTTTTTGGTTTTTTAATAAGTTTACTAATGATAAAATGGACAGAGAGAGAGAGAGAGAGAGAGAGAGTTGAATTTTGATAACCAAGACTAGGCTTATATATTATATGGAGCTGTCAAGCTATACCTGCTTATCTTGGCGAACTTTATTTTTCTAAGTTTTTTCAAAGTTTGCGAGAAATAAAAATGAAATGTCATATGCAAATGCAATTCGCATACTTTCTACGACTTGTACTCAGTTTTTAAGGATATGGAAAAGTTTACTTTGCTGTCAGCTGGGAAAACCAATCGATTCGTTCTACACCTAAGTAGTTGTCTCCAAAATGTCGCCTGCAACAAACAGCAGAAATACTACGTGATTGTAGTGAGTGTGTGTGTGTATTGGTGTGCGTGTGTGTGTCTCAGAACTTTCGACATTTCAACTAATGAAATTTTTGTTGTTGTTGTGCAAGGTGGCAACGCTGCGTAGCAACAATTCCTTCTGCTAGCCTCAGTCTCTCTTGTTGGCCCTACCTCTGTCTGCCTGCCTGCCTTTCTATGTGTTAAATGTATGTGTGCGCGTACTTTTTGGTGGCTTTTGTTGACATCACGTCGAACTTGTTACGGGCGTCATTGTGATATTGGCAAATATCCTGACAGCGCCCAAAGAACTGTAACTGCAACTGTAACTGCAGCACACGCACGTCACACTGGCCGAGGTCAGAGTTCGTCTTCATTGACAAATAAGCGCTTGTCAGCATGCCTTCACCTTAAAGCCAATTGCAATTTCAACAATATATATATATATATAGTTGGTTGAGTACATCAATTGTGTGTTAAATTTCACTGTGCAGCGCAGCCTTGCATGTAATTCAAGTGTCAGTTGGTCAGTGCACTTGTTAAAAGCATTAATGAATGTTTCTCTCTTTACTGTATGCCGTAAGATACATTGAATAAATGATTAAGTGGCAGTTAAACGTGCTATCAAATTGTTTAATTAAGCAGCCGTAGTCCAGCTGAGCACTCACAGTATTCTCAATTCTCAATGGGTAAATTTATGGGTCAGCCAAAGAATCTGTACCAATGCGTTCAAAAAGCGGAATGTTGAGAGTAATGACTGCTTAATGCCCGTTCAGGTTTTAAGAACTACTTTGAAAAACACATTTATGAGTAGGTTAACATATTCATAGTTTCAATTCCATTTGTCTTTAAAATACGTCTAGTCTAGTCCTATCAATTGCCAAAGCCCAAGATAGTAATAACGATTTCATACTTTCAGACAGATAAGCTTGCAGCATTATGAGTCTTACATATATAAAACCAATATACTCTTTATAGTTCCATGGCAAGTAAAAAATAAAAATAAACGGAATGTGTTCAAGGTTCGTTTCTTTTTTTTTGCCGCAAAGTGCGCTTTTATCTCACAGCAGCAGCAGTTGCAGCAGAGCTCAAAGGCAACTGACACAGCTATGCGAACCGCTGGCCAGCAGTTAGCACAACAAAATATCATACATACACACACTCATACACACACTCATACACACACACATACACACAGTGTCGAAATAACATTTTGCAATGGAGCAAATTGAGTATTAAGTATTTTCGAATACTCTCTACCGAAAGAGCGGAAGTGGCTGGCATAGCCAACGGAAGCGGAAGCACTCACATTACTCAGCTCAAGTGTGGCCGAGGCAAAGGAATCTGGCAGCCAGCGCACCAGTTGCTGCCGCACAGTTGCTGATGATGTTGCCACCGTCTCAGCCTGTGCAGCTTTTTCAAAGTCGTTGATTTGAGCAGGTGATTTGCTTTTCTTTTAGCCAACTGCAAATTGTGCAAATGTTTTTCCTGCTTTTTAGCACAATTCTTGCCAAAAACATACAGAGTGTTGCTTGTTTGTGTAGTGTGTGTATCTTGTGCATATGTGATGTGTGTGTGTGTGTGCATTGGTTTGCCTCTACGGCTCAGACACTTGGGCTAAGGCAATAAAATTGTTTTGCATGTTGTTGGCCATTGTAGAAAACATTTGGCAAATTGTTACTAGCATAAGCCACAAATCAATCAACTAATTGATTTGATTTTGATTGAACGAAATTTGGTTAATCTTTCACACAAACTGTAGAGCAGAATAGTTTGATTAAAGTTTTTATTGACGCTATAAATTATGAGTTTAAGAAAAAGGAAATACAATTTAATGTTGTCATAAAATTGATGTTATTCAGAGACAAATTATACTCAAAACTAAGTTTGAAAGCCTTGAGAAATCTTATTCTAAAGGTAAACTCAGCTTGAACTCGATGATATACTGAAGTTGCTAAAATTATTTTGAAGCTCTGCTCGCTCTGCTTAAAGTATTTTCTGATAATGATTTATGATGCTATAATATGTATTTAATTCCTTCAAAACCTTGATTACTTCTGTTTAAAATAATTCAAAACTAAATGCATAAAATTAAATGCGTTCAATTTAATTACAATATAAAACTTAAAGGTTCATGCCATTTAGTTGATTTCTATTTAAATTTTAGTTTCCAAACGCTTTCATATTCTGATTATATGCACACATCATTTAACAGTGTAAATGCAATATGAATATTTCAATAAAAATACGATTACATTTGAATAGCAATTAGCAATATGAATGCAATATTTATTTTAATGAATAGTATGACAGTTGAATTATAACAAAATTGCCTGTTAGTTTATTTAAGTTCTTATGTCGTTTAAATGTTGGTCTAAAGTACTGGCTTTAAGTGAGTTGCCAAACAAATGCCTTACTTTGGCATTTCTGTTGAGCCATTTCGTTGAGTCTCAACTTGACTCGAGATTTGTGTAGCCTTTTCCTTCCACTCGTCGCTGGGTTTAAAGGGAATTCTGGCTCGCAAATTAAAATAAATGACATCAAATTTGTTCTTTTTTCTCTCTTTTTTGTAGCTACAGCCTTTTATTTGGTACTGTTGCTGCTGCTGCTGCTGCTGCTGCTGCCTGCTGAGCAACAAAGTGGATATTCGAGGGCGACATTAAGTAGATTATTTACTGTTTGCGTATTACGCAGAGATTGTGGGCTAAATGTGGCTTGTAACAGATTTAATTAGCAGCAAAGGTCAGTGCGAGTCTTTGTCCAAATTTGCAGATGAATGCATGAACTGCTGATGTCCACAAATGGGCCGTAAAATGTCGAGCTGTCAACGCAGTCAGGCAGTCAGGCCCACTTGAAGTGTACTTTAGGAGGTCAGCTCAAATCAAATCAAATCTTAAACAAATTGACTATAATTTGTCACGTAACTTCCAGCGCAAAGCCCAATTAATTTCGACACGCGGCACTTCAATTTGCGGCTGCCCACACGTAGGCAGAGGGCAGAGAGGGGGCAGAGAGATGCCAGAGAGGGGGTTGGTGGCATTCAAAGGGTGCGTGTTGCAGCTATTATGAAATACAAAATTTATATTAATTTTACAGTTATGATTATGAGTGGCAATTTGCACTAATTAGACACACGACGAGCGTTAAGAAGCGGTTCGACCCAGGCGGCTCGTTCTATGGGACACGGTCAATAGCCGGGTGAGCAGCGCAGAGAAAGGCGCTGTAATTATATTTACCGTTAATTCCCATACTTGCCTTTAACCTATTTGGCTATGCGAAGGCCGTGCACAAAGCAGACGAGCAGCAAATAGCAAAAATAGAGAAAGAGAGAGAGAGAGCGAAAGCAAATAGCAAAAATCACACAACAAGAGGCAACAAAGGATTGCGACCCGGACAGACTCTAAAGTGTTGTGGCATTTGCAACGCAATTGTCAATTGCCGTTTGAATGGCATTCGATTACGCGTTTTGTTTGCTTTTAATTGCACCGCTCATCCATTTTGCTTAACAGTGAGTTCGCTTTTATTGTCCCCTCTCTGTCTATCTGTCTCTCCCCCTCTCTCTCTCTCTCTCTCGTGTCTATCTAACTTTCTCTTTTATCGCTCTGCCTTTGCCGTTTGACAAGTTCGAGTTGTGTGCCGCACAATGCACTCACTCAGCCAGCTGTGCACTCAGCCATCGAATCAGTTGCCTTCACACAGATTGGCTGCATTCGAGCACATCTGCAATTCTTATTCTGCAGAAAATGTAAGTGAAAAGCTGATACATATATAAGTATATATATATATATATATATGTATATAAAGATACGAGAATAAACATTTGAATTGCATTTACATTTGCCGCTCACTAGCTGCAAGAAAGCACCTGCGAAAGCACCTGCGTAATTGCAGCTATTCGTGCGTGCTTATCTTAACGATATGTGTATTATTTACTTGATATTTCTTAAACTGTTCACTGCGAATTGTCTGCATATAATGTACATCTGAGTTGACTTTATGCAGTTTACTTTAATTTATATTTAACGCGCTTGCTGTTACCTATGTTAGTCGCTCAGTTAAGTAAAGATAAGAATAGATTCATTTAGGCTATATAGAGTGGCTTTATATATTGATGCTTTGTATTTGTACTTGTATTTGTTTGAGATTGATTGATTAAAAGTTCTTATTTATGTTAATCTTGCATTTATTGTAATTTATACACAGTCTAAGAAGAAAAGGTTAAGGGCCTGTACTCTTAATTATACATATTAAACACTAACACTTGTGTAATACATGAATTCATCAAATAAAGTGTCCAATATAAATAAAAATAAATTAATAGATGAAACTTATCTAGTTTATAAAAGCTTTATTACTTGAGCTTGTACACATCTTTAATCTTTACGGATCTAATGGATGACAAAGAAAGAGTAATATAAACTATTAATAAATAAATTAAATTATTTAATAAATAATATATTGATTGTTTAAGTAATAAAAAAGATTTGCCATTTGATAATGTTTTATTTAAAGTCTGTTGATCCTATGGAAATCATTAAAAAATCCACTGCAATAGCTTAAATAATCTTAAATAACAGAAAACACAATATTTCTCAATTCCCTTTGATTACCTGAAAGCTTTGACTAAAACGTAATAAATGTATGTATATATAGTAAGTAATCTTCAGAAATTGTAAAGTATATGCTCACAGGTATTAGGTAGTAGCATACAAAATTTAAAAGATCTAGTTTTCCATAGATTTCCAAGTCTTTATAAGTTCTTTTTTCAATATTGCAGAAAATTGAATAAAAGGCCACACTCAGTAGCATTCTGCATAGACTTGAAAACTCTTTCTACAAACTCTTAACTCCTCCTAGCTCGTAAGTTCAATATATATTCAAGTTTGAACAGTGTCTGTACATCGAATTGAAAAGACTCAGCCAGCGCTCTTAATATCCTCGTTATATCAATACTTACAGGCGTAAGCAATCACAACTTTCAGCACGCATAAAGCATGAATTTTTAATGTGTATTTATAAAAATGTAGTTGTTATTTTCAGTCATAAACATTGGGAGTTTACGAGCCGGGCGCACATAATGCGAAACACTCAAATTAACAGCTGTGTGAACTGCGGCTCGAGTGTGAGTGAGGCTTGTGTGACAACATGTGCGGCCGGCGGCGTTTGTCCTTCCAATTCATGAGCTTTGCACACAGTTAGTCGGCTGTGCGACATAAAGTATATTTTGATTATTTGTTGAGCCAAAAGTTGAACATTTCAGACAGGGCTGGGTTTTGGCTGTGGCTGTGGCTGCGGCTCGGGCAGAAAGCGGGAAATGCCATCATTTGCATTTCAAATTCGTTCGAGTTTAACTGCGCTGCTGTTGGGCCAGGATCTTGAAGTCAGCAACGACTGCAAATGCCGCAAATGGCGTGTTAACACAACAAAGAGGTAATAACAATAGGCTCCCCGCTATCTGTGAGTGTGTGTATGTGTGTGTGTGTAACATTCCTGTTGCCTTTGAACGAGGATCTGTTACCAGACTCCCGCCCGCACTTTGTAAACATTTTTACTAGCTCCTGTTGTTGTTGTTGGTTTTTTTATGCGGAAGCTGTGTCAATACACGATAAATTGAACTGTGCAAGAATTTATGTTGGCACTTTGTGAGAGCGCACAAATTCCAACAGACCTCCATTCAGCCCCTCCATGGGTGCTGCCAGCCATACCTTTTATCCAGCTGTGCAGGGGACTCGACCGCGTTCTCTCTGGGGACTTGAAAAGTTCAATAATATTTATTTATTTGTTACTTGCTCTTTGACAAAAGCATACAAGATTAAGACCAAAGCCCTATATATCACGCCTCTCGCATATTGGGTCAGATTTAATGGCGTTGCGTAGTTTTATTGTCACACACACACACAGATAGAGACAGAGAGGCAGCAGCCTCCTTGTGGCAGGACACGCAGTAAATTAAACGAGCAGACAAAGCATTCAACGGCCCAAAATGCTAAGTTAATTTAAGGCGCCAGTCTAAAGTGGTATGTTCTTTGATTTAGAGTGCGACAATTTGTAGAACTCAATAGCAAAAGCCCCCCAAAAAGGAATATATTGAACATCGATAAGTTGCACAGAGAACAGCTATAGCCTGTGGTCACAACTAATCTGTTGAGCTTGAACTTGATTTAAAACCACATTTGTGGAGACCTTTAAATGCAACCGCAACTGCAACTGTAGCTGGAGTAAAAGATCTGAATTGACTGTCATATGCTAGATATATATATTTTATAAAATATTTATAGCATTTTTATAAAAGTTTCTAGAGGCAAAAGTGTTATTAGTTTAACAAGACTTCAATTTAGAAGTCAAATTATATTGAAAGTATTCAAAAAACTAAAGCTTGTCTTCAATACTTTATCAATTGTAACTTTTTGTTAATCTGAAACGTCCACTTATTCGTTTTTCTTAAATATATTTTTACTAAATAATTTTCACTATTAAACTATACCTGAATTGTTAGTCACATAAGGCAAATGTTTACTACGCTCAGCTAATTTGAAATAAAAATCACTTTTGCTCAGTTCCCAGCTAAAATTCACCTGCAATTTTAGCTTTACTCAATTATAGTTATATTAACTTGTATAAAACGTTTGTTGAACTTCCTGTTAGCTCACAAAGAACAGCTAAGCATTAAGCAAATAAATTTGAAGTCTATTGTAAGCTCCGTTTGGTCACGAGTAAGGCGCGAAGGACATGCGCAGTGCAAAAAGCCGGCACAAGTGTAAAGGAGAAACGTTAACAGCAGTTGAAACGTGTGGCAAATGGAATGAAACAAGGGGCAACGGCAAGCGTATTGCTGGGGATGCTGGGAACTGGAACACACGGCTAGCGAACTAATAGCAGACGCAGCGGGGCAGCACGAATTTCCTGCCGCTGGCTGCACGCGATTCAGTTGAAAATTTGCATCCTTTGCGAGCGGACGTGACTCGCTGAACGCCAGGACCAAAGCGGATGTCAACTTGTCGCGTTTAGCTGCGGTCTCGAAACGCGTCGGTCGCAACTCGTGCGAGGCGCCAACGTCTGGCCAAGTGCTTTTGTTTAGTTGCGAACTGAGATGGCCAAGTGTGCCACAAATAGGTGCAAGACGTAAGGGATTGCCAGTTGCAAAGCTATTTTAAGAAACGAACTCAAGATTCTGTGAGTGTGTGTGTGAGTGTGAGTGTCTCCCAAGTGTCTTGGCTGAGTCACCATGTTGGCTAAGCAAGTGCCGAAATCACTTTCCAAATTTGTTTGTTTCTGTTGTATTAAAATGGATATTAGACTGAGGATCCAAGAGTGCAAAGGACCAGCCAAGTAGGCAACAAAAGAAGGAGCAAAAAACTGAAAAGGAACTTCGCTGATGCTGCGGCCGCCATGTCGTAAAAAGGGATTATTGTGTATTATAAAAAATAGCAGAGAATAAAAACTTGAATAATATTTTCAAGGCTTAAGCCATAAAGTGCAACTCAACTGTAAATAACTTGACTCACGTGCTAAGTCCTCCGAAGAAATGAAACATTAAAAATACAATTTATCAAGCTATGCGTAGACTATGTGTGCAAAGCTGAAAACTTGTTAAACAGTGTAAGTGTGCCGCAACTTTCCAAATCTCTTTTGTGAAAAACTTTCAACATAACTCATGGGCAAATAATGTGCACGCTAGTTTGGCATATGGTACGTGAATAGATCGAAAGAACTCTCTTTCAACTTTTTCCAATTGGATGGTAATTTGAAAAATTTGCATGATTAATAGCTAGTAGATCTAAGAAAAGTTCAAGTCTAAAATTATGCTAATCAGATGGCTGCATTCGAACTTAAACAGTAGTTAGTAGATCTAAGAAAAGCTATGCTAATTAGATGAGTGGATTAAGTCTAATACAAATTTTAGTCCAAATATATTACAAATAGATAAGAGATAAGAGAAGAAAAACTAACTAAATGCCAATTGATTGATCACATGATTGGGTAATCAAGTAATATATATATATATCCTTTGCACAGTTTCTTTAAGAAAATAGACTAAAAATTGTAACTGTAACTGGCACAAGGTGAAGCAATAGGAAAAGCAATGAAAGCGCGTGGCAATAAAATCAAAGAACGACGCAAGAGACATCCAAAAAAATAAAAATAAAAATCGAAAGAAAAAAAATAAATAAATAAATAGATATTTATATATAAAGCAAGTTGCAATTCACTGAAAAGCAACGGAAGGAAGGCGACGAGAGCGTTTCCTCGACCCGACCCCAGCGAATTAATTCAATAAACCTATTTATCTGGGACGGGCAGCAGCGGCGACTGGGAATAGAAGACGCACACACATTTCGCATAGAATGCGAAAAACTTTGACAGCCAACGGGGCGCACTGCAATCAGAATCAGAGGCCAGCAACGTGCCGAACACTTGGAGACAATGCTCCGCCGATGGTTCCGCAAACGAGTCCCCAATGGCGGCATTCGCCGAGCAATGAGCGAAGAAAAGCAGCTCTAAGTGTCATCGCTGCAAGCAACTGGGCCAGTGGGACTGCCAGGACGAGCAGCAGGACCAGCACTAGGAAGCTAGCAACTGCAAAGATGACAGTCTCAGACTCAGACGAAGATGCTGGACAGCGGCGCCAATTTGTACGCACGGGCAAGACGTTGAGTTGGCAACGCATCTGGCTGACAGCCTGGCTCCCTCTGCTACTGGCTGCCCTCAACTTGGGGACACGTAAGTATAGCTTGGGGCCATATGTGGCTGTCTATGTCTAGCTCAAACAGTTTTTTTTTATTTAATTTAAGCCCCCCACAGACCTGACCTACGATTTGATTTCTAAGCTAGCGAATTTGTTCGTCCTTGAACTTTGCCTCTTATGCATGAAAATTATAATGGAATATGTCATATGCCAAAGCTGTCACAATCTGCTTTTACAATTTGCCGACAGTTAATTGGTTTCGTTTCAGGCAATATTATTGAAGCTCAAATCATCTATGAAATTGTATTAAATTAAATATCTGTCAATTTGTTAAAATGCTATTATACCCAAGATGCCTTTAAGCCTTATTCAATTGGGGTATATTGGCAAGGACTTTTTGATTATAATTTAAAATTAATTGTTTTAAAATATATTGTTGAAAAATTCTTTAAATATTTCCCTTGTCCAGTTTGATCAATAATATTTTATATATATTAAAAAACTCTTGTGAATCAATTCTGTAAAATATATTTCAATTAATTACAGGGTATTTTTGAGTCATCCTTTGTGGACTTTGCTGACTCCTCGTTACACTGTGCAATGGCTTCAGGGCAATTATAAGTTCCACTCCATGAATTCAGTTATTGTGTTTGTTTTTCTTAACGCCTGACTGCCAGTCGCACAGTGGACAAATGACGCAGGCTAAAGGAAGAGAGTACTCAAAAGAAGATTAAAAAATAATATTTAAAGTAGAGCAAAGATTAATTGCTCGTATAAGTGTACCAGTGTGCCAGAGCAGCCTCGGCCCACTGTGCAGGGATCAAATTACAAGGTTCTGCGACCCTTCGGGCACTCAAGCATAAGTCTAGCCTCTTAACTTTGGTTCAGTTTGTCGCTTTTGTGAGGCGAAGATGAGTTTTAAGCGTAGCGTAAAATAATTAAATTAATTTTACACGCGTGCACCTAAATCCGTTAATAAAGCCGATTAGCACGTGCGCGTTACATAACAGGAATATATATCACACGAGTATATTAAAAACTTTTATTGACAGTTTGGGACTTTTAGATTCTGGCCATGTCTTTGAAATATGCATGTTCTAGAATTTCCTCAGCCGACAAACGATTCGCTGGCACATAGACGATTATCTTGGCCAACAGGTCGACACTCGAATCGTAAGTGCCCAGGCTTTCCATCAGCTGGTTTATCTTATTGTTTGTCCAGGTGGGAAAGGTGCTCTTGTAGTCGGGCAGTGTGGTTACGCCCGGCCAGATCTCCTCAGTTGGGGTGCCCAGCATGCGGAATATGCAGAAGAGCTGATCTATCTCAGAATCGCCCTGAAACAGCGGCTGACGCGTCGCCATCTCAAAGAAGATGCAGCCAATAGACCAGATGTCCACGGGGCAGGCGTATCGTGGGCAACCCAACAGGATTTCGGGTGCCCGGTACCAAAGTGTGACCACCTCGTGGGTGAGCGTGCGCATGGGCACCTGGAAACAGCAGCCCAGACCAAAGTCAGCCACCTTGATGCGGCCAACACTATCGATCAGCAGATTCTGCGGCGTCAGATCCCGATGCATCACACGTCGCCGATGACAATAGAGTATTGCACTGGTCACCTGGAACAGATAGCTGCGCCTCAGTTTCTTGTCCATCAGCTGGTTGGGCGGCAGCGAATTGATAAACTGCCGCAAGTTCATTGACAGATATTCGAGTATCAAGTAAATGCTGTTGTCCACCATCACGACGTCCTGCAGCGTAATAATGTTCGGATGCTTCAGCTCCTTGAGCATCGATATCTCTCTGATAGCCGTCGACGGCAGGCCCTCCTCGCCAGCAATGTGTCTGATTTTCTTCAAGGCCACAAGCTTGCCGGTGAGACGATTCAGCGCCTTGTAGACAACGCCATAGGTGCCTTCGCCTATTTTTTCCTTTTTCTCATAATGCTCCATAGCTAGACGTGTGCTTTGTCCTATTTGTTATATTGAAACCAATAAGCTTCTTCTATGCATCGTTGAAGTTGCTCAGGATAAATCTTGACACTCAGTTAGAGTTGCCAGCAGCATTCAGCATATTGCATCTATCGATACGACTTCTTTTGACATATCGATTACGTGTGTAAGCCTAAGTACCCAACGGGAATGAAACGAGTACAGTCAACAGCTGAATGCTTGTTGGCCATTCATAATATCAACTGCAGGCAGCATTTGCGGATTGCTATTGATTGATATTGAGATCATTGAACTACCTCTTTGGCTTTATTCACTCAAATGGTGCGTTTTATACCATTTTGAAGAAGTTTTTATTATGACTTTCAGCAGACGCTCTTTTGTGGATCGGATTTTCCGATGCAATTTAAATTATTAACAGATGTGCGCACATTTCAATACAAAAGTTTCAAGCGTTCTGCCCGGTTCTGCCCCATTGCCAATCCACTTGGCCATAATTCATGAGCCGCAGCTGAGAGTTCCTTAACCCGCTGGCTGCCCTCTGAAGCACCATTGTACGGTTAAATGCGAGAAACCACTTACAACTGCAATTGGTAAATGGTAAACGCTCGCTCGCTGACCAATATGCAGGCAAACAAACAGAAAAAAATAAAAAATAAAACAATAAATTTTGTGGCTCAGGCAGGCAACGGCTTGGCAGAGCTTTGAAAAATGCGCTGAAAACATTAACAAAATTGAAAGCTTGCCAGAAAATGTTTAATAAACACATTTGCAGTGGCAACATTTTGTGGATGCGATGCTGCCAGACAAACAAATGCTCATCCAATTTCAAGGACTCGCAGCATACAGGATGTAGGGGATTTTCGGCAGCAAACCCAATGCGCTTTCATAAAAGTTTGAGTGCAGCTCGTTATGCCAGATAAATGAAGTTTGTCTGCTGCTGCTGCTGCTGATGCTGATGCTGCTGCTGCTGCTACTTTTTGTATAAATTTTGTAATATTACAAAATTGTTTGGTACTCGTGCGCTGCGTGCACTCTGTGCACTTGGCTAATTTGGAGAATGTGCCAAAGTTTGGAGCTGGACAAGCCGGTGCTATATGCTTGTGCTATGCCAGCCAATTTCGAAATACTTTGCTGTGCCACGCCCCCTTAAATGGGAAATCCTTTAATGCCCGGTCAGAGGAGAATGCCGAGGCGAAACGCATGGACCAATTGGGTTATTCCGGCCAAAAGTGTTTGTTTACCTACATAAATTATGAATCTACACAACAAGGATGGCGGCAACCCACATGTTCTGGGCCATGCACATGGGCACACGTCGATTGACCTCTGTCGCTGATGACGATACTTTAGCTGTTGCTGTCGCCAGCCTGTGCCAGAAGTGTTGCCCTACAAACACCTAGCTAGCAACAACATGCCGAAAAATGCTGAACTGAAACGAACTGAACACAACCCAACCCAACCCAACCGAACCGAACCGAACCGAACCGTAGCGTGCCAGCTGTGAGCTGTGAGCTGTGCGAAGCTCCTGCCACATCCTGTCGGCATTCGAGTATCAAATACTTTGCTTTATGAGGCACTGTGGTTGGCAGTGTGGGTATTTTGCATATTCTCTACTTCTGTTTCAGTGTATTTAAAATTTTGATTTGTTTCTTATTTTCTTTTTGATATTATTAAATGCGAAAACTTGTGAATACATTATTTTTTTATATATATGAAAAATATTCAATAAGTTTGAACTTAATTGGAATTATTGAATTAATGCTAAGTAAGATTCCTGTTCGTATCATTTTCAATAAAAATGATGGAAGCAAAAAACATATTTCGCTTGACCTAAGTAGCTTATAAACAGGCATAAATAGTCCAAAAAGTTGTCTAAAAATTCTTATTGCTATCTAACCTTTAATATATAAATTACTCTTTAAAATTGAGTTCCATTTCCCAGCAATTGCTGCCACTGTTCATTTAGTCGCACGCCCTAAACTAACAATTCTGGTTGAGGGTCTTTTGGCCTGGAAAATTCTGAGGGAAGGTGAACTTTAAATTATTCAGAGGGTTTGTGTCGACGTCGTTGCGACCAATCAAAAGCGCAAAGCACAAGACATGAGCGGAAAGCAGTGTGAAACAATAGCAAAACAACAACGACCAGGACAACAACAACAAGTGTGTGTGGCATTAGTGGTTGGGGCGTGTAATTGTTGAAAAATAGGAAAAGTGCCCACCAGATGACAAAGTGCAGTCGACCAAGAGTCAACGAGTCTTGTGAGGGGCCGCCTGGTTCGCCTGGCTGTAGTCCTGTTGCCGCTTGGCGGGTCCAAGTGTGAAAATGGCCCCAAAAATAACTAGCAAAATGGTCTATATATCGGTCTATATAGAGAGGCAGCAACAGAGAGGGAGTGCGAGTCTGAGTTGGTTCAGTTTCGGGGCCAGCGTCGAAATTTATGAAATATTCCCAGAGCACATGCCGACAGACGACGACGGATGAGGACCGACAGCCGTGCTCGGCCGAAAGCCAGATGAAAAATGTTTTGTTTTGGCGACGTTGGAACTTATTTATGAGCTGTGCCGACGGCGGCAGCAGCAGCATTTGTTGGACAGAGCATAGAGCACAGAGCAGAGAGCACACCCCTGTGGCGGTGGGTGCGGTTGTGGGTTTCGATCTCAGTGCTAAGCTCGGTGGGGTGGGCGGGTGCGTGGGTCAGCGTTTGGTAGCCGGCAATAAAAGCGAGCGGCGCGATAAAAAGCACTGCGGAAGAGCCCAAAACACAGATAATGGAATGTCCTGCAGATTCGCATAATTATTTTACTTGATTTATACGCCACCACTTGGGAGTTCTCTTCAGCGGGCAAACAGAAAGAATTCGCTCTGATTCACCCAAGCATTTGCAATAACAAAACAAAATCAACAACATTGAAATGTGCGCAGTTTATTGCTCAACCTTTCGCATAATCAGAGCCAAAATGCAAATATCCTTAAATAATAATTTGGCTTACAGAGTTTGCCTTGAACTTCGTTTTGATTTTCAATTATAATCAGTCGCTGGCGACGTGAGCTGTAAACTGATTTCTGTACTTAATTCACTTTTATTTGGTTGACATATGCAGAATGGGATGAACAATCATCTATATGCAAGTTTGAGAGATACAAAACTATCAGAGAGCATTCATGTTGTCTGGATTCACAGAGCTACTTTTAAATTTCACAGATAATTTTGTATCGCAGCTGGAATTTGTATTGCCTTCGAGTGTTTGTTTCATATCTCATATTCTGATGTTCAGCAGAATACAACACTCAGATTTGTTGTATGTTTTGCCAGCTATATTATGACGTCAATACTTTTCAGTACTTTGATATAATACTATGACGCGCCTTTGATGTTGGAGTGATGAGGGAATGCGACTGCTTTTAGATACATTAATAAGAACGTGGTAAAGTACGCGCACGAGTACGGTGCGTATACGTAATGGGACGCCTAGCGATGCTCCAGTTTCAATTTACGCAGCTGAAACAGAAGCCAAAGGCGAAAAAGGAGCGCCCTTCTTTGCCACACGTAGCGACCAAACATGATGCTATAAAAATAAATTGAGCCAGTCCCAAACCAAAGAGCAAGAATACTGCATAAAAACAAAGAGAGAGCAAAAGAGACAGTCAGACAGGGGCAGGCAGAGGGAGAGGGCGAAACAGAAGTAGGCGTCGATCCGACTGACTGTTCGAGTTGTTTGCCTCCTATTGAATTTCGAACCAGCCCAACGCGCGGCTGTTGCCGCTATTTGTGTGTCGGCGTATCGTATATACGTATTTTAACTGTGACACCCAACATATGTTTCACTTTGAATGACTACAAGAAAATTGTTGAAGCAATTTTCACTAAACACAACATTCCCCAGCAGCTGGAGCGCGTCTGCCATCCGGTTAGACCGCCCACCGCCCAATGGCCCACCCACATAAGCATCCACTTACCCACACGCATGCAAATGTATATTTCATGCGTAGACAGAATTTTGTATTTGCTTAGCAATATATATAAGTACAATTTGCTATTTAATGCTACGACTGCCCTTTCCTCCCCCATTCGGCCAAATATGTTTATTTATTTATTTGCAGCCGAAAAAAAGACAGGCGTAATTGCTTATTGATCGATTTTATAAATATTTCCTAAGCACAATTTTTGCATATTTATGGCAAACTCAGGCGCGCCCCATCATATGCCAAACGCCATTACAATTCATCCAGAATAAGTGCGTTGTAAATCACAAATAGCAAGAGGTTGAACACTTGACAACAGCTCGACGATAAGTGTAAATTGATTTGATATTTGTGGATTGCAGGTGTCAAGAGTTGTGCTAAACATATGAGTAAACAAAGGTGTGGTTCAGAGTAGAGTTATTCCCACAAATAAGTTAATTTGTATTTACCTTACCAAGTTGAAGTTTGGTTAGGTTGGGATGGCATTCTACATTTTGGTCAGGCTGTAAACTTTGGTCAAAAGTTTAGATGTTTTGGTAAAAGTTTAATTGCACTAAAGTACGGAGAGCAGGTAAACTTACTTATATAAACAAATGTGTCTGTGTGTTATATAACTAATTTTAAGTTGGGTTAGGTAGGGATCCTTATAAAAAGTTGACTAAGGTTGAGTCTCAAAAATAGGGTTGGGCTAAAACCTACTTAAAGTAAAAAAACTTTCTTTAAAAGAATTAAAGATAGACATTTCTTTATGGGAATTAATGCAGGTTTCTCGAAGGTATTTCGCAATAAAAGCCTCTACTTTAAAGATGAGTTGTTTAGTTTAAAGTTGTAGTCAATTTGACAATAGCTTTACAAGAGGACCCCAAGGACATCCATTAGCCATGGCTCCGCACAGCAATCGCAGTCACAACCGCAGAAAACAAAAAGAACAAGTTAAGAGAATTGTCAACAAATAGACGCTTAGCCAACTATCTTAACTCAGCGAGCATGGGTTGGGCTAAGGGGCTTCGGTTCTGGTAGCTAATCCAAGCGCCTTCAGCACTCTGCTGGCGCGTGTTTTATGCGCACTCGAGGCGCCCATAACCCAAAGTACTCCCCAATGGAAAGTTTTGCTTTTATATGTGTGTGTGTGTGTGTGTCTGCCTGGACCATACTCTAAGCCATGGTCATGGCTGGCTGATGGTGGAGCCTGCTCGTTTGGCTTCCTTAAGCCGCAGCGAGTGGCTGTTTGCATAGACATCAGAAGGCGACGGTTAGTGGAGTGTTGGCCAGATTGTAGAGTGTTTAGTTGTTGGGTTTTTAATTATGAGTCCTGCCCCAGCTACGCATCCTGCTGCCATGACTTTTTATTGGATATGTAATTACTTTTGGCCCTGGGCGCTTCCAAATTACAGACGCATATTTTTTATAATTACGACGCGCTGTTTCACAGCAGCAGCAGCAGCAGCGGCAGCAGCGGTGGCAGAGCAGCAGCCCATCAAAAAAGTTGCGACTGCCGTTTGGCCAAAAGTTGTTGGCAGTTTTGATACTCCGCTAATGATGTACGTGTACACGCATCAAATGGCCAACAAAATGCCGTTAAGCATGAAATCATAATTAATCCATTGACCTTTAACAGGCCACAGGACATCAGCCAGCCACATATGCTTCTGTTGCTTGCGTGTAATTAAGAGCTGTTAAGAGCGGAGCTCGGATATTGGATAATCCAGCTTTACATTCATTTCATTATATTAAAACTATCTAACCATGTCTTGACTATTATTTAAATTAAAGTGTTTTGAGAGTTCTTCAGCTAAATGTATTTCTATATTGTTGCTTTCTTGTTGTTTTCCTTGAGAACATTCTCTACTCGGCTAGTTTAGATTTTTTATTATTTATCAAAGAAGAATTTAGATTCTTTTGAACTTTGTTTGTCCATTTCATTCAGAATAATAGACTTGCTCTATGCAAAGTACCTCAAAGAACCATAAATATTATGAGGTGTTTGACTAAAAGGCTAAAAAAAAAACAGCATATGGAACTGTCTGCCGCAACGCCTGTGAAGCAAATGCCCTTTTACTGTCTGCTGTAAGCCAATGATGTGAACAGTGGGGCAAATTAGTTCAAATGTGAAATGTTAAATTTAAAAAATTTATATATAATATATATATTCAATATATTGAACAGCAAAAGCTGAATAATTAGTATCCTCTCTCATATTCTCACATATTGATTTCAGCTTCTTTTTTTATAAGTCCAGCCCACTGTTGCTGATGGTTACTGATGAGCCAGCCATTATGTTGTCTGTGCAGAAATTTAAATTTACATATACACGCAATCAATGTGGGTGTGTGCCTGTGTGTGTGTGTAGGTGCTTCAGGTTTTTTGCGCCCGTTGCATCGTTCGAACGCAACAAACCTAATTTGAGTAATTCGAGGTCTCATTTGACCGCATTACTATTCAGTTGGCGTACGTACAAGACCTGCCAGCGCTGTGCCGAGGTGAGTGGAGGCTAAGCGCTTGTTCATTTTGGTAACACACTTGAATTATGAGCTTCAGTGAATGCGGTGCCAACTGCCAGGACTACAGCACAACTATGCGCACATAGCTTGAAGTGGATTCAGCTGAGAGGGGAGATTGGGGGCCGAGGAACTGAGCCACTTGCCATGCCGATGGGCTATCCCAAGTAGATGGCCGCAAACACAACAAAAACAATTTGAGTGTTATTGCACGTTTCGCTTACACATCCTGTGGTCCACGCAGTGTTATCCTGCCTTCTGGCAGGCTCCTTCGCATTTGTTTACGTTAGCCAAGCAATTGTGGCTGTAGGGCGTGGCGTGCTTTGGCTGCTGTCGCCATTTTGTCGCCGAGTGCAATAACTGTTGAGATCACACTTCATACGAGGTCCTTTCGTAACAAAACACAGACACACACACACACACGCTGTTGTGGCCTGTAAATTAATCAGCTTAGCAGCCAAAATAAACAAAGAGAAATTCAGTTTTGTCAAGATTGAAAGTATTTTTTTTTTGTCGATTCGAATGGCCTTTGTATTGCGTAAGGTCTAGTATCGGCTTATTGTGCCTAAGCCGATTTAATTGAAAGCTCAAGCGAAGGTATCCTTTAGGACACATTTCCACAAAACATGGCCATGCAAAAAACTGCATTCCAATTGGCCAGCGGCTGAGAAATAGCCGGAAAGGAGGGCGGGTCGCTTGTAGCTCTTAAATTTACTATTTCGTTTCGTTTTCAATTTGCATTTTTACGGCGTTTCACATTTGAAGCTCGGCATTCGCTTCGTTTTTTTTTCTGTTCGGTCCAGGTGGCCATTTACCTTTTTACATTTTAACCCGAGACCTTATCGGCACTCCCAAATCTCACGCACACGCATTCACATTCACATTCACATTCATCCAATTCGTGGCAGAATTTATGCGGTTTTTTGCGCATTTCTGAAAACTGAAAACTTGAAAAACGAGAGCCAAAAAAAAAAACGGGATAGAAATTGTACCTTTATCAAGGCCTGACAAGAACGTGAAATGAAATAATTTAAAAATGCAAATTTTTTTTGGCTATCGGCCCGCTGAGGCAAAGGCAAAAACCTGCAATCAGCTTAAACCCAAGGCTAGACGTCTGATTTTTGGCCCAGTTGCGGGTTGTTCGGTTTTTACCCTTTAGGGCAATATGCTGCGTGTTGGCCAAGATTCCGGGCATTCAATTAAATGTTAATTATTATTATTTTAAAATTTAAAGATGTGTTTAAACTTTATGAGACATATGAACTTAATTAGAAAACTTCATCGAGTAGTAAAAGAAAAAGTGACAAATCGAATCTCAAGTTGAGACTCATTCAAATTAATCGCTTTGTAATACAAAACTCAAACAAAACCCAAGAAAAAACTTGAGCTGAATGAAGAAATGGCATGAATGAAGAACAAAATCGCTTGTAACTTGTTCGAAACTGTTTTGGATTCATCGCCGCAGTTCGATTCGATTCGAGTGGGTGGTGGCTGCTAAACTTTCCACATGAATGGCGTTGAGTTCGGAGTTCACGCCCTCATCATTTTCTCATCATTTTTTTTCTGTGCTGCTCTTGCCTATTGACCCGGAGGCGACAAGTCCTTTAGAGGGTCGTGACAGCAACTTTTGCCAGCGAAAAGTTGAGATGTATGGCAACCTAATCACTGGCAAAACTGTTACACACACCTACACAGTGGGGAAAATTGTGGGAAAATTTGCTGCCCGCAGTGATTAGCGTGTAATCTTTTAATATAGTTTCTGCAAAGTTTTGCTAGCCATTGATTTGTTTAAGCGTTTACCTTTTTTATTTAATTATTAAAAATTTATTGATAATCCAATCCAAAATTGAATTTGTTTTGCATAAGTATATTTATGAGCTTTAAATATACTTCAATAGCCGCTTTTAGCAAATATTTGCAATATTTATAAACGACTTGCAACATTTTGCTCAACATGTGAATATGTTTCTTTTTTTTGTTATTTTTTTTTAAGTAAAAGTACTGTGTGTTCTTTTGAGAGAGAGAGACCGCTTCCTGTGAAAGCAAAAAAAAACTTTTCAATGGCTTACTCAGCCACGCCCGCCAGGCCCCACTCATCGGTCCGCGTAATGAAAACCAACTGAAAAGCTGCAACAATTTTTTTACGATTTTAATTAGCATAAAAGCGTAATTGAAAATTAACTGAAACGAAATATATATACGTACATACACATAGCAAGCAAATGAGAAGGCTTCAGTTGGCTCTACTTTGACTTATAAAGTTGTTCACTCACACTCACACGCACACACATACATACATATAAATCGGGAGAGTATGTGTGGCATAATTTAATACCTCATAATTATTTCAGTTTACTTTGCATAAGGTTTTTGCGTTCACTTTTGATACGTCTCGCAGACATATAAATTTTTTTTTTTTTTGTTTATTTACTTAGGACGTGGGGCATATTTATCTTTGTTTCAGATTACAAAAATCAATCAAATTTGTTGTCTTCAGTTAAATACATCAATAAATACAGCTAAATATCTGTTTGGTATTAAGTAAATATATATTCAGAGCTATAAAAACATTTCAAAGATCTGAGCTCAGAATTGCCTTCATCTCTCTACTAATTTTCACTTGTTGTTTAATAGTTTATTTAATTAAATATCTAAATTTCAGTTAATAATTGCCTTCAATTGCCTTTCAGCTCAATTTTCCTTTTATGTTTTGAATTTTCTTTTACACTTTAAATACGTCTAAATTTGAATTATGTATAAACTCTGCTCACAGCTTATCTTTTTTATTCTTTAAAATTTTGAAAGTGTCCGTATCAATGGCTTTATCACGATAATTTACTTAAATGGAGTACATCTATATATGTATGTTTTGGTGTTTTATCCACAGACCTTGTCACCTGCAGCTCAGCCTACGAACAGATGAGGATTGCCGCAGTGACGGAGCTAACGACATACCCGAGATCCACTATGCCAGATAGCCCAATGACAACACAAAACGATCTAATTACGACAGACCCAAACTCAACAGCATTACTGACAGCGAAAAAGGCAACAGCAACAACAACAACAACAACTACAACTGGCTATTGGAGCACGACCCTGGGCATGTCATCAACAGCACCAACGATAACAAGGAATGCGACTGGGAGGCAGGCAAGAGGAGCTATAGCTCCTGTAGCTGTAGCAGCGACTAAGTCCGCACAAATTGGGCTAACTACGCAGCCCGCAACGGCGGCCAAAATACAAACAACAACCGATTCGACAACGACAACGACAACGACAATGTCGACGATGGCGATGGCGACGGCGATGCCA
This sequence comes from Drosophila nigricruria, assembly GCA_037075265.1. Classification (NCBI taxonomy): domain Eukaryota; kingdom Metazoa; phylum Arthropoda; class Insecta; order Diptera; family Drosophilidae; genus Drosophila; species Drosophila nigricruria. The sequence continues at coordinate 18,134,566 of JBAMCI010000035.1, forward strand.
ACGCTGTTCATATCAACAATTTATCCGACATCAACAACAGAGCTCGCGACGGCTGTGCCAAGCCTGACGGAAACGGAAGCCCACAACTCCATTGAAACAGTAACGTCACGGCCATCGGAGGAGGATGAGGAGATGGAGGCGAAGGCGGAGGCGGAGGCGGAGGAAAATGCGGTGTTGCAGCATCCTCATCCGGCCAACGCTGATTCACTGACTAAAGGTTTCTCCATACCCACATTTTTGCCGCCGTTTCCCGTGTTCGCGGCCGCAGATTTGCCAGCTTACCGAGCTGCTGCCGCCGCCGCTGCTGCAGCTGAAGCAGCAGCCGCCGCAGCAGCCGCAGCAGCAGCATCCACTCCTGCAGCGGAGACTGTAACATTGTCACCGGAGCAGCAGCGGCAACAAATGTTTAATGAGCAGCATTCGTATCTGGCCTCCCACAACGGGCAACTGTTGCCGGGCCAGCAGCCGCGCAGAAATCTGACAATGCCCGTGCTAAACATCACGGCTCAGATGGGAAATCACGCGTACATGCCATGTCAGGTGAGTGCAGGCGACAGCCGTGACAAGCTCCAGGCCCAGGCCTAATCCCAAACCCAAGCACTGACATTCAGTGCCCACGGCGAAGAGATGTATGTGGGAGTGTATGTGGGTGTGTGTGTGTGTGCGTGTGTGTTTGTGGTATGCTTTTTTTTTTACATATGTGCAGACTTGAAAGAAATGTCTTGAGTATGTAAAATATGTGCGTAGATAAAGCTAAATGGAAAATTCAAGCTTCTTTATATATTTTTTTGATTAACTTCATATTTGATTCCCTATATATCAAGCATGAACCCTTTAGTTAGTCTGTGCTGCCACCTATTCACACAGTGAGATTCAGCTTCACTAGTTTTCGACTTTTTTATCTTTAAGTTATTTTGAGTCTTTGCAAGGATTAGTCCTCATACTTACATACTTATATTTGAATTTAGATAAATTTATTTTGATTCAAAATTAAATGTGTATAAAAAAAGCATAAAGTCTTCAACAATTTATTTACTTTCAATATGTTAAATCAATTTTAATAACTTCAAAAGGCTTTTAAGTGTAATTTGATTTTACTACAATATGTCATCCATTGTCATTTGCCACGCCCACAAATTCAAGCTGTTTGTTTGTGATAGCATATTCGCCAAGCTCAAACTCACACATATAGTTTACGCTTTCACATATTTTCTTTGCCTAGCCAAACATCATTTGAGAAACCGAACCAAATTAATGAATATCTTGCTCAGTGTCCAACTTGAGAATATAATAATAGCATTTTCAGCCCACTGCTGATAATATCTAGTTGCCTGGCTTTGGTTTTCCGTTTCGCTTTTCCGTTTTCCGTAGGCAGTACGCAGCTCGTTTACCTTACGCCTGCGGCCATGTGATGTCTGCTCTCTGCTGTCTGCTGGGCAAAAACTTTGCGCACAGATCAGCATAATTTCATTTGCATATCAACAAATTTATTTTGTTTACGTTTATTTTTATGACGCAAACAAGGCAAACAACCTCTCTGCGACTGCTATTTGCCGTATACGTTTCTACCATTTACTTTTTACAGCCAGCTCTATTCTTGGTTCCTTTTTAAAGGAACTCACACACACAGGCATCCACACTCATGTAAATGTAAATTTGAGGCCTCTTATAATAGTTTCTTCTCCTTCTTCGTCTTCTTCTTCTTTGTGTTTTTTTTAGTTGATGTTGGTTTTTGGTATATTGTACAATTCGAATGTATGTATGCAAATAAGTATGCTTCTGTTGCTGTCCTTGTTTTTGGGGTCCATTGCTTTCTCTCGCTTTCTGTTTTTGTTTACAATATGCAAATAGTATTTTGTTGTTCCTGAGGTCCGGTTGAAGAAGAAAATCTCTTTCTTTATTAAATAGAAAGGAATTGATTTGAGGTGGATCTCTTAAAGCTTTCCTATAGTAACAGACTAATTAAATTCCCTAAAGTATGTGTTCATTATCAATAAGCCGATCTTTCAATCTGCCTTGTTATCCGAATGACTTTCTGCATAAGTAGATTGTTCCTAGATATTAGAAAGATATATATAGTATATATAACAAATTCATAATAGATATAGCATATGTCTACATAACATACTCTTTATCTCCTTTCAGATCCATCGCCTATCGGAGAAACCCGTCTCATGGGTGCGCTTACTCGATGGTCACATAATCAGCGTGGATGAGAGCACGTTCATAGCGGACGAGCGTTTCCAGTCGATATACCAGGCGGACAACGACTACACCTGGTCGCTGCAGATCAAGTATGTGGCGGCCAGCGATGCCGGCTGGTACGAATGTCAAATGGCCACCGAGCCCAAGCTGAGCGCCAAAGTCCATCTGGAAGTGATCAGTAAGCAGCGGATATTTATTAAACATATCAAAATACTAATTGCTTGGCCTTGCAGCGCCCAAGACTGAGTTGATTGGCGATCAGAGTCGTTTCGTCAAGGCGGGCAGCAAGGTTGCCCTACATTGCATCGTGCGTGGCACCCTGGACCCGCCCAAGTATATCATCTGGTTTCGTGGACAGAAGAAGATAAGCGATAGCGACGAACGCACGGGCTGGTATACGCAACTAGATCGCAATATATTCGGCACAGTGGGCGATAATCAGAACACGGTAGGGGGTAGAGTTACACTGTGCAGCCTGGCAATGGAGCTGCAAATTAATTTATAAAATATATATAATTTGATATTCTACTACAAGTTGTTGTTTATTACACTGGCAGTGTCTAGTGCTGAAGTAATAATACCCGCATTAATTGCAGATCGGCTCATTAATTATACCGTTTGTGCGTAAAGAGGACTCCGGCAACTATACGTGCCAGCCATCGAACAGTGTGTCCGTCTCCGTTGACCTGCACGTCCTCAGCGGTGAGTCCTTCACATATATTCTTTCGTCTATATATCGATAGTGAAGGATATATATGTATATAGAGTAGCTCTTGTGACGTGAACGATTGCGAGTGCGTGTGAATTATTTTGTCAGCAAGTTAAATGATTCATATTAATTGCAACTGTCACACCCACACACACAAACACTCACACACGCTCATCTTTTTTGCCAACAGGTGAATACTCCGCATCGGCTATCATGTCCGGCGCAGCTGAGCGCAAACAGCGCGGCACGTTTCAATTGCTGTTGGCGTCGCCGCTGCTGCTGCTGCTGCTGCTGGAGGTCCTGGCAGGACTTGGAACGCGCCGAGGGACGTGACTTGTGACGTGACTCGCTTATTGAACAGCCAGGCCGGACTTCAATTATTTGTAAGCTTTTGCGCACTGTGCAGTTATGTAATTTAGGTTAGAGATTAATTAAAGATGTCATTGTAAATAGCGGCAGCAAAAGGGGGGAAGGTACAACTTTCTATAATTAAGTTAAATGTTAGCGCACACCGTATGCATGTGTGCGCCTTTGTCTGTGTGTTGTATAAATAATATTAAAACTATACGATTACCGTAATTAATTTCTAGACCTAAAACCAAATCAAAAGAAAATTCTTAATCAAAGAAACAAAGTGAGAGAGAGAAAGTGCGAAAGTTGTTGCCATTTACAGTTGTGAAACAGATCAATAATTAGATTATTGCCCAACCAGCTAAACTTAAAACTGAATAATAATAAAGAAATAAAAATATAATTCAATTCATGTGAAACAAATCAAAGGAATGTTTTCTTTCTTCAACGGGAATTGCAAACTTTCCTTTTAAATCTCATTAGCCCTCTGTCATGGCAGACTTCAGCTACAAAGTTGAATTTTCCTCAGTCAAGCATTTAAAAGTAAATCTTCAAAACGATTATGTTTCTCCGCCTTCGCAGGTTTAGCTATAAGCTTTTGGGTCTCTCTATCCTCTGTATTGATACCTTTGCTCTAATCCCAGCCTATTCGAAGTGTATATGATAAATGGATACTTATCACAATGGAGGGCGGAAACTCGCTTCATTCACAACAGCCATAAAAGCAGTTTGACGTCCTTCACTCAAAGGATGCGCATAAATAATTTAATAATTTATGATAATATTTTTTTTTGGGTCTCTGGAAACCTAACCCAACTGAAAAGTGCAAAAGAGAGTTCATAAAAAAAAAAACCAAGAATGAAGGAAAGAAATCCACAAGCCCATAAAATGACGAATTCCAGTCGGCGACAAAACGGGGCCATAAAGCCTTTAAGGTAGACGCTCTATTTTATTGCAGCGGAAATCACATCTCAGTTAGCCACAAAGCAAGGGTACAAGAAGACACAGACAAAGAGAGAGACAGAGAGAGAGAAAGAGAGAGAGAGAAGGAGAAATGGAAAAATGGCCAGAACAGCATATAAAATTTGTTCAACAAAGAAGCTGAGAATAAGGGTAATTTCCAGAGTAAAGCAATGGCAGAGAAAAAAGAAGTAAAAGAAGCAACTAGAGGCAGTAAATATTTTTCACGTTATACCCAAAGCTGCTGACGGAGTGACTGACAGCAAGGACAGCGCTGACTGTTGGACAGGAGCAAGTGTTTGGGTAAGTGGAGTGGAGTGGAGTGGACAAAGCCAACCATTATGGCCTTAAAACCCAAGCTTGACGAAACACGTTAACGCTGTGCAGTTTCAAGCTGACACAAAAGGAACAGGCTTAAGTGCATGTTAAGTACAAAAGTGCAGCAGACGTAGAGCTTATGTAGTTATATTTACCATAATTATGTTGTAATTCAGTTAAAAGTCAAAAGTTTCACACACAAATCAGCCAGACACATGAAGCGGAAGTTGCTTGGCTGATTGATTCCTTTTAATGCCAGCTAATAGCCTAATTATTTTGATTATAAATATTTAATATAAGTATCTATAACACTTGCAAGCTGATAGCTCAGTTTATTATTGATATTTTATGAAAACAAAGTCAAACAACTAAATATAGCAAAGGTCAAAGGACACGTCTCGCTGTTGCTTGGCTTCCGCTAAATATGAAAGTTCACTCTTGAAGCGAGCTGATAAACTGAGTTATTCTTATTGCAATTATTTATGTTTCAGCATGAATTGTGCTTATACTAGATGTGCAATACAATTTGTTGTTGTCCTTTGTGCTGCAATCAAATTACACGCATAAATTTAGCACAGGACAACACCAGATACTTGGCAAAGACAATTTAAGTGACTTTCAAAGAATTTTATAAAATATGATACAGTTTGGGTTTCTTTTTTTTTTTTGCCTTGTTTTGTTGCTGCTCTTTTTTCTTTATTTTCTTTTTTGTACTGTTGAGAAACAATTTTTTCTCAATATTTGGATAAGAAATGCTGGGCAAATGGCTGGCTGGCTGGCATGACTTGCCTCTTTTTGCTAGCAGAGCAAAAAGCTGAAAGATGATGAAAAATAATGACTTAAAAACACATAGGAAGCGAAAGGCAAGTGCACAAAATGACATCCTGCACTGACTTGTCGGTCATCGAGCACCACTTCCAGCTGCCTCCCCTCTAATTGTGTTAACATCGAGGCTAACTTCGTACTGCCCAGCAGCAGACTCAGACTGCTCTGTCTGTGGGTGGGAATGTTTTTAATGTCTGCGTGTCTCTGTCCCTGTCTCTGTCTTTGTGTGGACAACATGCCACACTTGCCCGCACACTTCCTCTCCGCTCATCTTTCTTGAGCTTTTTGCTGTGAACGGGCGGGCGCCTTTTTACATATTTTTTGGCTGCTGGTCTAAGAGACGGCCTTTTCTCTGCTTTACGCCTTCCGCTGTTTGACGTCCAGTGTTGCCCAGTCCGCTTCTGTGTGGTCTGCCTGAAAGGCATTTAAGTTGGGTAAAGTATTTCTGGTTTAACTTTTCCGCATGCAAGCGCCCAACCACTCCACAGTTTCGCATGTTTTGTTTGCCTGCCGTAGGAGGAGGAGGCTGGCTGTGGTGCTGCCTTTGGAGTGTTTTGCGTCGACTCTGGGCTTTAGTTGTGTTTGCGGTTTCGCATTTCGGCAAACAGTAAATAAGCGTGTACAAGCCAAAGTCCTAAACGTCTAAAGTAAATAAATAAGCGGCATTTCGACTCTTTGCCAATGCTGTTGAATGTTGCCTCAAATTCAGAAACAGCCAAAAACTAAAAACTTTAGCTAATTGAATAGGAAAACTAGCCAAAAACAAGCTTGAATAAGTTTCAATTAGTTCAAATAAATGTCGCAACTAAATTTATAGTTCTTTTTTATTGACTTTGCAGAGCTTGTCGTCTCTCTTTTTCATTTCGTTCCAAGTAATTAAAGTTTAGTGTAAATAGTTGAAGCTTTCTACATGATAATAACAGGAAGTAAGCTATTGTATGACTTATATGAATTCTTCTATGAGAAATATTTGGATATTTTGAAGCTTTGACTCTTAAAAAATCGATTTGAAATTGATCATATCAGCCCTATACTATACAATATATACTAGCTACGTACAGCATTAGATCCGTTGATAATTATCGAGCTGCTTCTTAATTTTCCAGCTGAAAAGTATGCAATGAATTTTAACAACTTTTGTGATATTATGTGAGCTAACATTTTATTAACTTAACTCAACGCAAGCAGTTGAATCGCAATTTAAGGCTTGCCCTAAGAGTATACCATGATATTTGTCATTTGCTTGAACTTTAAACAACCTTTAAGAGCTATTGAAAACTTAATGCTACTAGTCAACTTTAAGGGATTAGGAAGCAACGCGTGTTCTATATCTATTGGCAGTGTGAACGATGAGCTGCTATAGTCGAAGTATGAGCCTCTTTATCGAATTGCATTCGCAACGCTTAAAGTTGAAGAAGATAAATGACATTCAGCGAATCTAATTCGTTTGGCATTAGCCTCATCAGCCTAAGCAATAGGATGAAAGCCGGCATCCAAGGATGCCAGGTGGCTTTCAACTATCTGTGCCAGCTGGAAGCTGTGCGTGCATGGTGCAAATTGTGGGTTCGTACAGAGCCAGCTCTGTCTGTAAATGCAAATCATTATCACGAGCATTTGCATTGAGAATGCGGCGCGGATGGCAGCGGGCGTGCCACTTTGGGGCCACTCCGCCGCAGCAGCAACATTCAGGGCCCCAATGGCCTATTGGCGCTATCTGCGGTACTTTTGCGGATTACGAGCATGGGGTGTGTTTAACGCTCGACCATGTTTGGCATTGTATTGGCGTTATGGGCGCGGCTATTAGTGCTGATAAATGCACAGGCCCGTTATAAATACATATTTGAAATTAGCAATTGCATTTGCCAGCCAACAGGCAGTGTGAGCACTCTACGGGAAATCCAATTTGCGGCCACGACTGCAATGCAAACAGGCTAAATGGCTAAAGTGATGGCAACATTTACTTTCGTATGAATAACTCATACTGTATACACGAGGCGCACGTGGCGTATGCTTAATATTTACACAATACTCTTATGTAAACCGACAAGGCAAACAAACAGCAGCAAAAAACAACAGCCACCAACTTGACAACAGCATCATCATCAGCAGCAGTAGCAGCATCAGCAGCTTCATTCGCAACCGAATCTGGAAAGTTCGGCTGTGCCGAGTAAAAACTATGGGCAAATGCTGAAGTGTTTTATACATTATGCTCGAACTTTTTGGCGTTCGATAAGCGAGGAGCAAAAATTATGATGATGCCGACGATGATGCTTGGCCGCAGATAACAAACTTTCCTCGCCACAAATCAAGTCTGCGAAAGCGAAACAATGCTGGGAATATATTTGTCCAGAGCCAAACAACAAACAGAAAGGAGTTCCTCTTATCTGGATGCCATTATGATTTCCATTCCAAAATATTTGTCTAGCTGCTTAAAGACAGGAAATTTAAAAAGTTACAATTGAAAGTGTAAAATAAGCGTAATTAACCTGTGCACAGCAATAAAATTTTAAGGCCATGTTTAGCTTAGCACATTTAAATTTTATGCTGAGAACAATTTACGGAGTCTGTCTGTGTAAAATCCAAATGCAAAGCGCGTCTGTGGCTTAAATGTTGACTATATTGTTTTGTTTTCTCTCTTTTTATACTCATTCACAAAGTGAAATGAGTATATTGGTTTTGTGCAATGTCCGTCACGCTGTCCGTCCGTCCGTCCGTCCGTCCGTCCGTCTGTCCGCCTGTCCGCCTGTCCATCTGTCCGTATGAACGCAAACCATTTCCACAGTTTTGAAGCTAGAGAGTTGAAATTTGGAAAATATACTCGTGTATACCCTCGAATTATAAAGTGCCAACATTTTGCCGATACGCCCACTGGGGGCGTGGCAAATCGGAAATTGCAATTTATATCTCAGAAATACTACTTTTAGAAGTGCTAGAGAGTTGCAATTTGGAATGTAGACTCGTGTTGACAAGTCAAGATTAAAAACCTATAGCAGATATATCTACGCCCATTGGGGGCGTGGCAAATCGGGTAAAACTGTACGTTTTTCCGATACTCAGTGAGAAAATTAAAATTTTATGGCGATATTACTGCTGATCTCCTCTATTGATTTCCATAAAATTATATATGTACAAACCAATTGAGGGCGTGGCAATAGGCGTGAACTGTGCGGGTGTTAATGAGTATTCCGCAGTCGGTAGCGCCCGACTGCAACGTTCTTACTTGTTTTTTTTTTTGTTTTGTTAGAGTTTTGCGTGTTTTTATTTGATCATTTGACGGCTTTCGCAGCTCTAATTAAACCAATTGGCAGACAAATTTTAATAAAAATAAAAACATGCAAAACAACAACAATAAAAGCTTGCAACATTTGCGGGCGCCTGTTTATGCCCCAAATTCGAGTATTTATTGACAAGCAGCCGACAATTGCTTTAATTCCAGCCAGCCAGCAGCAGCAGCAGCAGCAGCATTTAAAGGCCAATAAAAAAATGATTCGACAAGTGCAATTAAAAAGCCAATAAGGTGAGCCAGGCTAACTTTTTTATGGCCTCGCCATATTTATGTCTTGACATTAAGCGACGATTTCTTAGCCTGGCCAAAATGTCAGCCAGCGGACGAAATTGTTTAGGATTTTATATACCCTATAGTCGTAAAAATTGCTAAGTTGCGCAACATTCGGTGGGAGTTGGTTGTGAGTATATGTACTATAAAGATACCCTATACTAGGCTTTAGACTAGGATATCTGTAGGTTGACTTGATGTCTGTCTGTCATCTATCTTCAAGTCTTCTTTGATTCCTAATATATATATCTTAGCTCTATAAGCTGCATAAGTCAACTAGACATCACTTGCTATCTAGGGTATCTAGTAGTCAATCTACAATTCTTATTACTGACCTCGTTGTTACAATTTTATGATATTCTCAAAAGAAATCCTACTGCTGAGGTAGGAGGAAAATTTATAGGCCTAGCTTCAACTTCGGGTTTATCGATAAGATAAAAAGCTGAAAGGGTTCCGATTCAACTCAATCAACGGCTTTATGAACTTAAAGACATCAAGTGCTATGGATACGCCTTAAAGTACTTGAAGTGAGTGAGAGATAATGCAATGCTCGACAGCTGGAAATCTATTAGCAGACACACATTTTATTGATGAGCAACGTGGTTCGTGAACCCAATCAGATCAAGTCAATTAATCAATTTTGGCTGCTAATTTGCTCAGACAATTGAATTTTGCTAAAGGCACAGCAGGCAGCAGGCAACAGGAACACAGGAAAAATAAAAGAATATATATATTGAGTGAGCTCCTGCTGCTGCTGCTGCTGCTGCGCAGCCTGACAAATAAATGGCCATAATAAAATGATAATAGTATTGGCATCAATCGAATATTGATTTGATGGCAACAAGCAGCGAGCAAGATATGCCGAGAAGGAGACCAATAAAAGATAAATGCAATACAGATACATTTTTTTCCGTTAGGCAAAACCAAGTCGAATCGTGCGCATAGCTGCCAGCTGGATGGGTTTTTTCGTTCGGCTGGACACTCACATGCTAAAAAAAAAAACAACAACAACACGAAAGGCGGATGGACGCACAAACGCAGCGCCAGCAATTTTCCAATTTAAGCAATTTGTGCCGTCCACCCAGGCACAATACCAACAACAACTCAGCGCCAAAAAAAAAAAATAGAAAGAGAGAGCAGAACAAATAAAAAAAAGATGGCACTACATCCGCCCAATGGCAAACGATGGACAGACAGTTGGAGATGGCGTCGATAAGTTCGACATGAAACTGACTGAAGCAGACGCTATAAATACCAGTTGTAGTGGGCAGTTCAAAGGGAGGGGAGAGGGGGCGTGGCGTGGCGGGTCAGTTAAATTTCGTCTGCCAAATCGCGATTCTAGCCGCAACAGTGGAACTTTGTATGCGCTTACCGTGAGGTCGGTCATCAAATTCGTATTACGATCAGCCATAACAAAGTCGGAGATTAAAGAAAATGCGACATCATAAAAAGCCATCAATAGGCAATTGATGTGGTAAAGGAAAACCAAATGTTGCGAATATATACATATGTATATGTATGAAAGAACAGAAAGTTTTTTATAGTAGGACTAAAAACCAAGTAGAAAACTTAATTATGTAGAGAGCTAAGTAGACAGGGAAAAGTAGGAGAGAAAATTTGAAATTAAATAATTACTTAAAATAAAACTGAGCTTTAAATGGATTTTAATGGGAAATCTTAAAGAGAATAAACTAATATATCGATAATATACAGAGATCCTCAGTAAAACATTTGAAAATGAAAATTTTAAAAAAAGTTTTAAATAAAAATCATAAATGAGATCTGCCATTACATAAATCGATTCAAATTTCTTTTGAATATTTAATGAGATAATTAGTACGCAAAGTAGATCTAATAATTAATCAATTTCTAGTGCAGCCATTAATCAAAGTCAGTTAACAAGATGTTCTTTGGGCTGCTTAATTAATGTTTTTTTGGTCAACTCGAGGGCGATTGTAGGAAAGACGCTCAATAGCTGTAGAGTAGAGCAATCGTCGTTAGCAAATCAAATGGATGTTAGTCGCTCTGACAGCTTGTTTACATCAACATCTCGGGAAGTGGGCAATGCGGCAATGGGCACCCGATAGCCCAGAAAACGAAGCAAATGAGCCTATGCGGGCGCATTCCACAACCGATAAAGCTCCTGGCCCCTGGCCCCTGGCTGGCCATCCCACCCATCCACCCACAAGCGGTAAAAGTCGGCTTCGTTTCTGGGGCCAAAACGGAAAGTAGTTAGCAGCCAAATGGCTTTTGGTTATTTGGCTGGCCGCCTACCATAGAGTATGTGCCCCGCCTCGTTTTCCAATATCGAAAGGACATTATGTCAAATGCAAAATGGAACCGCAGATTAACCATGGTCCATGGCCTCCACAGGCATTAGGAAAGCTGCACACGTGTTGAGAGCTGCCAAATGGAGCTCCGTTTGTTACTTACGGATTCACATTTCAATTAAATATTTAGAGCCGAAAACCCCTTTTTGAATAATTCAACGCGCATATCCGCACATATCCGCACATTTCATGCAACAAAGAATGCTCAATAATTTACTTTACGTGAGCCAAACAACAATTTCGTATGAATTTCGAGCAGCTCTCGAAAAGTTGAAAATTTCAAAATTGCCATAGCAGCAAAGTTGTCAGAATTTGGTAGGGCTGATGAAATATATAGTGGAAAATGCAGCAGAGACATATTCTGGCCTGAACAGTGGTCGGAAATGCAGTGAAAACTGAATGAATATGGGCCTATTTTACAGAGTCTTCCAATATAAACTTTTTTTTAATTTTTAATTTATTTTTTTTTATTTTTTTATTTATAAATACATTTATTTTATTTTTTATTTATATGTTCATTTTTTAATTAATTTATTTATTTATAAATATATATTTATTTATTTATTTATTTATTTATTTATTCATAAATTATTATATTTTTGATTTCATTTTTTTATATTTATTTATTTATTTTTCTATTTATTTATTTTATTTATTTATTTTATTTTTTAAAACTTATTTTTTATATATTTATTTTTGTACTTATTTATTCATGAATTTATTTTATTTTATATTTATTTCTCAATATTTTTCATTTATTTATTTCTATTTAAAAATATCAAGTTTTTCCCAAATTTTTTTTAAGCTCAAACAAACTTTAACAGGGATTCAAATATGTTGAAATTCTGTTTGAAATTCTTACCTTAATTTGAAGATCATCTATAACCAAATACGACATTTAGCCTGCTCATTTACGTCACTTTACGTCAGCTTAAACTTAAAAAGTCAAATATGTTAAAGAATTTTTGGAGCTTTGCTCAAGAGTCAGATGGAAAGCCAAGCCACATTTTCATAGGAATAAAATACATGAAAGTCGAATAAGCCTTGATTCCTGGTTAAATTCGCCTAATCGCTTGTCAAATAAAACCCCTTAAGGGTATTTTAGTGAAAAATCACATCAAACAATGTTTAAATCGTATTCAATTTCTGCCTTTTGTCTGCCACACACAAAACATAACATAATCTGCAAAAATATATATCAAGAAAAGCAAAACAAAGTAATAAAAGGACGAAATCCGAGTTTGTTGCGCCTTTCACACATAGAAGTATCAAAATTGGATGCGGATGCGAATGCGAATGTGTGCGAATTTGGCGGATGTTGCGGATCTGCGGCCTTCTGATTTGGCCTTCTCTTCTCTTTTATTTTTTTTGTTTTCTTTTCTTTTCATTGTGACACCCAGAAAGCCAATAACGTCGCGTTTTTCGCTGCCGACGCTGATGGTGACAACCACTGACATGCTCCACACACACACCCACACACACGCCTACACACACACCTACACACACACACAACTACATACGCACCAGTTCGAGCAAACTGGAATACACACGTGCAAACGTATATTTCGCCTGGGGCACTTTGGATAATGGTTTCGTGGCACAGTGTGGACCCAGTACGCTGCGGCCCATCCGCTCGACGTTCCTCTTCTAACATCAACAGCAACCACACCCCCTCCACCCATATTTGCCCCCTCGTAAAAAGTCAAAAGCAAATTTGGCACAGTGTCACACGTTATTGGTTTTATGTCGTTTTCTAGTGTATCGATTTAACGGCCTGCATGGCGACCCGCTGCTCACAAGCCTCACGGCCTGCCGTTCCGCTGTGGTTTGTTTGGGTTCCTGTTTGTTTTGTTGTTGTTCTTGTTGTTGTTGTGTGTTCGTCCTGCATCGAGTTCTTCTTCTTCTTGTTGCTGCTGGCAGGAAATTGTTGTATGCAAACATTACATTTTTAATAGGACTTCTTTTGTGCGCTGTTGCTGTTGCTGTTGCTGTTGCTGCTATGGCTTGTGGCAGCCATTTGAGCAGTTTATCCATGATAAAAATAAGAAAAAAAAAAACGGGGAAAACAAATATATCCAAAGCCCTGGCTTGACAAATGCGCTCAGCCATTGCAGCAAAGCTGTCACGGATTAGTACAAAATTTTGATTTTGTTTACACGACAATTGCCACCTTGCTTTAGTTTACTTTTTTTTTCCAAATATATATATATATATAATTTTTTAGTCAGTCAATAAAAAACTGAGCGAACAAATCAAACAGTTTAGCATATAAATTAAATTGTCACAAATAAAACTAAAGCTTCGCAATAATTGACTTGAATTTGTTAACTTGTATGGGTTGAATTTGAAATTCCATTTAATGGAAAAATGAATATGATATATGAGGAAAGTATATTGTAGGATCAGCATGAAATTTAAAGTATGGAGGTATTATTCTACAAAAGAATGAGCCGTTTATTAAATTCAGCGCGTCATAGACACAAGAGTTTATTCATAGAGATCACTAAACAGACTAATTACAGAATCGTATAGGCAAGCGCATGAGTGCAAGTAAAGAATATATAACAGAAATTAGGCTGTACCCAAATAGCCTAATTTCTGTTCTGTTCTGTTCTCTATGAATAAACCATAATTACAATAATTCAACATAAACCAAATAATTGTGATTTTGACCCAACAAATATATAATAGTTAGCTTCTGATAAATTCTGGAAATAAAATAAAATTTAATCTGTATTATGATCAGCTATGCATTATTCCTACTCTTGACTAAATGCAAGAATCACTTTTGGTCAAACTCTTTGCTGGACAACTATTTCTTGGCGTTGTGTCTGAGCGTATATTGTTTGACTTTAGCCCGAGATCACTTTTTATATGCCTTGTATGCCTCGCGTTTATCAGTTTGTCTCGTAGCATTCAAGACTGCTGGAATGGTTCTTTCTATCTTTGCAGTGTTTCCTTTTGAAGTTGATGGACCTTCTAGACAAAGAAGCTTTAGTATTATGTTTTCATTCCATCATACAACACTGATGCCAAGGCTTACATTTTGCCTCTCACAAAGAAATTTAGCATATTCGAGCGTTCTAATAAGTTCAATTTGGAAACTTTTCAGCTACCATGCCCTGCAATCTGTTATCTGACTTGATCCAGACAAATGGTCAGCCAAACTAAATCAAGTGGTAATCAACCTAGTCTGCCAAGGGAACTAAATTAAATTTAGTTGAATGGCATTTAAGTATTTAAGAAAGGAATGTTTAAGTGCCAATCGACAGTTAGTTTTCAAACGAAACTAATCTAATAACAATTTGAAGTATCAGTCATGCACAAATTCTATATCATCCCAAAACATCACATATTTTTGGCTCCGTTTAATCACTTTATCGATGGCAAATTGCAAACATATATAATACCATTATATAACTAAACTCCAATGCACTTTTCGAGTATTTAAACCCAGCACCAAAAAAAAAAACAAAGTTTTTCAAAAAAGTTTTTCAAAAAAATAATTGGAATATAATTAAATATTTAGCTTTGCGACGCTCCATTTGCTGCAGCAGAAATTAGATGATTATTTAAATTCGATTGTTTCATTTGCGAACCGGACAGCATAAGAGGATATGACTGAAATAATAAATTGGGGCGTCGACAGTGCGACAACTTCACGATGTTGTCTGCAGTTGCTGTCCGAAAAGTTTTGCCAGCCAGTTCCAGTTCTAATTAGCGCTCTCAAGATATTCAACACTCAGCGTAATTAAATGGAATTTTAAGCGTTCGGCAGCAGCGTCTTTTAATTACTACCCCAGTTGCTGCTGGTGCTGCTGCTGCTGTTGCTGCTGGCCCACAAGATAGTGTGGAAATATGCAGTTGTTGGCAACTTCATAGCGACAAGCTACAACAGCAACAGCAGCAGCTTAAATGACGGCCAACTTTTTGGTAAACGGCAAAACTTGGCTGGCACAAATTAATCATAACTTTGGAGGATACTGAGGCTGCTGCTGCTGCCGCTGCGGCTGCTGCTGCTGCTGCTGCTGCTGCCGCTGTTGCTGTTGCTGTCGAATTGGAATGCAATACGCTTGGCACACGCATAGCAGCGCTGCCTTGTGCTGCCCCTCTCTCTATCATAGATTGCTGCTACTTAGGCCATTAAAAATGTGTTAGGTTATTCGAAGAGCAACGCAGCATGTCTGCATTTACATAGATTCATTTCATTTAAGGTTCGTCGCCGTCGTCGTCGTCGTCAGTCTGTCTAATAAATGTGAGCGTGGCAACATTTATCAAAAGGGCGAAACTTTCTAGTTGCAGCTACAGTTGCGCAGTGTTAGCCAAAACAATCCCTCAATGGTTTCCATAGTTATTTAAAAAGTTTTCCTAACTTTCCTGCATACACCCCAGAGCGTCGTTGCTTTGAGCTGTAGCTTGAGGCTGGGTAAACTATGTGCTAAAGTGATGCGGAATTGGATTACTTGCTTTGTCAATAGCTGAAACTTAACTCACTTGGAATAAAACTAAAATAGAGTAGATATAAACTAATATAAATATTGGCATTTATGAGAAATACGTTAAGTACTAAATTCAAATTCAAATTTTTGCCTTGTTTAATGTTGAACTGCTTGCGGCGTAGTGCGACGAGGAAAAGTAAACTGCTTGTACACGGTACACTGCTCCTTAGCAGACATTAGCTGTTTGCTATGACTAAGCAGTGTGTGCAAGCAGTTTACTATGGCCATAGTAAACGTTATACTCGAAAGGAAAATTTAATTATAATTATAATTAATTCACATAAATTATCATTCAGTTCCACTTCAAGACTTTGTTTTGTGTTTAATTTTTCTTTCGCATTAAATTACAGAGAAATGGCGCGTTTCGAGTAACGCAAATTGTTATTGCAATTGCATAAACATTTTAAATAAATACAGAATTTAAATAAATAATATAAATAGCTAAGACCTAGTTTCAAGTAAGCACATAAATTAATTTAATTTAATAAGTTTAATTTACTTTAAGTCGTCCAGTCACTGTTGCACTCGCCACGCCTTAGACCTCATTGCACTCCAGATATAGCTGGCGGCAATCGAAGCCGGAACGCCCTCTGCGCCCAGCATCGTACAGGTGCTCGAAGCTGGTATTGCTGCTGCGGCCGAGCATATAGCTAGTGGCATAGCTGTTGGGAAGAGAGTTTATACATATATATAGTTATTGTTTAATGATATAGAGATAATGTCTACTTACGATCCCAGTTGGCAGAAGATGCTGCTGCCGCCAATCTCACGCACGCAGTCCGTATTGGCATCGCACATGTAGCGCTGCATGCACTTGTCCTCCGCGTTGCGGTAGGTGCGAACGTAGCCCTTGAGGAGCGCAATGCCGGCAACGGCTGCATCGCTAACCGAGTCACGTTTGCCCAGGGAGCGGGCGGTGAGCGAGCGGTGCGAGAACGAGGTCTTCAGGGCGTCCAGCAGATTCATAACGATCTGTATGAACTGTGAATGGGAGCGTCGAGAGTTGGTAGAGTGTGTTGGCAAGGTGTGTGTGTGTGTTTGTGTGTGAGAGGCGAGGTAATAGGGAAGCATTAGTTAATTAGTTTTGTGCCAATAACTATATATATTATGTCTATGAATAGCAGTGTAACTGTGTGTATGTATGTGTGTGTGTGTGTGTGTGTATGTTGTGAAGTGTAGTGTGTGTACTTTAATTTACATTGGCTACACTATGCAACAAGGCAAAGGTGATGTTAAGTATGTATTAAGAGATAAAGTTTTCAACTCCAAGGCAAGTTATAAGCTGACAAAAGCTGCTTGATTTTTGATTGGCTTTTTAAATGGAACTGAACTGCTTGCAGTCCCGGCACTTTTTGAACTGCTTGAAACGTTAGTCAATTCCTCAAGCAATATATTCATAGTCGCGCGCCTTTGTTTTGTTGCATAGTGCCTCGTGTTCGGTGTGTAAGCAATAATGGTTTTACCTCGCCAGCTTGCTTGGCCATCGAATTGACTTGATCTGGATCTCTGGTGCCCAACACGGACGACAGCACAGCCGCCAAGATGCCCTGTGCGAATTGGTTTTTAGGTTGAGGAATAGTAGGAAATAAATACATAATACAAAACAACAACAAAAAAACATAAGAGAAAGATACCAATCACCAGATGAGTATAAATATAAGTACAAAACAAACTGAAAGCGGCCAAAACATAGACCCAATAAAAATGGCACAAAAGCAAAAGAAAACAGCTTAAAGTGTGGGAGGGAAAAGCCAATTACCTGCATGGGAGAGCCGCCGTTATCGACCTTGTCGATGCCGTCGCTGGGTGCGCCGCCGCCCAACAGCGTGTTAATGATGCGCAGGCCTAAAAGAGGGAGAAACACAATCAATATAGTTAACCGACTCTTAAGTGTAGTGTGTGATAATTACCCATGGAGATGACATTGGCCCAGGGGCTGCCGCCCAAACCGATCGAGCTGTCGACATCGTCGGACTTGGTCGGCGCATTGGCGGCGCCATTGAAGAACATGGTCATCACTGTGGACAGCATGTTAGACCAGGTGAAGCCACCGGGTCCGCCCACGGTATCCTGTATCTGATTGCCCTCGATATCATCCTCGATGTCATCCAGCGCCACTTTCTTGGAGGCATTCGGCTTCACGGCATACTTGCGTCCGCTGCTCTCGGGCCGATAAACTGGCGACTGGGACTGGGACTGGGACTGGGTCAGCTGGCGCTGGTAGACCTCCTGCTGTGGAAAGGCGTAGGTGAGCAGCAGACAGTTGCTAGCCACTATGAAGAGCAGCGAGTAGGCGTGTAGTTTGCGTTGATTCAGCATGGCGCTCTGTTTGCAAAATAGACAAAGAAATAAGCGCATCAAGTTTGTGTCTTCAGTCTTTCGTATTTCGTCTTGCGCATTTCAAATTTGTGCGAGACCCCAATTGCAAAGTCCACATAACACTTTCACATTGCGAGTTGCTTGAACCGGCGCACGATTCGGGCATGCAAATGAGCCCACAAAATGTAATTGAACAACAATTGATCAACAAAGTAGTGTAGACGTTACATGAATTTAGTTGGCCTAAATCATGCGCTGACTGCAGGCGTGTTCTCATTGCCCCCTTTTCAAGCTGATATAAGTTGATGAGACAATTGAAATGCCCAAAAATATATAGTTTTTAAATAATAATTATAAACAGAATCCATTGTTAGTCAAAAATCCAAATGAATTCACACGCCAAACTTAAGCTTCAATGGAAATAGAAAATATGAAAGTTGTTGTGGAGTGTAATTAAGTTTAGAGCGAACCACTTCCGAATTGAAAGACAAAACAAGTCTAACTGCGCGCAATTAAAATGCCAGTGTCTCGGTCAAACCGAACCTGTTCCCCGGTGGCAGAGGCCATATATGAGAGAGCAGTCAAGAAAGCGGCCAGAGCGCAGACTGGGAAGTCCGAGACAAGACGACACCCAAACATAAACATTAAGCTAATGTCAAGAGCAGTAAAAGATATCTACTCTGAATATGTACATATATATATATATATGAAGTACTTGTTAAGCTCAAAGCAAGAAAGCCGCCGTGCGAGGTGGCAAAATGCAATTAGCGTCATAGAGCAAGACTTCCTGAAACTGGAGTTGATATACATATATATATATAACAGTAAGATATATATTCATGTAGATGGCTCAATATTCAAATGGGAAACTAGCTGAGAAGTCTTTCTTGGCTGTGTGAGCTGCAGCTACAATCTTTCAGTCTCAATTATCAGTGAGTTTATATGTTTTTCTTTTTCCCCTGCTGCAAGTAGAACCAGTTCAGCAATAGCGGTTCTTAAACACACACACACACACACACAGATGTCATGCAGCATATTACCGTTAAAATATCATAATGAGTGTGCAGCAGCTGGTGCTGCTGTTAAGAATGCCAATAGCTGACCGCATGGCGCATGGCGCATGGCACATGCGATTGCAATAGCATTGATTTCCATTTAATTGGCCAAGAACAACCTGTTTCGCTCACCAACAAACAAACAAACAAAAACAGGCCAACGTAATGGGTCAGCAGCCAGTTCTTCTGCTAACGGCTATCAGATTTGCCATAGAAATGTAAATTGTTTTACCCGACGATCATTAATCAACTTGCGACACAGTTCGGATCAATGTGGATCGCTTTTATAATTATTGCGCCTATGTAAATTTAGAAAGCTGTTAGGAACGTGCAACAGCACTTTGCAACGGTCAACAGGTACCATGGGAATGTGTCGCTTTATTATCTATTGGAACGTGAGCGTTCGATCAATCTTGCCGTGCGGATCGCACTACATGAATTTTATGGGAATTTTCTGTTACGTAAAAAAGTTGACAGAAAATATCCATGGATATTTAGTGGCAGTTTAAACATTATAATAAATTAATATATTTTCTATCTCTATAAGAAGAAATAGTAGTATCTCTGCCAATTTCATTTAAATCTCAGTTAAGCCTTCAATATCTCATATATTCCATGATATAACATTCTTATAACATATATATATAATATATAGTAATTATCATTTTCTGCGCTTCAGCGCTTTTTGCATGATATATCGTTATATATATATATGAAAATGAATTGAGTTTTGATTGGGGTTTTGTGGTTAACTATGTTTATGGTTCATAGTTTTTACTCTCTTCGCAGCCAGGCACGCAACTCTTACTTTCACGGCCAGCGACAGCAGCAAAAGTTAAAGAAGTATTTGCTTTATATAAACCAACAATAATAGAAATAATTTAATTGAATTTACACATTTGCCTCGACTAACCGCAATTAAAACTATTTTTCATATGTCGAATGGACTTGGATACACAAAATTAGAAAGTGTAAAAAAAACAACGCAAAATGCCAAATAGCAAGAGTTAACTGGAGTGGATTTTGTATCCAGACGTTAGCTGATGGTTCTTTGCTCAAATTACATTTTATCTTCGTACTATATCTTGTGTGTCTGTTCGATATGCGTTTCGTTTTCAATGCGGTCGGCAGCTGGGCACGGTCCAAAGTCAAAGCTGAGAAAGTCTCTTCGTGATTTGCGACTCGGCTTAAACCTTTCCTTTGCATATATATACTTATATATATATATATATGACTGCGGTTAGACGCTGATTCATTCTGTGAGAGAGCTAGATTATCTTACAGTTGTTGTTGCTGTTGTTGTCGCTGCTCATTTTCGGTTAACAACAGCACAGCGCAGCGCTGTCATCGACTGGTTTTGCGCCAAGAGAAACTCGAATGTGAGTTTGTATATACAAAAAGCTCGCGTGTGCTTTGTGGCGTTTCACTTTCTTTTTGGCCAAGAATTCGAGTACCTTCAGGTTTATTGACCACAACAAAAATACAAAAAAAAAACAAAAACTAAAAGTTAGTCAGGCGAAGGCGCAAATCCCGTTCGCAGCTAAACCTTCTTCTGAACTTTCCAGCAAGTTCGTGTCTTAAGTCTTTCGTTTTGCTCAGTGGCCAAATGGCGCGCTGCGACGTGCACTGCCTAACGGTAAACTGTGTGTCGCATTTCAATGCGATTGGGAAAATGTGACATTTCTTTTACACATTTTTGATGAGCTATTTGGTAACAGGTGCCAACGGGTTTCCAACGCACAAATGATGCAATACGCTGGGCATTATCGAAGAGTTTTTTTTATCAATTTGCATTTGTCACATATATATGTTTATATTTATAATATATTTATATCTTTAGCTTTGGCCCTGCCAAGATTAAAGGAAAGTTGCATGTGTCATACAACAGCTGCAACAGTTGCAGCAACTTTACTTTTACCTGACCCCAATGGGCATATAACACTTAAGCGTCACGAAAGCAGAACCAATTGCAGTTCGTACTATTATTATTATTATATTTTTTGTAAATTATAGTTACAGTTGCACTTGAAGCCCAAATTGCAGTTGTCACGACAACTGCCAGACAATTGGCAGAGTGTGAAACTGAGGATCTTTTTCATTTATTGAAAAATTAAGTTTTGAATAAAGACTAAAAGCAAATTGAATTGATAGAAGAACTTAAAATGGAATAAAAAGTTTAAACTTAACTTATACATAAATTAAATTCTTCTTTTTCAAAATAAATATAACAGAAATGCTATGAAAATAGTGGAAGTCCCTAATAAAATTTATATAAATCATTTTAATTATATTTTGTATAAAAAAAGGAAGTTTCAATAAATTTGCAATGAAATTTTCATATTTATAAATATACTTTTTTTATAAAATATTTGTTTGTATTTATATATTAATAAATATATTTTTGTATATTTATATTTATATAAATAAATAATATATATATTTTTGCATATCTAGAGAAGAACTCAATATTTTTTTATATTGGTATTCAGAACTATATAAATGTTAATCATCTTAAATACATTCACATCATTTTCTATGCAAAACATTTATTATTTATTCTTAGAGTTGCTCATAAAAAATATATATATAATATATATATATAAATTCAATTTAATTGTTATAAAAATATACTTCATTGAATATTCATAAATGTTAATAACTTATACTCAATTTGAAAATGTTTTTAAAAATTGTATGTGTATATATATATCAATATATATATATATATATATATATATATAAAATTCATAATTCATATACATTTATTTAAAAAAATTTAATTTTTATATATTTTAAATTTCATTCACTACTATAGTAATTATATTTTGCCGGCAAATCATATTTTTTTGTGTGGCTTTTGTAAACAATTTTTCTTTATTACCATTTTACATGCCTTATTTGAAAGCTTATTAAAAAATAATTTTTCCATATTTATAAATAAATATAGTAACACAGTAAAGAGGCAACAACACTTGCTGCAGCATAAAACTAACAATTTAGCAGTTGGCCAAATTGATTGAACACGCTTAAAGCGACGCGAAGAAAAACTTTCACCTCCAACTGGGCAACAACAACAGACCATGTTGACAAAGTAGAAGCCGCAAAATGCCAAAGAAACGAATAACAACAACAAAAGCCACAAACAAATGTCTTGCATGAATGAAAGTTACAAAAAGACTTGCTCTAGGCTGTGATAGAGGGGGCTAAAGAAAGAAAAATATAAAATAAATAAATATATATAGATATAGATATATACATATATATGTATATGGAAGTCAAAGTCATGGAATTTGTAAGACAAATTGAGCAAAGCAATGCGGTTTGAAAATGGGTTAAGGCATGCGACAACTAGAAATGTTTACCAAGTGAAAGAGAAAGAGAGAGAGAGAGGTAAAGAGAGAGAAGAGAGACAGTTTTTGCCTTTTGCGGGCAATTAATAATGAATAAAACAAACATTGAATTCAGCATTGAAGTCAAATCAAATACGCAGCCCCAAGCAAGGCGTTAATTGGCATGCCAAAAGAGCCACAAAAATGAGTTCACATGTATACATATACATATATACATATATATATATGTACTATATGCTCGGCTGTTAAGGTGCGGGCTTTGAAATTCTTTTGCCACACATTTGGGTCAGTGGGTGGCCCAAAAAGTGGCTGGCAATGCAGCTCGATGCTTGCGGCTTGCCTCACTCAATGCACATTTCCATATGGCTGTCAATGCGTGCGCCAGTTACAGACTGCCCACGTCCCTCCTTTACCCCCAGCTACAGCACGACCAGGTGCTACTTCGTCTGCCTGTCTATTTGTCTGTCTGTCGATTTCTTTAAGCCCGCTGCGTGTGCTTTGTTTGCTTTGGCTTTTTTCATGCAAAGTCGTTAACTCGCTTGCTGGCCATCTTTAAGAATTTTATGCTTCAGGTTCTGTTATTTTGTTGACCCAAATATTCCTCTAGCATTTGCTGTTACTTCTTCCAGTTGCATAAATAATAGTCTCATCAATTTGGCTATATGCTGTGAAGCCTTTTAGTTACACATTCCAAAGCTGATTATCTGCATTAATTTTTAATTAATTAATATGAGCAACAATGGACAAAATGTGATTTGCCAAATGCAGTTAGCTTGGGCCAGTCACACATGAAATTAATTTTATAGTTAACAATTGAGCTTTCGACTAGAATTTAATACAAATTAAGAAACCACAAATCATAAGCCAAATAATTTTCCTACGATTGTCAGCTATATAATTTGAATAAATGCTGAGGTGTTCTCATAAATTTACGAAGGTCTACATTGCAGTATCTAAGAAGCTTCGAGGCAAACTAAGTTGATAAATTGTAATTGTTGGTGAGTTGCATATCTGATAAACTAACTGTTTGCCAGTGAGTTGAGAGTTGTAGAAACATATTAATAAATCAAAGAGCTGCAGCTGGAACTATATAGTTTTATAGAAGTTTATAAAGAGATGGTATATTTCATGAGAATGTCAGCAAAGATAAGCTATTCTTCAACTAAATGTCTATAGAAATAATAAAAAAAATTCTGGGATTTGGCTGACAATGTTGAGCATTGTTACCGCCATAAACCATCTATTACTAAAGACTTAAACTAATATTTAAAATTTCACAAAAAAAATCATAAGTAAAAGTTCAGAGTACTTTCATGCATATACATTCATGTATATTGTCAACTATATCAATTTGCTTTGCTGCTTACCTGTGTTATTTGCTTAACTCTTTCGCTGGCTGTTCAAAATTAATTACACGTTGTAAGTGTTGCAGAGGCTTGTTAAAATAACGAGATACACAAGGATCACGCAGCTTCGTTCACTCGCTCGAAATTTCGTGGCGCACGATTTGATTTACTCACGCGATATTCGAGAAGGCACAATTCACCTGCAGCACTGCAATGGAGCACCACGGTAATACTAGTTCGAGTATAAATGTTATTTCTTTCTCTTTTCTTTGTTCGTTGGCCGTCAAAACTTTCGTTTGCTTTCGAGATTTCACTGCGCGTTTGGCTGTTGCTGCTGCTACGGCTGCTGTTGACGTCTGAAACGGCGATCGCCTTGAACTTGCCTTTTTATAGCCTGACCCATTTTTCCCAAGCCGAAGAAATGCAGCGAACCAGCCGCGCAGTCGCAGTCGCAGTTGACAGCAAATTCTGTGCGACACGCAACATGTTGAGCTGCGAACATGTTGCGTCTGCGCAGAAGCGCGGCCTGCGTTGGGCTCGAGCGCGCGTGTAATTAGCTGCTCTCTTTTGTGCGGTCTGTTGGTCTACCTGTATGTGGGTGATTTACCGTTTAACTGCCTACCTGATCAGCTTATCCAGCTTAGCCAAGGTTTCGTTTTCATTAGTCGCTGCTAATTCACTTTAAACTGTATTTCTGAAGTGCGTGCAACAACAGCAGCTTCCGAGTCTCTTTGTTCCATCTTAACGACGCCGCACAAATTACTCATCCAGCAGACCGAGACTAACCTTGACTAGGATAACTTTTGCAATGTTGACTGTGACAATGATGACTGATTAAGCTGATTCATGGGTTAAACACAGACGCGTTGCTGAAAGAGATAAAAGCAATTTGTTTGTATATGAGATAGAGAATTATGCTTTACAGCAATGAATTTATGTTCAGCTGTGTTCAAAATAATAGCAGCGCATATAAGCTCTGATTTTAAGATTGATAAATAATATTATAATGACTACAGATCAAAATTTTTTTTTTTAAATTTAGTATTTATATTTAATTTCAAACAAAATAAGAGTGTTTATGAATGAACATGCGTAAAATGTAGTCTTACCAAAAGCGGCGCTGCTATTATTTTGAACACAGCTGCAGATGAACAAAAACCTTTCAGAGTGTATTGTACATATATTATCTATAAAACATAACATACACCGGTAAAAGTATATTATAAATTCCATAAACTCTTTTAGTTTTACCTTAAAATTGAATATTGCAAAAAAAAAATAAAAAAAATGTAATAAAAACTATTTTAGTTGAAAGTGTGTTAAAAATGTGATGAATGTGCAAAAACAATCCAAGTGAATGAAATGCGAAAACAATATAAAGGATTTTGTGAGCTAAGAAAGAATTTGGCCAATAACAAAATAGGAGAAACGCAACGAGCGACGGGCAAGTGCACATGTGTGTATGCGTGTGTATGTGTGTGTGTGGGGTAGAGTGGTTGCGGCTGCGGTGCGGTGCGGTTAAGGTGTCTGTATGGTTGGTTATATTTACCGAGGACTGCCGGTGCTTGCATACAAATGTTGGAAGCCATGAACTCAATCTGGCCTTCGCATGCTTTTTTTGTTCGTCTTCTTTGCTGCTTCTTCCACATTTGTGTCTGTTTTAGCTTCTTCTTTTTCGTGTTGTTGCCCCCAACAGCGGCACACGTGCAAAAAACTTAAGCCGTTCGAGCAAAACTTTGCCAACAGTCAGACGAACGGACAAAGTATTAGAGAACCCCTTCGAACTAAAATCTGGAAAGTGGCTGAGCAAAAGAGACAGACGGAGATAGTTGAGTGAGCGTCATGGAAGAGGCAGAGTAAGAAGGAAAATGTACACAGACACAGACACACACAAACATTCGGCAGCCAGATGCATTTGTATGTGTTTACATTTAGTTGTATTCGATTTGCATAGCAGATTTAAGGCGAATTAGAGCAGGGGACAGAGTTCGTTTGGCTTGCAACCCAAATCAATGCCAGCTCTGCGGGCAATCAGCTCACTGGAGAGAGGTCGGCGCTCAAACGCGTTCCATGTTGGTTATTAAGTGGTCTTAAAGCCGATTGGTCAAGTGATGTGCTGCCTGCCAGTGGCTTTGCTTATTGAATAAATGTGCTTCGATTTATGCAAATCCCAACTACAGCACCTGCCCAGCATCAGCAGCACAGCTGTTCAACTGACCTGCACCTTTACAGTTTCCACTCGTATATTTGCACTGGGCTAAGCTTAATCCGGGCATAATTGTTCAACATTCGTTATCTAAACTGACTGTGACTGCTGCAGTGACAGCGACAGCGACAGTGACTGCCGCTGTAACTGTGACTGTGACTGCGCTAGTCGACTCTAAAATCCATGGATATGTTCAAAGCTGTTGTTATTTATCTTTTGTATTTGCATTTGCTCTGCACATTAGCGTAATTATTTCTGTATATGTATGTTTGTTGCTGTTGTTGTTGTTGTTGTTGTGGCTGTATGTGTATGTGTGCGAAACCCCGTTCCTAACAACTGTCTAAACATTGGCGCACAAATTAGTAGCTTATCATTTGCTGTGCTTATTGACTTTGGCATCCATTGCCAGAATTATGGTTTACTATAATTCAATTGGTTGGGCGAAACAGATGAATTATGATTTAATTGCACTAATTATGAGCTTAGTTTATATATTTTTATAAGGCAAAATTAAGTTGTTCGTATGTTAAGTTCATTCAAATTCAATCTTTTTTCATTAAAACTATGAAAGAATTGGTAGAGTTTTAGATTTTCCATACAACTTTTGCTTTATAAAGTCATTGATGAAATCTTTGAATAAACTTTAAGCGATATATCATATTCATTTCATTTATTTAGCTCTTCCTCGAGTTTCACTTTTCTAATTTAACTAACCTTTCGACTCTATAAGGAAAATGCAATTGGACTACTTAAGCGCTTTGATTGTGTATCAATTAGCGAGCATTTAAAAATTCTCGATGTTTGTTTGTCCGGCGCATTAGCACGAATAGTTGCTGTTCCGGCGCCATGCCCCACTCTGGCCACGCTACCCGTTTACCCGGACAGTGTCTGGGTGAAACCGAAAAAGTGACCCACATTTCGTTTCGTTTTTTCTGTCTGCGTTGCTCTTCTGTGTAGGGACGGGAGAGGCAGGAGCAGGGGCAGGGGTTTGCTGCTGACAAATTGAAATCATGACATTAACCTCGAACGTCACATACACAAGCCCAATGACACACACGCACACATGAGCAAATCTAAGAGATTGTTGCATACTTTCAGGCATAAAATTTATGCACAAGCCTTGATCTATAGAGGCATAGATGTGTATGTGTGCGCTTGTGTGTTTGGTAATATGAAATCAATAAATCGTAAGCATTCTTTTATTGCGCATCCTGCCAGACTAGAACACAAGACGGGGCCAAGCCTCTTTGTGTATTTATTTTTGCCGTTGTCGTTCGCTATATATAAATTTTTTTTTATTTACTTTATTTGATTTTGTATAAAGGATAAAGATGGCTACACGGAGGACCGCCAAGGATGCTAAGCAGAGCAGCTGCCAAGCTCTGGCTCAGAAAGCCCTTGCGCTTTGTGAGTTTATCAACGCAGAACCACTTGACAATCATGATGTCTACTGCCAAAGGGGTGAAGCGGGCACAGCGACAGCGAAAGCGACTTACTCAGTTTATTTATTAATTCATATTCCTTCTTTTTTTTGCTGTCCTTGACAAAATGCAGCATTTTTATGAATACTTTCTTTATTGCAGCTCTTTCTAAATAAACAAGAACGGAAATTTAGTTGAAAGGAAAAGTTTGTAAGCAAATATAAACGTCATAGCTTTGTTAATGAATATCAGCTGTAGCTGAAGAGGCATATATATGTATATTATCTTAATAGTTACAGAAGATTAACTTTACAAGATGTGTTTAAGTTACACAGCTCTTGAAAGTATAGTTTTCTTTGACAAATCATTTATATATGCTTCTAATCTAAAATAAAATGATATTATAATCTTTACAGTATTTTATCGATTGCTTGAACTGCAGTAAGGATTCGTAAAAGCTGTTAATAACTTCTGTAAGTGATGGAAAAGTGAAATTAATTATAGATATATGAATATGAAACAAGTCGAAATTCAGTATGCGAACTGATAAACGTTGCCTTCAGCATATACGACAATAATATTTATATCGTATAGTCTATGCCGCATCAATGGATCGATGGATCACTTGGACAACAGTAAGGATTTGTATAAGCTGTGAATAACATCGGTAAGTGATGAAAAGAGTGAATGTTATTATAGATATATGATTAAAAACAGATCAAAATTCAGTGTGTGAACTGATAAACGTTGCCTTCAGCACATCCTATTCCTATTCCCAAATAATATTTAGTTAATCTATGCCTCACCATTTGATATATGACAGCAAGGCATTTGATTTGCACTCCATACTAGGTATGCTAATCCATTTGTGCACATTAATTAATTATAGGCACATAGGAATTGAAGAGGTTGCCATGGCCACACACACACATTTCATCAAATTATGCACATTTTGGCAGTGTTTTGACCATTTGGCGTTGCATTTATATCTCATTGACATTGAGAGGGCGGTTGGCCAGGTCGACTATTCGATACAGCCATGATACTAAACGGGTCTAAAGCTCATTATCGCGCATGTAAATTGCATTTCAATCAATATCCTTGAATGTGGACCACAGTTACGTTTGCCTCTGTTTGCGTCGAAGTTTGCGTCGAAGTTTGCGTGTGTGTGTGGACTCTATTGCAAGTTGATGCCAGGCACATTAAATATATATGTGAGCTATCCTTCAAATAGTTCAATTAAAGACATACAAGCTCTGCATGCTTAAGCTGATGTGAACCCGGAAGGTACAGTTCTACGAAAAGTTCTTTTGGGAACTGCTATTAAATGCCTGCTAGCAGCTGATGGTTGAAAAAAGGATTCGTTTTCTACACATGTTCGAAGCGCTTTTTTATTACAATTTATAAAAATAAAAAAAAGAAAAGGGCGGAATCATTAAAAATGCAAGCCAGAGCATTCGTTGGGCTCATAAACATCAGATTTGTAAGGCCGAAACATCTGTTAAGCTTTTATTGCGCCTCTACGTAAGTATTATGAAATATAGAGAAAGTTTCACTGATGATACAAATGTGCCCCCACGCCATAATGCAAGTTTAATTTCCAGCTCGACACGCAAAAAAGGGCTCAATAAATAACGAAACAATATTTTTTGCTCATATATATATATATATATATATAGTATATAGTATATATATGTACATATGCTTTATATAAGAGCTGTATATACTTAGTCTGGAAAATGTAAAATTGTTGGCTTGGTGATTTGAGCAGCTGTTGACTGATGCCATTTGTGGGCGGGTCTGGGGCGCGGCTGTGCCGGCAAGATAAAGTACGCTTCTGTGATAAATATAACAACAAGTACCCAAGGCACGCACAAGCCGTTGCCCAATAGCCCCAACCAGGCCAGACCAGACCATGTCAGACCAGGCAAAACGCATCCAAATTTCATTCAGCCCAACTACTGGCAGCGGACAGAGTGCCCAGGCCAGCGGGTTAGACTGGGGACTGCCAGTTAGGATCCGGAACGGCAGCTGTTATAATGATGCCAACGATACATCATCGCAAAATGCTAAAATTTTTGGTAGCGCCGAGTGCCGAGTGCGCCGTCAACAGATGTTACCGCTGATGAATCCTTTGGGTCCGGTTCGCTCCCAGTCGGCTTTGCCCCTCTTTCTGTCTCCTCTCTCCTCTCCTCTTTCATCCTGCCTGCCTAATATTTCAATATTTCGCACATAAAAGGCGTAAGTTATTTTTCATATTTTCCAGAGCAGAGCAGAGCTGCCTTCCCTCTGTGCGCCTTGTGCGCTGCTGCATTGTTGCGCCCCTTAACTGCGCTTTTGGCTAATTTCCCTAAATAAATCTAAAAATTGTGAAATACAGAACAACAGGCACATAATTAACTATCATAGAATATGCAAAGCACGCGTTTGAGTTTCCAACTTGCTCTTAAGTCCTCTTGTGCGCATTTCTGTTCGAAAGTATTTGCAGTCTTAAAAGTTCTTTCAAAATCCTTCTCTCTCGCATTTATGTATTATCGTTTTTTTGCTCTTTAGTTGCTATACCCTGTACAAATAAGACATGTGTGTGAGATGTGTCATAGAGTTTGATAAACAGATGAATTTATAATTGCATTTTATGAATTACAGATGAATCATTTATGAATCACCATATAATATTTGACAACATTATATTTAAAAACTTTTAGATATCTGTTTAGAGAACATCTTTGAGTTTAACCCAGCTGCTGATAAGCCAAAGCAGATTGCTTCAATTTGCTGTACGTTGTTTGTGCATTTCAAATTTGCATTCACGTAGCTTTTAGATCGTCTCACCTTCTCTCTCAAACACAACCACAAAAAATAAAAAGAAGAACAAATCTAAATTCACATAGTGAAGCATAACAAACCACAAACCAGAAATTGCAAAGCCGCTTAAAACGAATGCGTGTGGACCATAAAGTGGCATTCGTGCAGGAGAACAACCAGATGAACTCTAAGAAAAGGAAAAGCACTAAGCAGCACTCAGGTGTTACCAAGGATTACCATAGGCAACAAACTAGGAGCACTGCCACAGCGAGAGCAACTGCCTTACTGAGTGCTTATGACAAATTTTAATTAAAATCTTTGCAATTCAACATTGAAATTTATATTGTTCATATTTCTCTCAACTCATTTCGAGAAAAACCTGTTGTTCGTGCTTAACGCTAGTCGTATAATTGCTCCAAATTATTTTGTTTATCATTTAACAAACTTTATTTGGGTCTAATTTCATTTTAATGTGTAATAAAATAAAGTAAATAAGCTCGAGCTCAGTTGCGCTATAATTATTGCTCAAATTACTGAACATAAGCAGAACTCCACAGAAGCTCTGAAAGGTTAATGACATAATCGCTTTAACCAACTAATTTATCGATTAATATCCGCATAAGCGGATGATGAATTGCGGGGATATTATTATATTATATAATTATACAAATTAAACAAATTGCTGTTAAAAATTTTAATTTACTTAATTCGATGTTTGTGAAATTTGTAACACGAATTCACACACATTTTTTATAAATTTGTGTTTACTCATCTTTATAATACATCTAATGTTGTTTGCTCTACGCTGTTTAAGCAATCTAATCTAATGTTAAGGTCTCGCATTTATTACTCTTAATTAACAGGAACTTCCCCGGCTCCTGGGCAATACTATTTGGGAAAATGCAATTGTTATAAGTCAAAGGCCCATTGTTGCCTTCACTAAAGTCTT
This sequence comes from Drosophila nigricruria, assembly GCA_037075265.1. NCBI lineage: Eukaryota > Metazoa > Arthropoda > Insecta > Diptera > Drosophilidae > Drosophila > Drosophila nigricruria. Next base: position 18,165,770 of record JBAMCI010000035.1, read on the forward strand.
CAAACATTTTTATAAAATTTTTTAATATAGTCGCCTCGTCTGCACGCAGAGGCTGCCGAAATGCATTATCAAAGAATAAAAAGTAGTCATCCCCATGTCCGGTGCCTATAAAAAGGAAAGTGAACAATTGTAGTAACATTTTCAGTCAATATTAATTTTTCCAACATACCAATTTTAATGTCATCTCGCTTTGCCAGCAAATTTGCGCCGCCACGACTCGCAGGATTATCGTAGACGTAGTAGTAAATGGGACTCGAGCTATGCTTGCGATGCAAGTCTATGGCTCGTAGAGTGTCATTCTTGAACAGCGCATCTGTGAATATGCGCTGTACGTCCAAGTAGCTCTCCACGCTAAAGTTCCGATTTCCCATATACTGCTGTCGCAGGTCGCGCGAGTAGTCATCCATTTCCTCTACTGTTTTCTTAGAGTCTCGATAGAAAAATAAGTGAGGAGCCAACTCATACCAGCGATTGTTGAGCTCCTCGATCAGCTCCTTGCCATTGGACTGCTTAGCTAGGAGCACAGCTGCGTTGTAAGAACCATCCTCTTGGGTATGAGAAACGAGCCAAGGTAAATGCGAAAAATTTCCACTCTTGATTATATCAATTGGATGTTGAGTAAGGTAAGGCTCAAAAGCATCAACTGGCTCCACCACCGGCCCAAATGGAGTAAAGGGCACATAGTCGACGACCAGAAATTGACGTACAGCTCTGACTATTTCCGAGGCATCCTTTGCCTGCAGACACTTTTTGAGTTCCACCGAGTCGCTTAGCAAGCCGCAACCTACAATGCGACCCATTTCAAAAGCGCGTCGACGTGCTCCTTGCTGAATCACCCACGGATCTAGCGCAGTTCCACTTATTGACACAGCCGCTTTGGCAAGGCGCCGAAATGGCTCATGTAATAGGTGTAGATGTGCTGAGGCTGCTCCTGCGGAGAAGCCAACAACCACAATATTTTCTGTTTGTCCACCAAAGCGCTCAATGTTCTGCTTGATCCAACGCAAAGCCAATCGTTGATCTTTTAAGCCAAAGTTGCCTGGCAGTGCGCTGTCGCCACTACTGATGAAACCCAGTGGGCCCAGACGATAGGTCATCTTCACCACTATCACGTTTCCGCTGGCCATGAATGCCTCGTGGCCGTGACTAATTGTATCGCCGAACATGAATGCGCCGCCATGAATGCTGACGACAACAGGAAACGAGCTGCGACTCGAGTTCTTTGGCTTATAAACATTGACTGTCAGACAGTCCTCGCTGCCCATCAGCTTATCTGCTTGGTCGATATACTGGTCCCACTGTAAGCACCCGACAGGAGGACGAGTGGCATCAAAGGTTTCCTTCCATTGCTGTGAGTAGCGTTGCGGTGGCTCGAAACGAAGCTCCCCCACAGGTGGCTCCGCATAGGGTATCGACTCGTAGCTATAATACCCACCATTGTCGCGCCCACGAAGTGTTCCATGCGGCAGCTCGACTAGAAGTGGATCAGCTAAAGCAGCAGCTGCTACACAGAGGCAGAGCAAATAAATTCGTACTGCGTTATCTTTCATGACCTTCACTCTGTCAGCTCTGAATGTGCACTGTGCCAAACGGAGATTATCAGCATTTGTTTTATTTGGACTCTCAAATATATAATTTCACTGCTGCCCCTAATTATCTGGACTGTGTTAACATTTCAAATGCTGATAATAAATATTAATTCGAAAGTCAACAGAACAGGTTTGTTATTAAACAGCGTATATTCGCATCACATCGATTCAATTTATTTTATATATTTTTTATTACAAAATATATACATATATATATTTTATAAATTTTAACTTACTGTTAATATATGGGATCAATTTGTATATTTTCGCAAGTGCTGGCCTTAATGTGGAGTAACTGAAGTTTATCTTGGCCAACATTATCTTGGAACAAACAATCGTCAAAAGACAATGATTTGTTATCACTTTGAACGAAGTTTTCAAACATGCGTATGAAATTCTTGGAGATAATCTTTCGCTCAGATCGGAATCGGCTTAATGGCTGTTCAAACATCAAACCATCGAACATCAGAAAATAATCATCGCCATGACCTGTGCCTGTAAGCAAAAACATGTTTATTAGCTACAGTATTCTTCAAACATGTTAGATTTTTTCTTTCCCACCAAAAACAAAATCATCCCGATTGGCCAAATACTGCATATATCCCAAAGCTGGAGGATTATCGTAGATGTAACCATAAACGGGGCTCTTGCTATGCTTGCGATGCAGATCTATAGATCGGAGTGTATCATTTCTGAACAGTATATCTGTGAATATGCGCTGTACGTTTAAGTAGTTCTCCACACTGAAGTTTCGATTCCCTAAATACTGCTGTCGAAGATCGCGGGAGTAGTCATCCATTTCGTCAATAGTTTTCTTAGAGTCACGATAGAACAGGAAATGGGGCGCCAACTCAAACCAGCGACTGTTTAGTTCCTCAATCAGCTCTTTGCCATTGAGCTGTTTGGCCATTAGAAGAGCAGCGTTATAGGTACCATCCTCCTGTGTGTAGGAGTTTAGCCACGGCACTTGAGCGAACTTTCCACTCTTGATAATATCAATCGGATGCTGGGTGAGAAAAGGTTCAGCAGCATCCGCGCTCTCCACCACTGGTCCAAATGGAGCAAAAGGTACATAGTCCACGACCAGGAACTGACGTACAGCTCTGACTATTTCCGAGGCATCCTTTGACTGCAGACACTTTTTGAGCTCCACCGGGTCGCTCAGCAAGCCGCAACCTACAATGCGACCCATTTCAAAAGCTCGTCGACGTGCTCCTTCTTGCACCACCCAAGGATCGAGGGCATTTCCACTGAGTGACACTGCCACCTTTGCCAACTGGCTGAATTCCTCCTGCAGGAGCTGGAGATGTACCGATGCGCCGCCTGCTGAGTGACCAAGTACTAGAATATTCTCTGGCTCTCCACCAAAGCGAGCAATGTTCTGCTTGATCCAACGCAAAGCCAAGCGCTGATCCTTAAGTCCAAAGTTTCCCGGCATCGTAGTGTCACCTGCGCTTAGAAAACCTATCGGACCTACTCTATAGGCAATCTTCACGAGAATCACATTTCCACTGGCCATAATCGGCCCAGGTCCCTGGTCTACAGGTCCACCAAACATGAAGGCGCCGCCATGAATGTTGACAATAACGGGAAACGAGCTGCGACTCGAGTTCTTTGGCTTATACACGCTGATGGTTAGGCAATCCTCAGTGCCAATCAGTTTATCTGCACCTTCAATAAACGGACTCCAATGCATGCAGAACACGGGAGGCGTGGTAGCATCGAAGACTTCCTTCCATTGGGAATCATAAGGCTGCGGTGGCTCGAAACGAAGCTTACCAATAGGTGGCTCAGCATAAGGTATCGATTCGTAGCTATAATATCCTTCGTTACCACGTCCCCGTACTTGTCCATTAGGCAGGTCCACGAGTAGTGGATCCGCGGCGACAACTAGCGCGATTACCCACGGAATAAAGAGGTATTCTATGTACTGCATGGTCTGCACTGGACCAGATCTCGAAACAAACTATGGCATGTCGATGGAATGAGCATTCTTTTATAGGGAGAATGTATAAATAATTTGGAGATTAATCTTCACATAAATTATATATACTTAGCACTTAATGATTGCTGAGAATCGAAATCGATTATATAAAGTATAAAGTAAATAAATTAGCAATTAGACACTTAAAGTTGCTGAGTCATACGGCAAACCTCAAACTTAAGTACTTGTGAGTATACACAGCAAATGTATATTTGTTGTTCTATGCAGTATAATAAGTTTTTTTTTGATATGCTTAGCTATGTAGTTGGACTTATTATTTCGCAATTGGTCGTAGCTATAAAGCTTTGCTATATTTGCTATGCACTGTCTAAATAATCGGATCTACTGTTACAATCTCGCAGCTGTTAGTCTTAATTAGAAGAAATTGCAGTTGCTCCAGGCCTACATTGTTTGGTAATGCACAGTGGTCATACGTCAAAGATCCATTATCACTTTGAACGAAACCTTCCAGCATGTTTATAAAATTATTGGAAATTATCTTCTCGTCAGCTCGGGGTTGACTATTTGGCTTGTCGAACATCAGAACATAATCATCCCCATGTCCCGTGCCTATTAGAAAGTAATGTTATATAAGTAACGCCATAGCTAATTTATGTTCTTCTATTCGTATCTTACCAAAATTAATATCATGCCGTTTGGACAATTCTTGAGCAATGCTGTGATCAGGTGGATTATCGTAAACGTAGAAGTAAATGGGACTCCTGCAGTGCTTGCGTTGCAGATCTATGGATCTAAGGGTGCCATTCTTGATCATCGAATCTGTAAACATTCGCTGTACGTCTAAGTAGCTCTCCACACTGAAGTTTCGATTCCCAAGATACTGCTGTCGAAGATCGCGGGAGTAGTCATCCATTTCGTCAATTGTTCTCTTAGAGTAACGATAGATTAATATGTGGGGCGCCACCTCGTACCAGCGATTGTTGAGTTGTTCGATCAACTCCTTCCCATTGGACTGCTTAGTCATTAGTAGAGCTGCACTGTAAGAACCATCCTCTTGGGTATGAGAAACGAGCCATGGAACTTGCGAAAACTTTCCACTTTTGATTATATCAATGGGATATTGAGTGAGAAAAGACTCAGAGGCATCAACTGGCTCCACCACCGGCCCAAATGGATTAATGGGCACATTGTCAATGACTAGGAACTGACGTACAGCTCTGACTATTTCCGAGGCATCCTTTGACTGCAGACACTTTTTGAGTTCCACCGAGTCGCTCAGCAAGCCGCAACCTACAATGCGACCCATCTCAAAAGCGTGTCGACGTGCTCCTTGTTTTATCACCCAAGGATTGAGGGCATTTCCACTGAGTGACACAGCCACCTTTGCCAACTGGCTGAATTCCTCCTGCAGCAGCTGTAGATGTACCGATGCGCCGCCTGCTGAGTGACCAAGTACTAGAATATTCTCTGGCTCTCCACCAAAGCGAGCAATGTTCTGCTTGATCCAACGCAGAGCCAAGCGCTGATCCTTAAGTCCAAAGTTGCCTGGCAAAGTAGTGTCGCCTGTGCTTAGAAAACCTATCGCACCTAGTCGGTATGCGATCTTCACAAGAACCACATTTCCACTGGCCATAATCGGCTCATGTCCCTGCTCCATGGGACCACCAACATTGAAGGCGCCACCATGAATATTGACAACAACGGGAAATGAGCTGCGACTCGAGTTCTTTGGCTTGTACACGCTTACAGTTAGACAATCCTCACTACCAATCAACTTCCGTGAGCCTTCCACAAGCTGACTCAATTGAATGCAGAAAGCAGGAGCCGTGGTAGCGTCAAACACTTTCCTCCATTGGCGAGCATAAGGTTGTGGCGCCTCAAAACGAAGCTCCCCTACAGGTGGCTCCGCATAGGGTATCGACTCGTAGCTATAATACCCACCATTGTCGCGCCCACGAAGTGTTCCATGCGGCAGCTCGACTAGAAGTGGATCAGCTAAAGCAGCAGCTGCTACACAGAGGCAGAGCAACGAAATTCGTATTGCGTTATCTTTCATGACCTTCACTCTGTCAGCTCTGAATGTACACTGTGCCAAACGGAGATTATCAGCATTTGTTTTATTTGGACTCTCAAATATACACTTTCTCTCCTGATAGCCCCTAGCCTGGCAGGTGTTAACATTTGAAATGCTAATAATAAGTTTTAATTCAAGTCAACAGAACAGGTTTGATATTAAACAGCGTATATTCGCATTCATCGATAAGTGCTCAATTTATATTCTATATATATACTAGCGGCCCGACCCGCCTTCACACGGATATTGACCTGATGGTGGTAAAAGACTGCCTATGGGATTATAGACTTTTGTCACTCTATTTTTAGAGTGTGCATACAATTTGCTACTTTAATTTCTTTCTTTTCTATTGTATCTACGTATGGCGGTCAAAATGTGTTAAAATGTGGTTGAAATAATGTTAATGAATATTGTAATTTTCGGAAAATCTGTAGTGGAAAAGATTTATTTATTCTGAAGTTCAAGCAAGGAACAGCAATAATGAAGAATGTAATCATTTTATACAGCAACAAGAATCTAAACATAAACTTTTACATACACAACAGGATAATATTTCTTTGGCTTGGCCTTACCAAACAGCACTTACTGAATTGGATATGCATTCATATTCATTGCTTAATCAATTGGATCTAATTTTAAAATTTCGCAGCTGTTGGTCTTAATTAGAAGAAATTGCAGCTGCTCCAGGTCCACATTATTTGGTAACTCACAATTGTCATACTTCAAAGATCCAATATTACTTTGTACAAAGCCTTCCAGCATGCTTATAAAATTACTGGAAATTATCTTCTCATCAGCTCGGGGTTGACTATTTGGCCTGTCGAACATCAGAACATAATCATCCCCATGTCCTGTACCTATAATCAGATAAATGGATATCAGTAAGGATTTACATTATAAATATTTTTAATTTGTCTCTTTCTTACCAAAATAACTATCATCGCGTTGAGCCAAAACTTGTGCACTACCCCGGATTGGCGGATTATCGTAGACATAACCATAAACGGGGCTCTTGCTATGCTTGCGATGCAGATCTATAGATCGGAGTGTATCATTTCTGAACAGTATATCTGTGAATATGCGCTGTACGTCCAAGTAGCTATCCACGGTGAAGTTCCGATTCCCTAGATACTGCTGTCGAAGATCGCGGGAGTAGTCATCCATTTCGTCAATAGTTTTCTTAGAGTCACGATAGAAGAGGAAATGGGGCGCCAACTCAAACCAGCGACTGTTTAGTTCCTCAATCAGTTCTTTGCCATTGACTTGTTTGGCCATTAGAAGAGCAGCGTTATAGGTACCATCCTCCTGTGTGTAGGAGTTTAGCCAGGGCACTTGAGCGAACTTTCCACTCTTGATAATATCAATTGGATGCGCGGTGATAAAAGGTTCAGCAGCATCCTTACTCTCCACCACTGGTCCAAATGGAGCAAAAGGTACATAGTCAACGACCAGGAACTGACGTACAGCTCTGACTATTTCCGAGGCATCCTTTGACTGCAAACACTTTTTGAGCTCCACCGAGTCGCTCAGCAAGCCGCAACCTACAATGCGACCCATTTCAAAAGCTCGTCGACGTGCTCCTTCTTGCACCACCCAAGGATCGAGGGCATTTCCACTGAGTGACACAGCCACCTTTGCCAACTGGCTGAATTCCTCCTGCAGGAGCTGGAGATGTACCGAAGCACCGCCTGCTGAGTGACCAAGTACTAGAATATTCTCTGGCTCTCCACCGAAGCGAGCAATGTTCTGCTTGATCCAACGCAAAGCCAAGCGCTGATCCTTAAGGCCAAAGTTTCCCGGCAACGTAGTGTCGCCAGCGCTTAGAAAGCCTATCGGACCAACTCTATAGGCAATTTTCACGAGAATCACATTTCCACTGGCCATAATCGGCTCATGACCGAGTTCCACGGGTGCACCAAACATGAAGGCGCCGCCATGAATGTTGACAATAACAGGAAACGAGCTGCGACTCGAGTTCTTTGGCTTGTATACGCTTACAGTTAGACAATCTTCAATACCGATCGTCTTCTCTGCACCTTCGACAAACTGATTCCATTGGATGCAGAAAGGAGGAGGCGTGGTGGCGTCGAACACTTCATTCCATTGACGAGCATAGGGCTGCGGTGCCTCTAAGCGCAGCTCCCCCACAGGTGGCTCCGCATAGGGTATCGACTCGTAGCTATAATACACACCATTATCGCGACCACGAATTTTTCCATTTGATAGCTCGACTATCAGCGGATCAGCATAGGCAGCCGCTGCCGCCGCTACACAAATCAAAGTAATCAAACTAATGTTTGTTTTCATGATTCTCACACAACAGAGTCTTGATTCACACTAGTCTAGTCTCAGACAGGTTGAGCTTTATATGCATTCAAATTCGATTAATTCATAACTAATTCTCTCGCATGCCACACATTTAATTATACATGAATATGAAATATGAGACTCGCTCTATTATTGGCAAATCATTGTATGTAAATCGATGTGAGAGTTGATTGTAAATGCATTACTGAATAACAAGATTGCCTGAGCTATGATTGACGTTTGGAGGGTAATGGTTGTTAGGCCTAGATACTTATTCACGTACCAATTGCGTATAGTTCTAGAAAACTATTGTACTAAAGCGAATTATATATATATGTTTATATATATAAGAGCTATTATTTGAACTACTTTATAATATATCACAGTCTGGTTTAGCTGTGAAGCCATTGCGTAAGGCAATTAATACATTAAAAAAGCTAAAATTAGTTTTGTCATGCAACTGACGGGAGATGAAATCAAAAATATCAAGTTGAGATCAGATTACTCAATTAATGATTGACATTTGGAGGATAATAGTTGTTAAGCCTATATACACATTCACGAACCAATTGAGTATGGCTCGAGAATATATATATATATAAATATATATATATATTTTTGGTTTCAACGAACAATTTTGATCATCCCATTCGATAGTCTGCCTAGAAATATTAGCAATTAATTGATAAGTAAGTGAACAAGTCCCAAATCTAAGCATTCATTCTTCATTCAAATCTAAAAAGTCATTCTTTTAATTGCTTGCGTTTGTGTTATTAGCCAAACCAGTTATTGTTTATTGTGGCATATCACCAATGGATACATGAAATGTTCTACAATTTTGAATTAAGGTCCTACTGGAGTTCTTGGCAGACTGTTGGAGACAGCGTCGGGCAAGCGGTCTGCTTGTACGTTCCTGCACGAGGTACGTTGAATTACTACTAGTTCGAACTGCTTCTTGCCCACATTGTCCTTGAAGACGCAGTTGTCATAGACGAAGCGCCCAGTTTGAAGAAAACCTTCTACCATTTTAACTAGCTTCCAGGAAATGACTTTCTCGTCGACTCGCAGTGGCTCACGAATGGGATTACTCATCATAAGGAAATAATCATCACCGTGGGCAGTGCCTGTAGATGGATGGATTGACATTAGTTGATGCAGCTGGCTCTAAATTTTTGAGCAAATATTCAAACTTACCTAGGACCACATCAGTTCGCTTTGCTAGCAGTTGACCAAGCGATTGAGTAGCAGGATTGTCGTAGATGTAGGTATAGACTGGACTCTTTCCGTACGTGCGCTGAACATCTACTGCCAGCTCGACGGCATTCTTGAACATTTCGTTTGTGAACATGCGCTGCACTTCATAATAGGTGTCCACGCTGAAGTTATGATTTCCCATATATTGCATCTTCAGCTTTCGGGAGCGTTCATCTCTCTCTCGTTTGTTCAAGGTGTTGCGGTACGAGAAGAAGTAGGGCGCCAGCTCATACCAGCGCGTGTTTAGCTCATAGATCCTCTCCTTGCCATTGGGAAGTATCTCCAGCAGTGATGCAGCATTATAGATGCCTTCATCTTGGCAATAGCCTGCTAGCCAAGGAACCTGAGCAAATTTTCCACTCTTGATGATGTCCATAGGTAGCTTGGTCATGAAAGGATCAACCGCATCTTCGGGTTCCACAGCGGGTGAGAACGGGGCAAAGGGGACATAGTTGAACAGTTGGAACTTCTTAAAACTTCTCACTAAATCAACCCCATTCACCGCTTTTAAGCACTGTTTCAGAACTGATGTATCGTTGGGAGTGCCACAGCCGAAAAGTCGGCCCAATTCGTATGTTTGCTCACGAGGACTTGGCTGCACAGACCACGCTGACAATGAGTTTCCGCTCATGGAATAGACTCCCTTTATGTCGCTCATATCCTCGTGCAATAGCTGAAAATGAACTGAGCCAGCTCCCGAGGAAAAACCAAGGAGGAGGATGTTTTTGGGATCCCCACCGAAAAAGGATATGTATTTCTTGATCCATTTTATCGCCAAACGCTGATCCTTGAGTGCATAATTGCCCGACCAACCGGCATCGCCAGTGCTCGCAAAGCCCAGAATTCCCACTCGATGGTTAATCTTCACAACCATCACATTACCACTCTCCATGAACTCCCTAGCTCCGTCTTCATTCGGTCCACCGAACGACCAGGCGCCGCCAAATATATTTGCAACAACCGGGAAAGTGGTGAGTGAGGCATTCTTTGGCTTGTAAATGTTGACGGTCAGACAGTCCTCGCTGCCCGTCAATTGATCGGGTGTCGTGACAAAATGGCTCCACTGCAAACAGTCGGCCGCCGGCTTTGAAGCATCAAAGGTCTCACTCCATTCTCCAGCATAAGGCTGAGGTGGCTCAAAGCGCAGCGGACCGACCGGTGGCATAGCGTACGGCACGGACTCATAGGTATAATAGAGTCCATGATCGCGTCCACGTAATGTCCCAAACGGCAAGTCAACTAAAAGCTGGCCAAATGTGGCTGTTGTGCACAGGCACACGATCAGGAAAACAGTGTATTTCATAGTTAACACAACACGGAATCACAAGTTAAACTACAACAAGTCTGGTTGACTGCAAGCTTTTGTGGGGAATCTTCAAAAATTGCTGCTTTTTAAACACTTTTGATTGGTTCCATTTTCATTCAACTTGAAAAAGCCATAAAAAATTAAATAAAAATATGACTTTTGTTCTCTAGGGCCAATGTAATACCAGAGTACCCTAGTGATAGACATTTGACCAGCAATAAAAACTATAGCAAATCCATGCCATTAAAATAAATAATTTATGTACAAAACGAATTTACTTGCAAACGGAAAAACTATTCTGATTTGCTTGGGGTATATATATATATATATATATATATATATACTTTATTTTGTATATTGGCTTTGTAGACACGAGTATATACTCAAAATTTCAAATCGCGAGCAGCAATAGTGTTCAAAATATAATAGAATAACAAAATATAATAGTATCTGTGGATATATGTATATATCTTGTTCGATCTGTAGAGGAGCTCAATTGTAAGCGTTAAATTCAGACTTCTAGCTTTGAAAATGTGGAAAATACAGCTTTATCCGATTTACCATGCCATCAATGGGCGTAGATATATTCATTACATATTTTTGGTCTTATGTCTTTATTAGACGAAATTACCAAAAATTATATATTTCAAATTGTAGCTTCAATAGCGACGAAATACTGTTCACACGAACAGACGAACATACAGCAAGACCTATATACTCCTTTCACTTCATGAGCGAGTATAAGGTAAGATCTTCAGCAATTTGAGTCAATCTCTTTGATACACACTTAGAACTACTGTACTAATCTACTATTAGATTTAGTTATTTGATAGTTAAGTTCAGTTTAGTATTATTTTATTTGTTTACTTGAATATAGAAATGTGAAATAACAAGAAAAATATTTTATTTTAAGTTTTTTTTTGTTCATAATGCCTTGATTTATTTACCAAAAGTCCCAATTAAGCCACTAAGACACGACTAATTGATTGATTGATTGACTAGTTAATAAGCATCGAATTAGTATATTACTACAGGAGATGGTGGAAAATCGTCAGACACCGTTTCTGGCAAGTGTTTCGTTTCCAGCAGCTCGCAATGGGTACGTTTGATGACCACCAATTGGAAGTGTTTTTTGTTACGATTGTCTGTGAAGACGCAGTCATCATAGGCCAAGTTTCTGCTCTCAGCAAACTCTTCTACCATCTTGATTAGCTTCCAAGAAATCACTTTCTCATCAGATCGTGGTGCACTACGCAACGAATTGCTCAACAAAAGATAGTAATCGTCGCCCAGTCCCGTGCCTGCAAATAGTTCGATAGATATAAGTTAAGGCAACCTGGTTGGCATCTTTAATAAATACTTTACCCAAGAACACATCTTTTCGTCTCGCAAGAACCGCTGGAGCTGAACTGTCAGCGGGATTGTCGTAGACATAAGCATAGACGGGACTGCTGCCATGCTTCCGATGCGCATCTAGTGCCACCTCAACGCCATTCCTAAACACTTCATTTGTGAACATACGCTGTACGTCGAAATAGGTTTCGACGCTGAAGTTCCTATATCCTAGATACTCATGTTTAAGTTTACGAGAACGGAGATTTTGCTCAAACTGATTCATTGATTTCGGATAGTAAAAAAAGTACGGGGCTAGCTCATTCCAGCGGGAGTTTAGCTCATAAATTAACTCTTTTCCTTTCGCATCCTTTTGTAGGAGCACCGCTGCGTTATAGATTCCATTCTGCGTGGTGTAGCTGACCAACCAAGGCACTTGGGCAAACCTTCCACTAGAGATAGTCTCGATGGGCAATTCGGAGAGGAAAGGATTTTCCGAATCAGGGGACTCGACAACTGGTCTAAAAACTGCAGATGGTATAGAGTCAAAAACTTGAAGTTTCTTAATGGCACTGACTAAATCATTGCCAGATCTTCTTTTGAAGCACTCTTTCAGATCAGATGTGGATTTAATGAAGTTACAACCCAAGATTTTAGCATATTGGAAAGCAACCTCACGTCCACTAGCCTGCAAAGCAAATGGAGACGTGGCTGCTCCACTAATAGAGATGCCGGCCTTCACCATCTTCTCCATATCCTTGTGCATTAGTTGCAAATGGACTGCAGCACCGCCAGCACCGAAACCAAGAAGGATTATGTTCTCTGGATCTCCACCAAATCGAGCAATATTCTGCTTGGTCCATTGGATTGCGAGGCGCTGATCCTTTAGACCGTAGTTTCCTGGCAGGACATTGTCACCGGTGCTCAAAAAGCCAAGCGGACCCACTCTATAGTTGATCTTGACCACTATTACATTGCCGCTGTCCATGAAGTACTCAGCTCCTTCGTCAAGTGAGCTGCCGAATGTCCACGCTCCGCCGAAAATATTCACCACGACAGGAAAGCTCGTCCGAGTCTCGTTCTTTGGCTTGTAGATGCTGACGGTCAGACAGTCCTCGCTGCCCGTCAATTGGTCTGGCAGTTGGATAGCTTGGTTCCATTGCAGACATTGGACCGGCGGCCTGGTGGCATCAAAGGTATGCTCCCATCTTGCGGTATAGGGAACTGGATCTTCCAAGCGCAATTTATTAATGGGTGGCTGTGCATAAGGTATTGACTCATAGCTGTAGTAAATGCCGTTGTCGCGTCCACGTAGTTCTCCATTTGCCAGCTCGATGAGAAGCGGATCGCTTAGGGCAGATGGTGCGCATGCCGAGAACAAAACGAGTGCCAAGACGTAAGTATTCATGGTGTGATCCAAGTCAAACTGTTTTAGCCAGAGACAACTATTGCCTATATATTATCAGTTTATTCACACATGGGAAGCAGCGCAAAATCGGATTCGTTCCAATTTCCTTCTCTGTGGAAGTAAAAAGCATTTTAAAAAAATAAATAAAAATGCGTTTCACACTTGTTTTATTGTCATCTTTAGGGCTAAGGGCCAGCAACTAAGGTGAGACATTTCGTTTACGGGTTTGAAGAGCTGAGCGGATGCCTTATACGGTGCTTAAAAATTGCATTTGTAACGATTTGACTTTTAAAGGCTTTTATGTGCTATAAAATCGAATTTTTCAGGGTTTGGTTCGTATTGTATGAAGTTAATCAGAAGCTAAGCCTATTCTAAGTAGTACAAAGAGTAGCTATCACAAGCTTTAGTAAAGCGCACCCGACTCCTGTGTATATAAATACTTAAGTGCGACTGTCTAAGCCTTAAGCTGTTTTAAACAAGCTTAAACTTAAATAATCTAAACAGAGTTTATTTGATCAAAAACACGTTGAATCCAAATGAATCAAGCCAAACTTCTATATCAACTATACGTCCAAAGATCTAATCTTGAATCTAAAAAATATATTTTCTTTTTATTTGATTTGCATTAAATATATAATTAATAAGAAACAGGAATATGCATTATTCACTTAGTTTTTCTTAGTTTTCGACTCTCGATTAACTTTCGAAAAATAAATGCAATCGCCACAAATTTTTTTTACTAATGTAAAAGAACCAGAAGTATGAAGTTTTGGGTTATTTTTTACATTTTCCTTACATATATTGAATATTTTCATGGCGAGAAATAATATTAAAAAATAATGAAGAGGTGCTTAGTACATGCCTACTGGGGATTGTGGTAAATTGTTGGTTACCTTATCAGGTAAATACTTCGCTTCTAGCACTTCGCAATAGGTACGTTTGATGGCCACCAGCTGGAAATACCTTTTGCCCCGGTTGTCTGGGAACACGCAGTTGTCATAGGAAAAGTTTTCGTTTTGGGCAAAGTCTTCTAACATCTCGACCAGCCTCATTGAAGTGATTTTCTCGTCAGATCTCAAAGGGTTGCGAATTGGATTGCTGAACATTAAATAATAATCGTCTCCCATGCCCGTGCCTGTGAATTGTTTAATCGATATTAGTTATGGTTTTAAACATTGAATAAATACTTTACCCAAGAACACATCTTTTCGCTTCGAAAGGATCTGTGCGAAGGATTTAGAAGCGGGGTTGTCGTAGACATAAACATAGACGGGACTGCTGCCATATCTCCTATGTGCATCTAAAGCCACCTCAACCCCATTCTTATACAGCTCGTTTGTGAACATACGCTGTACGTCGAAATAGTTTTCGACGCTGAAGTTCCTATACCCGAGATATTGCTGCTTCAGTCTCTGGGAATGGTAATCCCTCTCAGTTCGTTTCCAGAAGTAAGGATATGAGAAGAAGTATGGGGCTAGCTCATTCCATCGAGACTTCAGCTCTTCGATCTTCTCTTTTCCATTGGAGTCCCTTTTCAGCAATAGGGCAGCGTTATATATTCCATTCTCTGTGGTGTAACTGGCCAACCAAGGTACTTGGGCAGATCTTCCACCTCTGATGGTCTCGAGAGGAAATTCGGTGAGGAAAGGATTTTCCGATTCAGAGGACTCAATGACTGGACTAAATGCTCCAAATAGTACATAGTCAAAGACCTGCAGATGTTTCATGGCACTGACTAAGTCGCCGGCTGCCTGTTTTTGTAAACATTCCTTCAGTTCAGTTGATGTTTTAGTGCTGCCACAATCCAAAATTTTGGCATATTGGAATGCCAGCTCCCGTCCACTGGGCTGCACAGCAAATGGAGACGTGGCTGCTCCACTAATAGAGATGCCGGCCTTCACTAACTTCTCCATATCCTTGTGCATTAGCTGCAAATGGACCGAAGAGCCACCTGTACCGAAACCAAGAAGAATTATGTTGTCTGGATCTCCACCAAATCGAGCAATATTCTGCTTGGTCCATTGGATTGCGAGGCGCTGATCCTTCAGACCGTAGTTGCCAGGAAGAACGTTATCGCCGGTGCTCAAAAAGCCAAGCGGACCCACTCTATAGTTGATCTTCACCACTATTATATTGCCCTTTTTCATGAGGTACTCAACTCCATCGTCAAGTGAACTACCGAAGGTCCACGCTCCGCCGAAAATATTTGCTATGACTGGGAAACTCTTCCTAGTATCGTTCTTTGGCTTGTAGACATTGACGGTCAAGCAGTCTTCGCTGCCCGTCAACTTATCAGACAGTGTGATAGTTTGGCTCCATTGCAGACATTCTGTCGACGGCCTGGTGGCATCAAAGGTATGCTCCCATCTTCCGGTATAGGGGACTGGATCCTGCAAGCGCAAGTCATTGATGGGTGGCTGTGCATATGGTATCGACTCATAGCTGTAGTAAAATCCCTTGTCCCGTCCACGTAGCTCTCCATTTGTCAGTTCGATGAGAAGCGGGTCGCTTAAGGCAGGTGATGTGGAGGCTAGAACCAACACGACTGTCAAAATTGTAGTTTTCATAGTAAACTGGACGTATCAGGTGAAGCTCCAACTCCGACTGTTTGAACCAAAGAGAATCATTGCCTTTTATGATTATTGGAAACTTAAATTGACTCGCCCTCATGAGAAACAGCGAAAAATTGGATTGGTTCCAACTACATTCTCTACGAAATGGCACTATAAAAAGCTGTTGTAATAAGTTAAGGGGCAGAGGGCTTTTGTTGGCAGACTGTAACAAGTTCACAGAGTGATGGATAACAATACGGGCTATATATTCTTTTTACATTGTTAAGGGGTATATTAACCGTAAGGCTTGCTGCTTGAACGTCAAAAGCCTAAGCGGCTCCAGCTAAGAGTAACCAGCCGCTGATAAAAGCTTCATTAATCCCATAGAATGCTTCGGGGTCCCATCAGCAACTGGGGAGCAGTCAATGGCCAAGTCCCAGACAAATAAGCGATGCCATTATCAACGTTCTAATCAACGATGAACCAGATTATGATGATGATGGCGCATAAGTGGAGGGGAGAAGCAGGGAAACACATGCCATCTGATGGACTGTGTGTGTATATAAATGAATTAGTTCGCATTAAGTATACGCCGCAGTGTGCGCAAAAGCTAAGCAAGCATGATTTAAGAAATATGCTGAAGACTTGCGACTGCTGCTCATTTGCTGGCCGAGGTTTGTGGGAGCGAGGAGTGGCTAGGAGTGAGGGGAGGCATATGCTTAATATGTGTACAGTCTTGATAGCTTACGTTCTGCTATAGCTCGCTGTGTGAAGCATGGAATATTAATTCCTTAAGTAATTCACAACATTTGTAACTAATGTTTGTTAATGAGCCACCCAACCAGCAGCAGCGCCACCTGACCTGACTCGCACTGACTCTGTAAGCTCTCTTTGACTAACTGCCAAGCGTTGGGCGAGGTCAAGGCGGCGCCTCAAGTTGAATTACTTCTGCGTCTGGCCCGCTTAATGCAAGCATTACCAAGTGTAAAAGTGAGAAAGCCAAACTCGACTCAGCTCCGCCTCCTCCTCGTCCTCCTCCACAACTGAGAGCGACCTTGTGTTGAGCGTTCGGCAGACACTTAATGAAATAATTATGTAAAAGCCAACTGGCTGCCGCTATGGCACCTTTTTGGCCAACGACGTGGTTTTCACATTCATTAATTCATCCCACATTGCAGTTTAATGCTGTAGTTTAATTATTTATTATGCTACAGATTGCTGGCAATATCATTTAGTGTTTATACCCATAATAAACCTTAAGTTAAGAACTCTTTGGTGAGTCTAATGCATTGAGGTCGTTTACATTAAACAGTTTTGACTCGATTAGAGCTAAGTCTCGAGTTATGTTTTAAAGAAATTATAAAACAAGTTGGCAAAGAAACATATATACATATCAGTTTGCCATATTTTCGTTTACAATCAACTCTGTGAGTATAAAATTTCTTATTAGCCAATAAGTTGCTTGATCAGCATGCTTAATGCATATTGATAGCTTTGAGCTGGTGGGAATAAGAAACAGACTTTTTGAAATACATTTTATGTATATGGCTGTACATGCTCAACTTTGGAGTCTCGGCAAAGCAGTTGACACAAAACTGTCACAGCGCCAATTTAAGCGGCAGCTAAACGTGTTTATGCGGCACTACGGAGGGCTTATAAAATGCAACGATGACACAAATGCGGCGCTAATCAGCGAGACAACACCCACGCAGCCTCTAGTAATACCACCAAGGCAGCGAGCTTGTCACTGGGCCATAAAATATGCAACAAAACGTACAAAAAAATGCCACTAACAAGCGGCAAGGGAGAGGAATAGAGAGCAACAGAAAGAGAGAGACAGAGAGAGGGAGAGGGGGAGAGAGTTGGGGGCTGCATGTAAAATAATTTGAAAACACGGCATTTGCGTAATGAAGCATGTGAAAAGCACTAGGCGAAGCTGCTGAGAACTGGTGAAAAGCGCTCATAAATGCCAGAAGTTATGCAAGTCCTTAACTTTTATAAGCAGCAGAGGCTGAGGTGCATGCGGTGGGTGTCTGCAAATAGACTACAGGTGCAAGTGGCGTATCACACATGTTTGTCATGCGAGCGGAGTGCAGCGCGTGTGTTTCGCTGTGCCGCAGTGGATGCGGTTCAGCTGACACAAATGTGCGAATTCTCCCACCAAGTTTTGAAACGTAAAAAGAAAAAAAAAGGAAAACATAAAAAATCGTCACTTGCGGCGACGGAAGAGGGGAGCTTGGCGTCTGGGCCAAAGACTGGCATTCGCATTCAGTGCGTAATCTTCACCTTTTTCACAGCTTTGCCATGCACTTTTATTGCATGCTTACAGGCGACTTCCCCTCAACACTTGCCGCTTGTATCGACAAAAGTTGCGCCTTGAATTTGCCACTTTATGCCACGTAGCTAGCACCAAATCCAAAAACCCAACCAAGTCACCTGCCTGCCGCTGCACAGTGGGACAAATGCAGATATTTCGGGATGAGACATCAAAGCTGAACAATATTGGAAAGTCTTACAAAAGACTAAAGGCAGACGACCACATGCATAACTGATTCCTGATACATTAAAGAGAACATTTTATATATGATTTGACAATATGTTAGTTAACAATAGCGTAGTTTCTTCCTTCCATTTCAAAAATGAACATCAGATGATAGACATCTCTAATAGGTTTTAAAGTTATTGATATACAACTGAATGCGAACGACTAAAGACTAAAGTTCAATTTAAGGCACTTTGTAATTTTATGATATATATTGCAAAAGTTGCCCACTGTAGCTTGCAGCTGCAGCCCGCTAAGTAGTTGTAAGCTGCATAATGTATTTACGCAAGCACCGGAAATTGGGTGCCGTGGGCAGTGGAAAGGGTGCAGGTGGCAGCTAGCATTTGCCTCGAGTTGGCAGCAGCACGAGACTCAGCTCGTCAGGTTGCAGCCACTGTGCTAAACGCGAATAGACAAGTGTGATCCCTTGCGGATGTGGATGTGGATGTGGATGCGGGCTGCGGAATGTGGGATGTGGTATGCGGAATCTGCTGGATGCTGGATGCTAGATGCTAGATGCAGATGCGGACTGTGGATACGGGCTGATGTTGCTTGGTTTATGCGCGCATATTTGATGGCATTGTGAATTTCTGTGTGGAATTATAGCTCTTAGCCCATAGAGCGCTCTCTGCTCAGCTTGAGCATTCATTAATATGCGATGCATAAATGGTCTGAGGAGCTGAGCCACGCGAGTGGCGAAGCTGTGGCAGTAGCTACATATATCTGGTTTAGCTGCTTGCCCAACTTGGCGTATGGCTGGGTCATAGAACAAAAATGCAATCCCTTCGAAAGCGCCTTGAAAGATTGCTCAATAAGATTTCAGAATTAACACTTGGGTCATTAAAATCGACTTAAATACTTAGATGATACTATAATTGGCTCAAGCTTTTGATTTCTATTTATATCTTATATATGCATATTGTGTGTTTAAGCTTCGGTTAGAATTCTGTTAAATGTTTCTAAATTTAGATAATTTTAAAATTCTAAGATTACAACACACATACAACATACAAATAAAAAGAATTTCAAATAGAATACAAATATTTATATGTTTTTACATACTCGTATAGCTAATTATACCTTGATATATACATCAGAGTGTATTATCACATTGGACTAAACATAGTCTATATATATATACTTTAATATATGTTAATTTTCAGTAATTGCAGAGCATTTAGCTTAGAAATGCAGACAGTCGAGCTAAGCAAAACTTTTACACTCTACCTATGTATATTTGCCACGCCCTCTACACATATGTGCCCCCCCAAAAAATTTGTGGTTGTATGCAAATTAACTTAAATGTCAACGTTGAAACAAAAATTTCGTTGTCGACAAACGCAGAATTCAGAGCTAACGAAATGTCAAAAAGGGGAACTCAAAACCAGCATCCAAATGACTGAAAAATTGTGCAGCAAAATGAAGCAAGCGAGGCAATAGCTGAGTGGGGCAGAGTATTTGGAGAAGAGAAAGTACAAAAAAAAAAATATGACAGTGAGAGACAAACTGCAAACGTCAAGCAAATTTCTACTCTCTCTCTCTCTCTCACTCACTCTCTCTGTCTTTCTTTTTTTTAACTCTACATTGACTGAAACTCGGTGACAATGATGTTAACTAGAGTGTGAAAACTATGATTGGCTGTCGAGAGATATGTGCTGAAGGGGTGCGAGGGGTGCTTGAAGAGTTTGGTAGCGGGGCATGAGTGGCGGCTGATGTGGGGCAGTCCTTGTCGCTGTCAGCAAGAGGAGCAGCGGGTGCCAACGCCAGCAAAGTGCTCTATGATTTATACCGTATTTGCAGGCAGTTGCTGGGATGACATCCTCTTTACTTTAGTGACACACACACACACACACATACACACTCACACCCATACAAATACACTAGTAAAACTGTTGTTGCAACATGTTTCACATACGCTTTCAATTTGGCATCGTTGTGCGCCTATTGGCAGTGAAAAACTATGCCAAAACGAAAGCAATTATTTTCAAATGCTGACTAATTAGTCAGGCAGGTCAACCATGAAATCCTTCGCTGATTTCTCTTTTAACTACAAATTTCTACAGAACAAAGGACAAAGCGAAATTTCTAGCAAAATATATATCAATGAATGCATTAGATTGATTGATATTGATTGTACAACAGACTTACACAGCAGAGCAGAGTGCAATGGAATAAACTTTTAAAGTCGGAAAATTCTTCTTACTTTTGATATAGATAAACTTCTAATTTCGTTGATTATCTCTATAAAGCATTTTATTTCGTTGATGGTAGCTATAACTGAAAATATTAAGCTAAGCAGATAGAAAAATATTCTCTCATAAAATCAAGGCATCTATGTTTACCCTTCTTCATCTGCATATAAATAAAATAATATATAAAATTTACTTTTGTTTTAACTCAAAATTGAATTAAATTTTAGGGCTTTTCTCATACTTTTCTTATATTTGCTAAGATGTATTCCGTACAGTTTTTGACAAATGGTTTTAGGGTTCAACATTTCGTAAAATATTTATAAGAAAAGAAACCGGAGAGTACGTTTTTGTAAATGCTGCTTTATTACATTTGTTTGCTGGAATAGGAAGATCTGAGATTTTTTTAAAAGTGATTTACATAAAGAGTAGAGAGAAGAGATTTTTTTCGTGTAGTCATATAGAAGTGGTCCGGGTACAGTTGCAGTATAGGGTCCAAGTATTCATCATCGCTTAATTGCGGCGGGCTGCACAGTTGGTAACCTCGCGGCGGTTGCGGCAGACCTTCAGCTCACGGTCGAACCATTGGCCGGCAGGGCAAGTTTGGTGTCTGGCACGGTTGTTGCGACACACATAGAAGCGACGGCAGTGTCTAGCGTTTGTGAACAAAGTGCCATCTTCGTGACCCTGGCAGTCGCGCAGTGAGACCAGGACCTCAGCTGGATTGCTTACGAATGTCTCAATGACTTTTCCAGCGTCAGGTGCCTTTGTTGAAGTGCAGGGTGGTTCGGTTGTAGTGCAGGGTGGTTCCGTTGTTGTACAGGGTGGTTCCGTTGTGGTACAAGGTGGTTCGGTTGTTGTGCAGGGTGGATTGGTTGTTGTACAGGGTGGCTTTTCGGTCGTGCACGGCTCTTTAGTTGTCGTCGTTGTTGTTGTGGTAGTTGTTTTTGTAGTAGTTGTTTTTGTAGTAGTTGTTTTTGTAGTGGTTGTTTTTGTAGTTGTTGTCGCGGTAGTTGTTTTCGTTGTCGTAGTTGTAGTTGTTGTCGTTGTTGCTGTGCAAGGTGCCTTCGTTGTTGTTGTTTCGCAAGGTGCCTTCGTTGTTGTTGTTTCGCAAGGTGCCTTCGTTGTTGTTGTAGTAGTTGTCGCCGTCTTGGTTGTTGTTGTAGTAGTTTTTGTTGTTGTCGTTTTTGTTGTTGTCGTTTTTGTTGTTGTAGTAGTAGTTTTCGTCGTCGTTGTTGTTGTTTTTGTTGTTGTTGTTGTTGTGCAAGGAGCCTTCGTTGTTGTTGTGCAAGGTGCCTTCGTTGTTGTTGTAGTCGTTGTCGTCGTCGTTGTTGTTGTTGTAGTAGTTGTCGTTGTTGTTGTTGTAGTAGTTGTCGTTGTTGTTGTTGTCGTCGTCGTTGTTGTTGTGCAAGGTGTCGTCGTGGTTGTTGTAGTAGTTGTCGTTGTAGTTGTTGTCGTCGTCGTTGTGGTTGTTGTAGTAGTTGTCGTTGTAGTTGTTGTCGTCGTAGTTGTTGTTGTGCAAGGTGTTGTCGTAGTTGTTGTGGTTGTTGTTGTGGTGGTTGTTGTGGTGGTTGTTGTGGTGGTTGTTGTGGTAGTTGTTGTGGTGGTTGTTGTTGTGCAAGGTGTCGTCGTGGTTGTTGTTGTGCATGGTGTCGTCGTAGTTGTTGTAGTAGTTGTCGTTGTTGTTGTTGTCGTCGTCGTTGTGGTTGTTGTAGTAGTTGTCGTTGTAGTTGTTGTCGTCGTAGTTGTTGTTGTGCAAGGTGTTGTCGTAGTTGTTGTGGTTGTTGTTGTGGTGGTTGTTGTGGTGGTTGTTGTGGTGGTTGTTGTGGTAGTTGTTGTGGTGGTTGTTGTTGTGCAAGGTGTCGTCGTGGTTGTTGTTGTGCATGGTGTCGTCGTAGTTGTTGTAGTAGTTGTCGTTGTTGTTGTTGTCGTCGTCGTTGTGGTTGTTGTAGTAGTTGTCGTTGTAGTTGTTGTCGTCGTAGTTGTTGTTGTGCAAGGTGTTGTCGTAGTTGTTGTGTTGGTTGTTGTGGTGGTTGTTGTGGTAGTTGTTGTGGTGGTTGTTGTGGTGGTTGTTGTGGTAGTTGTTGTGGTGGTTGTTGTGGTGGTTGTTGTTGTAGTAGTTGTGGTTGTAGTTGTTGTGCATGGTGTCGTTGTCGTTGTTGTAGTTGTTGTAGTAGTTGTTGTTGTAGTAGTTGTTGTTGTAGTAGTTGTCGTTGTAGTAGTCGTCGTTGTAGTAGTTGTCGTCGTCGTTGTTGTTGTGCAGGGTGTTGTAGTGGTGGTTGTTGTTGTAGTAGTTGAGGTTGTAGTAGTTGTCGTCGTCGTCGTTGTTGTAGTAGTTGTCGTAGTCGTTGTTGTAGTTGTTGTTGTAGTAGTTGAGGTTGTAGTTGTTGTGCAGGGTGTTGTTGTGGTGGTTGTTGTTGTAGTAGTTGAGGTTGTAGTAGTTGTCGTCGTCGTCGTTGTTGTAGTAGTTGTCGTAGTCGTTGTAGTAGTTGTTGTTGTAGTAGTTGAGGTTGTAGTTGTTGTGCAAGGTGTCGTCGACTCTTCGAGTGTCGGAGCAGCTGTCGATGCTTTAGCCGTTGTTGTCTTTGGTGTTGTTGTCTTTGCGGTTGTTGCTGTTGTCGATGCTTTAGTCGTTGTTGTCTTTGGTGTTGTTGTCTTTTCGGTTGTTGAAGCAGTTGTCGATGATTTAGTCGTTGTTGTCTTTAGTGTTGTTGTCTTAGGTGTTGTTGTCTTTTCGGTGGTTGACTTTATAGTTGTTGTCTTTGTGGATTTTTCTGATGGTGTTGTCGTACGTCTAGTTGTTTCACAAGGAGTAGTTGTTTTACTAGGGATTGGTGATTTTTCACTTGGGGTTGTTGTTTTTGTACAGGGTGGTGGAGTTGTAGGCTTTGTTTTATCACACGGAGGCTTCGGAGTTGTTTCGCAAGGAGCTTTACCACCTGGTGCCGCCAGATGTCCGTCATGATCATGTCCAGAGACTACAAAACTACTGCGATCGCCATTGTGGCACTCCACAAGGCTCGGTAGGTTGCAGATTTGAGTCCTGGGATCAAAGGACAGGCCATGCCCGCACTCTCTTCTCAGTGCACGCCCGCGCAGGCAAACATAGAAGCTGGAGCAGCTAATGGGATCCGCGAACGAAAGTCCATTAATATGATCCGTACAATCGGGTATGTGTGCCTCGCCGCTTGCAGCCAAAGAAGCCAGGGCAATCACAAAAGTGAGCAGCAGCAAGTTGTCTATAATGGGCAACACCGCCATTTAGAATAAGTACTCAAAATATCCAATTCGTTCAAGAACTTACAAACTCTCATTGTTAAAAATAGTCCTGAGCTTTGCTTTTACCGTTGGGAATATTCACTTCTCCACTGTACGGCTGCCTACAGCAGCTGCACCGCTTATATAGCGAGGAACTATTCACTTATCATCAACCACAATTACGCCAAGAATAGCTCAGCCACTTGACGGCGACACATCCCTTACACGAACATGTAGGAAACACGTTGTCGTAAACGAGATATTCCATTACCTTAATTGACCGTTGGACTTTAAGATATTAGAAAAAATAATGAGTCGTGTAAGTTATACAATGTTTTCTTACATGTCCGACACTCAAAAAAAAAGACACACAAGTATCTGAATTCGGAAGAAAGTTACAATGAAGATGAATAAGATAAAGGTATTTCTTATCTTAATGGTTAGACAGAGCATAAAGACAATAGAACCAAATTACTTTCGACTTGGTTGGATTTAAAAAAAATGTTAAAAGCTTTCAGCTTTAACTGACAACAACAACAACTACATAAGTTTATGTATTTGCTGAAGAAAAAAAAGGAAAGAAATTGTTGTTTACTGTAAAAGGATGATATTTCAAACATTTGCGTTTTGCATTTGCCAGCCCTCAAAACACTTGTGGTCCGACAAATGAATGAATATTTAACAAACTTGTGCAGAATTCATGAGCACTGTATGAATATTTCAGTTGACACGTCGACTTGTCACACACACACATTCACGAGTCCATGTTGTCCTTGTACCACCTTATGCCATTGTACCCAAAGCATGTGCCTTTGTCTACTTCCATTTCAATCTATGTTGATATAATATATGGAAAATGCCATTGTGACAGCATACATTTACTTGAACTTAAACTGGGCAAACACTGAAGGCAGCCACAATTATAGTATCAATAACTTAAAGCCAACTGAAATATCTATCAATTTATAATCAACTCTGATATCGTGCGACCAAATACATACCTCAGAAACCAGACAGTTCACATATAATTTTCAAATTTCCATAACCAAGTGATTATAAAGTACACAGCAATTTTCACATTCAATTTTTCATTTAAGGAAAATGTATTTTATTTACGTGTCATCACTTATGATAATCGCTTAAGACTTACTGCAAATATTTTATTTGCTTTTATTTCATTTTATAATTTTTTATTTATTTATTTTTTAAGCTGCCATAAAAAACTGAAATGAACGAAAATCTTTTGAAATACCTAATTTAATTCAATACTGAAGTTGCGTTTGAAATTCTTGCAAGTCGTTAATACTAACTATGGTTTATTTATGGTATCTTCTTTTATTTGTTTATATTTTGTTTTAAGTTTTCATTTCTTTTTGGCTTCATGGATTATTTATTGTTGAAGGAACGCTGTAGTTTACGTATCCATACACACACACATACATATTTACACAGTTACTTTGAAGTTGAATTGTTGTAGAATATTTATTTGTTTTTATTTAATGTTTACTCATATGCAAAATTCTACTCCTGTTATTCAAATATATATTTATTTTTTTATTCTTTAACATAAAGTAAAATATTTACAGTTTACGCCGAGCCAATCAGAACTGGACCTATGCAGTATTTTCATTTTATTTGTTTATTCTCGGAGATACATTCATTAAATGTGAGTTCATCTATTTTGAAAACATTTTGCTTTCCATTAATAGCTGGATTTATAGCTGACATACTGAGTTTAACTATTGGGATTATCAATACATTCAAATATGATTTTTGCATTTGATTTATTGTACAATTATTATTATAAATTTTATATTTGTAAGCTTTAGCCTTCAGTTGGGCGACTTTATTTATTAACTTTTGTGTTTTTTCTTTTTTTTTATATTATTTTGCCGCATTAATTAATGGTCTGCTTTTTGCAAACATTTATTTATTGCGCCATTTAAAGTTAGTTTTTATTTCCGAATTGGCTTACCTATAGTATTATAATGTAAATACAACCATAACTCAAACCGCATCTTAAAGATTTCGAAATGAAGATTCCATTCATTCATATTTATACAACTCTTTCGAGCTTTCAACATCCTTGATTTGATTACCCAAAAGAAGTAGAGATTGAAGTAGCTTAAGAAAAGCAGAAATCAAATGAAATTCACAAATTAACTTTCATGGCAAGTTTCAAATATGCAAACACACATCCATATATCAAGAATCTATAAGCAAGTACTATTAATATGTTTTTCTCTTTGGCAACACATGAGATTGTGAATGCATTTGCAATGTATCTACTAGACATACTCGTGGCTACAAATGCATCTCTCATTGTTGGGACTTAAAGTTCAACGCATAGTCTAAACTGAATCGCAGCATCCTCCTGTCGTCCTGCTGGTATTCCTCTTACTACCGCTGATTTGGCTGCTCAAGTTTTATCCTCGGCCACTTTGGTACCACTAATTGAGCTGCTGACGTGGCCACAGCTGCCACCGCAGTCTCCGCCATCGAATCCCTGCCTGCGGGATGTCGTCTGCGTTTGTGCGCAGAGCCTGCGGCTGACACTTGCGCCAGACGTTGTCCTGTTTTTTGTCCTTGCTGACTCCTGGAGCGCTGCTGCCGCTATTCGCTTGTTGACTTTGTTTCGGCCTCGATTGTTGCTGGACACAAATTTAATAATCCACAACAGTGTCAAAATTGTGGAAATATTCCGCCACGGCAAATAGTCAGGACAACCAATTAGCCTATTCCAGCTGACGCTGCCCGATTTAATGGCCGATGCGGAGTATTCACCTGAAGGTTAGAAAGAACAAATCATATCTTTTTTTTTCGGCTGCTTCACACTCGATGGCTAGCTACGCAACTAAGTACTCAAAAAGCATTTTCAATCAGAAACAATTTCATTTTATATACATTTACATGTATTTGTCTATGTGTGTGTGCCAAGTCGATTGAACAAATATAGACATATTGTAATTAAATGCTTCTATGACGAAATTGAATAGCAAACACTAAAGCCGAGAACAACAAATAAAAGAGCGCATAAATTAACAGACATTTGAGCAGCGTTTTATATGCGGCCCATGCTACGAGCCAGAGGCGTGAAATATGCACAAAATAAATATTTGAATTTAATATCAACAACAACAATGCCAAAATGAACTGGATCGGCAAATAAAGTGCACAAGAACAGAAGCTGACTAAATGAAATTTTGAAAATAGAAAAACCCAAAAATTGCATTGAATGAAAGAAATCTTTTTCGAATGCAAAATAATTTAATAGAAACTAAATGTAAATTTTAGTTGAAATTTCATTAGGGTAAATATATATATATTTTTCTAAGTATATATCTATAAAAAGATATCATTTACAAATGTTTAATTGGTTAACAGAAACTAAATGTAAATTTTAATTAAAGTAATATAATTATATTTCTGTAATATATATATTCTTTAAGCATACAAATCAGTAAAGGGATTATTAATAATTTAACCAAAAGTCAAAGACTACAGTCATATATATATATATATTTAATTATTGTATGTATATTAAAATCTGCCCACATATATATAAAAGTATAACCAATACAAATTAAAATATTTGCTTAGCAAATTGTGTTTCGCATTGAATTTTAGATTCAAGCAAATTGCCAAAATAAACCTAACATCATTTATTCAAAATAATTAGGATAGCTAAATATTTGACCCAAGGCAGTTTGATAATTAAATTTATAATTAACTATTTATTTTATATAAATATATATATATATATATATATATATATATATTCAATACATATATAAATATACTCCACATATTTAAATTTATAAAATAAGTTACTAATGGATAAACGCCATTAATTCAATAAAAATGTGCAGCATTCACGTGTTCACTGCTTTTACTACATATATATCTATATATATATATATATATATATATATATATATATATATAATGTATATATATATATATAATGAAGCATGCATCATAGAATAAAATAAATTATGTCATAAAATGGCGGACACTTCCTTCTACGTGTGTGTGTGTGTGAGAGCAAAACTGGCGCACGCACACATAAATGATAATATCATTAAGTTGTTAATAATAATTTGTCACGATTGTAGTTGTTGCCTTTATTGTTGTTGTTTTTAT
Organism: Drosophila nigricruria; assembly: GCA_037075265.1. Taxonomy (NCBI): domain Eukaryota; kingdom Metazoa; phylum Arthropoda; class Insecta; order Diptera; family Drosophilidae; genus Drosophila; species Drosophila nigricruria. Next base: position 18,193,669 of record JBAMCI010000035.1, read on the forward strand.
GTTTCGTACTCTGTGCTGCCATAGCACCACAGCATGATATTAAGTTTATTAACCCTGTGGCACTTATGTAAAAATTCATCCATAACAATTTTTTGTTGTTCAATTTCAAACAAAGGTCGAGCAACCTGAACTTTTTTCTTTTTGTTTGCCACATTTGTCCAACCCAGCGTTAAAATGCATAACAAATGTTCAGATGAAAGCACAGGCAGTCCTCCTGTCTCTGTCTCGTGCTTTCGTGATTTTCATTATCCAGCTTTAACATGTTTTACTCATTTGTTCGGATTAAAAGTGCTGCGGGACGCATTTTATCTGCGCCAATTAGTCGAATATTAAAAATACATAAATTTTACACAATATATATTTTACTTGTTTTTCCCCATTTTTCATTACAGCTTTTAACTTTTTGCGCGAGTTTCTGTGATGTTATTGTGAAGATGGGAATCAATAAATATGGATGAACATGCGCGTCGAAATTTCCGATTTTTTTCTCACTCGATATTCAACAATTTTTGTGGACTTAATTAGGAAAAATATTTAGACAGTGCTTGCACATAAAAGTGTGATAATGTTGGGAAAAAATAAAAAAAGTGTTGAGATATATGCGAAAGTATGGGAAAGTTTTTGCTTCAATAAACTGATTTTGAAGAGAGGGGAAGAAGGATACATGAAACATATATATAGAAATATGTAATATAGATTATGTATTCAGTTAATCAATATAACAGAAATGATATATAGTTTTCAAAATATATATTATTTTCAAAATTTATCAAATTCTTAAATATTTTGTATACAAATTGATGAATTTTCGTTTTATATTTTGCTTATCTTTCGCGCCATATATCAGAAATAATTAAAAATATGCACAATTTATGCCTCGTTTGATTTGAAGTGGCAGAGAACAACTGTTCAGAGGCAACCACAGCTGTGGGCGGGATGTGTTTGGTATGACAGATTGACAGACAAGCCCTTAAATCATTGTTTTGTCCCTTTTTCGATGCTTTGGCATTTGTAAAACGAACATGTGGAGCACTTGACAGTCACATAGAATCCACACGAACCACAATTTACCGTCAAATCCAATGCCATTTTTATGGCCATTATTTAAAACACCATTGGCCCCAATAAACGTGACACTTCTCTGTGCTGTTGCGACTGACAACGTGTAAACGACAAACGCAAAGCGCGCACCTGTCCCTCAAGCCAGCTAGCACCACATCAGGTGTCATCTGCACTTAGTTGGCGACCACTAACCACCAAGCCCCACTCACAGGCCCCTTTCCTTTCCAACCTCATGCGCATTAAAGTAGCATGCTTCAAACAGAACACATGTCAAAGTTGACATACACGCAGAACTCAAACAACAACAACAACAACAATACACATGCTGCAAGCCAAACGATTTAAATGCAAACACAAATTGCGTATTGATAAACAAATATCTGGCAGCGCTTGAGCGATACAAAGATATAAAGATACATAAATACAGCCGATACGCAAGATATACAAAAATACAGATACAAAGATACAAATGTATCTCTGCGCTGGACAAACAGACTATAGTATGTATGTATTACATGTTTATAGGTCATCATTATCATTATCATTGTCATCATCATCATCATCATCAGCAGCAGTACAAGTTACGTGCTTCTCATTCTCACTGTCGCCTTGCTGGACACGAAGCAAATAACGCAATTGTGGGACATTTGGAGATAACAATAAAACTGCAGCAGTCGCTGTTGTCTCTGTTGTTGCTGTTGTTGCTGTTGCTGTTGCTGTATAATGTTACTGTTTCTGTCTGAGTGACCATCAGCAAAGGTAGAAAATTGTGTAAGCAAAGTAAAAATTAAATGTTTCAACTATGAAAACTAAAGCTGAATCTCAACTAAAAATCAGTGAGCCAAAATATGACAGGGATTATACGTATATAGGATTATGTATAAGCTAGAGAAATACAAGTTTTTAAACAATTATTGCAAATATATATGTAACTCAGGCTAAGAAAGTCAATATTGAAACATAGCAAAGATCATAAGAAAAATGTAATATAAAATAAAAATATAAATACAAATATACACTTAAGTACAATCTTTAAGAATGAACATGCGTAATATGTAGTCATATTTGTCAGCAAAAAGTGCGCTGCTATTATTTTGAACACAGCTGCATATGTGCTTCAAAACATGCATAAAACTTTAAATTTAATTCAAGTAAATTTCACAGCAAAAAAATGCGATTTGATACCACTGTGCCAGCACTCGCGAATCGAAAGTCAGCAAAGTAAAATTCAATTAGGCTAAATGAAAACTTAATTCTATTGGCATGCAATACAAAAACAGTTGGCCAGCAACCAAGCCAGCAATACCCTGAGCCCCTCTCCCTATCTTCCCCATGTCATGCGGACTTACCATTTAGCACGTGCAGAACTATGGTGCGAGGAGCGCTATTTGAGGGACTGCATGTATAGTTGCCCGAGTCGAGCTTCACAACGGCGGGAATGATTAGCGAGGCAGTCTGTAAGGGAAAAAAGAACACGAAATATAACTCAAATATATAAGCATACATGTGTATATATGTATTGTCGGTGCGCGATACTTGAGCTGGCGAGACAGCTGACAGACAGCCGACAGACGTGGCGGCGGCACACGGGGCGTATGCCATGCTGGGCACTTGGAGTGCGCTGGCACGGTTAAATGAAAAGCATTAAAATGCAAAATATGCACACAATCATATCATATATTAAAATTATAATTTGACGACGCTGACAATTTTCGACAGCGTTGGCAAATTGAATAAAGAGGCCGTCGCGCGCTTTTCGGGGGCAATTTGCGTAGTGAGAATGCGTTTAATGAAAATGCACTTGGGAAAAATCCGGGGTTTTCTTCTTGAAGTTTATAGCACTTTTTGTTTACTGTTATAAAATGATGTTGAAATGATCTTTGTACTAAGGTACAGTGATTCTTCCATCAAAAATTATATTATATAATTTGTAGACTGTCCAAGCGAGAGTGTAACTATTTTCGATAGTTCTATTTCAGCAGCAGATTAAGTTATGGACAATATATCGCTTTTTAAATTGTTAATAAGATTTTCCATTTGATTCTTATTGTTTTTTTGGTGTATGGTTGTATTTTGAAAACAAAAGCAGAAATAATCTATTCAATTTTCTATATATGTTTCAATATTTCGGCACACTGTCTGTATTTTCAATATCCGCATATCTTTCTCTGAGTGTGTCAGAAAGAGAGAGAGAGAGACTGAGACAGTGTGGCGGAGGCTGATGGGCAATGTATATAATAATGATGAGAGACACGCCCACATGTGCGGTCTGCCACTTACCGTTATCTGCTTAATGAAACTGCTGCTTGGCAGCATTGTTGTTGTTGTTGCTGGCGTTGTGCTTGGCTCAGTTGTAGTTGTTGTTGTTGAAGTTGTTGTTGTCGCTGCAGCTGCTGCTGCGGCTGCCGCTGCTGTTGTCGTCATAGTTGGCTGTTTGTCTGCAGCAGCTGCTGCTGTTGTCAGCATATCAATTGCTGCAACACCTTCGTCTGTGGCAATGCCAGCTGCTGCTGTTGCCGCTGCTGCAACTGCAACTGCAGCGGTAGCTGCTGAAGTTGACATTGTGGCTGTTGTGGGCGTGGGAATGGCTGTCGTTGGCAGCACGTATCCATATCCGGCGCTAGCCGCCTCATCGCTCACCGTTATCGCATCTAGAATATACGAACGTGTTATGGCCACTATATCATTAAGCGACTCAGCTCCCGCTGCTGCTGCTGCTGCTGCTGCTGCTGTGGCTGTCGACGTCGCTGCTGTTGGCGTCGTTGGCACTTCCGTTGGCAGATCGATGCGCTCAATTTCCGTTCGCCAGCCGCGACGATTATGCAAATAGATTTGCTTCTGATTGTAAAACCAATTAATGAAAAGTGGCGGCTCCAGCGCCTGGCTAATTATGCAGCGCAGTTTCACTTGACTTCCGGCCTTCACGTGACGCGTGGACTCGCCAATTAATTCCGTTTTAGGTTCTGGCGCATACGAACAGAAACGAGGGGAGAGAGAGACACACGTTTAGAGAGTCGCTTACAATCTGTGCAAAATCAGTGCAGAAGCCACTGATTTATTGGCCTGCTCCGTGATTTATGTTTGGTCTAGAATTTGGGTTTTGGGGCGGGGCATGCATTGCAGTTCGCTATGGTTTTCATAGACTTGGGCTCCTAATAATAGGCATTGAGAGCTCAATTTGGTGAAAAGGTTGTGACTTTAAAATCTGACAATATACTGGAATATATGATGTTCATTGAAGAGCTTTTTGAACAATTTTAATATATATTTGAATTAAATATTCTTGACATGTTATAAAATAGAGTCGAATATGAAAGGATTTGTTGATTTGAAAAAGTTCTGGCTCGCAGCTATTTTTATATGTTTTATAAATATTTATTATATGTAAATTATATAATTAATGTTTTACGATGAGAAACATATTCTCATATCATCATACCAAATAGTTTAGTTAGGATAACTTACATCTTCATTTGAAGCAACAGTTCTCTAGTTATTTTGACTTGACTTGACTAAATTCTCAATTCTATTTCATAACTTTAATACATATGAATATAAGTTTTTAAAGTACCTACTTCGTGCCTTTTAAGCAACCAAAGATACCTTTAAGGTAGGCCTACAAAAAATATTGATTTAACAATACATATCTTTGATATTTTGTCAATACTTCTGTTAAATGAAATTTAATTTCAAGTACTACACGCTGCCTGTTAAATTTCTATAGAGACTTACGCTATTGTAATCGACTTGTTACACATTTCTCATTTCCTTTACTCACCGACAATGCGCAAGTGCACAATGGCGCTCGCCTTGGGCTCCGTGGAGACTTGACACTCGTAGGTGCCCTCGTCCTTGAGCTGCACGTATTTAATTTGCAGGGACCAGCGTTCGGGGTTGGGTGAGAAGACCGATTGAAAGCGCTGATCCGCTATGAAGGTGGTTTGATCCACAGTGAGTATGTGGCCATCTCGCATGCGAAGCCAGGAGATGGGCTTCTTCACCAATTGCTTGACCTGTGCGAATGAATGAAAGATGACAATCCAAATGAATGGAATCAATATCAAATTAGGCATTAATTGAAAGCAATCTGTCAATATTGGTTTTCATATTTTAAAATACAATACAATTGAGAGCGGGCCGCAGGGGAAGCCCTGAGCAAATCCCCAGCTGACTAACTGAATGATGTCAGCTAAACTTTTGCACACAAAACTTTGGCGCCTACAACAACAGCCATTGAATGATATATATAGGGGGACAATGTAACGGTAAACAATAACGCCAACAAAATGACGATTCATTTCTGTCAATAATGACAATAATAATTTAGAAGCAATTTTACAAGGCAGCTTCCCTGCTTCCCTGCTTCTCTGCTCCTCTCCCCATGCCCCCATACAGCCAGCCGCACGTAAAGAAAATAATATACATTGAACTCGAGACGGAAACTGAAAGACCTTTTATTGAATGCGTGTATATGTATGTGGGTGTGTATATATGTGGGTGTAAAACTGTGTTAGTGTGTGTGTGTGTGTATTTTATTTATGTAGCTTGGTGTACCACTTGAACGGCATGTGAACGATGTTGTATGAAAGAGCTCAGCGTAATTACACTCGACACAATTTGTGATTTATTTGTTGCCAGACAAAAAGTTTCTCGTCTGTGGAAAATGATTTGAACAAGTTCATCGATTATACTTGTATTGCCTTTGACAGCTGGGCATTCAGTTTGAATAGTCAATTGTTTTTGTTGAATGCATATTTAAGGAAATTGTTTAGAATTTTATAATTGATTTTTTCTGTTTGTTTTTAAATTTATCAAGATTTTTTAACTGAGTTATGTATTGAAGATGTGTTTGTAAAGTGGCGAGCTACGATGATATTAATTAAAATGATAAGCTAATAAAAGAGAAAATATATATATAGATATCAAATGATACAAATTGAATATAATTTTATTAAAAAATCATGAATAAACTGCAGTAAAGACTTGACTTGAAATTGATGCTCAACATTAAAGCAGCTCCAAAAAGTATGCTACGATTTTTTAAAACAGAAAATATTCATAATGAAATTGATATAAATGAATACATATTCAATTGCAGCTAGTCTAAAGTAACAACTAAAACTAAAATCCAGAATTTAAGTCCCAGATATTTTAAAGCTTCACCTGTCAATTTCGTTATATATTATTTAACATTTTTTAAACATTATATATAATATATCCCAAAATGATCAACTAATCCACTCTAAACTGTGATTCACTTAAAATTCCAAGCACACAGTTTGCGCGCAGTGTGGGCCCGCTTCACATATATACCCTATTGAGCGGCTAGCGAGGGGTTGCTAGGAAGCATCCACAGAGCTGATTATAATGGCGATTGCGAAGCGTGGCACTAGCTGAAACTCCGACTGGCTGTGGCTGTGGCTGTGGCAGTGGCAGTGGCAAATGGCAGTCTTTGAACTGCTGTCATCAACTACATTGTCCGTGTGGGCTACGGCGTTGGCGACGTAGAGTAGCAATAGCTTGAAGGCATTGCAGGAGCGGTGGCGGCATGGGGACATGCTAGCTGAGATGGGTGCTGTTGAACGACGTCATGATTAGATACTATAATCATTTGTGTTTTATGTGCTTGTTGTTTTTCATTGTGGTTGCCGCCCTGTTCCAGTTGCCATGGAACTAAAAGTGTCTGAGGCACGCACACAAAAGGCCACTGGGCGATGGGCACCGCCCACCTCTTCAACCCCCGCCAACCACACGGAGATTTAGCTGCCCGCCTGTCTGTCTGACTTGGCCATAATTGCTGCCCCCCCCCCCCCCCTCCCTCTGCTTGTTGTTGTTGTTTTTGTTTTGCTGTACGTGCTGTCAAAACTATATGAATATGCCGTATCACTAATAAGGACAGACTCACACACACATACGCACACACACACGCACACACACACACACAACAGCCTCACATTAGGGCAATGTAAATGCCATAAGGTTTGTTTAGTACACAGCATCAGGGATTAATCTGCCTAAATTTCTAATTCACCTTTGCGACTTATGTGCTAAAATAGCTGAGAATATCTGCAGAGTCTTTGAGTTAAAGTATTTTCAGTATGTTCAAGTAGCTGTAAATTATAATTAGATCTAATTAAAATTATATGTAAATTACGGAAATATGCATCTAATTATCAATCAATAAATCAATCTCCAGACAGATATATATTGAGTCACATCCAGCCAAAGTCTTTAATCTAAATCTAAGACGACTTCACTATAGATATACCTTCTACATAAGCCAAAGTCTTAATAAATAAATTTTAAATTTATCTTCAAGTCTTCCACTGAATGATTTCTTCATGAGAAATACTTAATTTTTTTGTTTTCAAATTTCTAGAAACTGTAAATTATGCGGCTATAAATAAACCAAACTTAAGGGAGGGCGGCGAGTTTATTAAATTTTGCGGAAGGCATTGAAATCGTGAGTATCGCACAAAGGACATTATTATCAGGCCGAGCATCGACATTATACTCAGAGTGTATTAAGTGAAGATGCTTATCCAGTTGCCCGCGCCGAGAGACAGTTGGGCAGCCAGCCAAGCAGCTACCAGGCACGCACACACAGTGGAGCGAAGGGAAGTGGGAAGTTGGGGCTGTAACTGGAGCAACTGGAGCCAGGGAACTCCTTCAGCCACAATTTGGAGTACGTGGCAAGTGTAAGTATATAGAGTGGATGCTTGTGGCTGGCTGCTGCTTAGCTCGACTCGCTGACAAATATATTCCTGTGGCTGAGGGCTCAGGTTGGGCCCGTTAGCTAATTTAAATTCCTCGCTTATGGATGGCGCATTATGCGGCTGGGTTCGTGTAGATTGCGCTTAATTTGCCAAAAAATTAATGACCGTATTTTGCCATCGAATTTATCAAGATGCCCAAACTCTGAGCTGTTTTGCAATTTAAATATTGTTAATTAGATCTAGCTGCATTCTCCCGCTCTCTCCCTGTCCCTCTCTCTATCAGTTCCGTTCTGTATCTTGATGTCTGTAGGCAAATGTTAGCATTGCATTAAAGTCAAGCGCCTGGAAATGGGCAATAAAGCCAGCAAGTGGCACTTATAGTTTGTAAAAGTTGACGGGCCGACTGCACCCATATCATATTATGCTACTACTATATCCCGTCAAAGCCATAGATAGAGCTGGGGCCTTAGTTGTAGTCAAGTTTTGGGCTCCTTGGCTTTTATGTTCGCCTTACTTTTTCGTTTGCTGTCGTCAGCAACGACTTTTTTTTTCTTTCGTTTTCTTTTTTGTATTTTAAGGAGGCAAAACCAAAGGCACGCAGACAACAAAGTTTGGCCATAACATTTGCGAATGCTGTCTAAACTTGTTTGTAAATAATTTCTTTCTTTTATTTTGCCAATTTTTTCACACAACAATACACCTCAAAGAGAGCCAGATCCATGGGTGGCATTTCTTGGCCTTTTCCATTCCATATCTACAAAAATAAATAAAAAAAAAAAAATGAAGAACTTTTCGCAGACTTTGCAAAATAACCCAAAATAGGGGCAGGAGAGCAAAAATCGCTTCTGCGAAAATCTCCAAAAAAAATATCAAATGCTCGTGGGCAAAGCTTTGTTTTGCTTCTTCTTTCTTGCGGCATGCCTTTGAGTTCGATGTGAGCTCTGTGTAACGCCCACGGCACAAAATATATTATTAATTGGTTTGATTTAAGCAGATTACTTTACATTTGGCCAAGCCATGCCAGCCAGCAGCTATGAGTGCTAAAAGGGCATACAACATATATTTTCCTTTATCGGATAAGCGGATAAATGATGTGCATGCGCTCCTACATTGATTATTGTCTACTGGCAAAATCGAATGACATAAAAATCATTTTGAGCAGGCTCAAGCAAATATCTTTGGACTATTTATTACATGTGTTGTCTATGTATACAAAAAATGTCTAAAAATTCCAAATTTTCAATTTCTATATATAGACTTTATTTGGGAAGATGCTCCAAGTATAAAAAAATATTTAATATGATTAAAAAGTAAAATATAATTAGCATTAATTAAATATTTACTCTGGAAACCCTTCATAATATATATAAATAGCTTCCTTTTGACTTTCTATTTTTATATTTTCTATTCTTATCACAAAGATTTCGCAAAGAAATGATAAAAATATTAAGCCTCAATCAAATTGTGAAAGGCCATAAATGAAAAGAAAATAAATAAAAATTCCTTAAGGTAAGTAACTGATTTGTAAAGCTATCATCCTTTAAATAATTAATATTTACAGGTGTTTTTTTTTTTTTTGGTGCTCTCTTCTTTGCTTTCCTTTGTTCTGTTTAAGTTATACGAGTGAAAAGTTGGTATTGGTGCTGTTACAGACGAGTTCATTTGAATAAACACAGAAGTAGAGAAAAAAGCAACAGCAACTGAAAAGTATTTGTTTGTCTTTACAGCAGCTGCAGACAGTTGAGATACTTTTGCATCTTTTAAGTTTCATTTCACTTAATTTTTTTTAGAGCTAGAGAGAGAAGGAGAGAGAGAGAGTGAGAGAGAGAGAGATAGCCAAATAATTTACTCTATGAACAGGGGCAGCGACGACTGCGCCAATTATAATGGCCATAATGATTATGCTTATGCTTGTAATTATAATGATCATTAACATGATTATCATCATACCATGATGTGGAAGCTGTGTGTGTTGCAGGCACTGCGCCAAGGCAGCGAGACAGCGAGTAACTAAATTATTAGTGGACAGACTTTGAATGCCTCACACACACACACTCACGCTGCCACGCCCAAAACTGTGCGTGTGTGTGGTGGTGCACGGGGTTGGGGCTTGGAAAATTTGGGTCATCTACGAAAATGGCGTTGCCTTTGGCTATGAATTGGGCGAAGAAGTGTAGGGTGGCACTGATGGGGGCATACGTTGGGGGCTTGGGGCGTGGCACTAGCAATTTCCGGTTTGTTTTCTTTCAGTTCCGACAGCGCCAAGCGTAAATTAGTTCAAAGCGCAGTAAAGTTTAACTTTTGCCCCCCTCCACAACCCCAACCCCAAGCCGCTTCCGTGAGCCATCACCCTGGCTGCCCTTGCCACCCCATCTTTATGAACCGATTGAGCAAAAAAAAAAATGAGAAAAAATTCTGCATAATCAGTTGCTTATTATAAATTATCAATGATTATTAATAAGAGAAAAGGAAAATGCTTTGTCAATATTTTTGTTACTCTGCTCAAAAAATGTAAAAATATTAAAATCCTCTGCGGAAAGTAAACAGCGGCGAGGCGAGCGCTTGATTGGATTTCAGCAAAAATCAATCAACTTTTCATTTGGCCCTCTTCAGCTGCTCAGTTCGGTCAACAACTTAATATTGTACAAGTATTCAGGCATTATTTGGCAGAAGCATGCGCCTTATGCAAGTCATTGATAAAACCAACAAAACAAAAATAAAGAGATGGAGGAAATAATAAAAAAAAAAAAAAAAAAGTATAAAAATGTAAAATAATATTTTGTATAAGCTCTCGGCTTTTTGAAGAGCGGTCAATTTTGTGAGTTAACTGAAAAGGTTTATCATTGCATTAAGAGCGACCCCAAAAAGTTTGTTAAACTTGAGAAATGCTGATTGCATGTAAAGGTGAAACAGACTCGAGCCGGAGCCATGATGAGAATAGTAAGCAACATGAAAGTCGGTTTGTTGAGCTGAGAGCGCTGGATGGAAATATTAAAAAATGCTTTTTTAATCTCAAAAATTTTGAGAATAGATTGGGAGAATGAAAGAGCAGCTAGAGTGCTGTATCACTGTGAATAATTGTATAACACTGGAATATTTAGTTCATAGAACAGGACTGCTAAGGCCATATGATAAAGTTTTCTTATTTGGTTGCTTAAAGCATAACTAGAGATAAACCTTAGTTCAAATACTCAGATGAGGATAGATATGAACACGTAACAGTGGAGCCCAATACAAATACCTTCTGTGGCGAGATACGTAGAATACTCTCAGTATTATTAAGTTTATATTATAAGAACAATATTGAATATTATTATTGTTGATGTGGCGTAAAGCTATAAGAGGTCCATCTTCTATCATAGTCTGAAAACTATGGAATTGATAATTAACTTTTCAGGCCATTGCAAGTTGAAGTAAATTCTGAATAAGCTCATTAGCAATGGACTAGCTTAGTTTCAGGAACATAAAGCTAGTATACTAATTACAGCTTACATTCCGCACTATCCGACTATCGGCTGATAGTTATACGAACGCATTTCCCATTATTAAGTCATTAATTGAAATGTGGTGAGCCGATTGGCAGCCCCAGCCACATCATGTGTGCTCAATGTGGGCAGCAATCACTTCTTTTGTGTAGGAGCTACGCCTTTGTGCGCTCTTGGCCTTGTAATCTTATAAGCAAACATCTCTCGAGGGCCCCACGTTTGGCACGCATTATGGACTGTTAATTAAGGGAAATTTCCGGGGTGGAACTCAATTTGAGTTTGAGCTCGCGCGCTTTACTTACGTTGCAGGGCAGATAGGCGTGGGTACCCGCTTGGCTAATTATTGTCTGGTAATCATCTATTGTTGGCGGTGGCTTCAACGTTGTCCTTGGAGCTGGCCTACGTGTCGTTGTTGTTGTTGTTGTTGTTGTGGCTGCGGTTGTTGTCGTCGTTGTTGTTGTTGTTGTAGTTGATTCCTCAGTAGCTGTTGCTGCCACATCGACTGCAGCCGTAGAGCTGTCCATATTGGGGAACAATGCGTTGTGCTGCGTAATTTTGTACTTGTGCACATATGGGTCCTGCAGCTCCACATTTCTATTGCTCATAATAAGATTTGCTTGCAGCATAGCGGCTGCAGCCTGTCGCTGACGATCGGCATTGTTGTTAATGTTATTAATGCTGCTGTGGTTGCCCATTGCAGTTGCCACTGTTGCCGTTGTTGCAACTGCAATAGATGGACCCGCATTTGTCCGCATAGCTGCTGTTGCTGTTGCTGTTGTGCCAGTTTGCTCATCATTTGCTTTGACAATTTGCGTTGTCGCTGTAATGAATGGCAGCGATTCAGCCAATGTCGCCGCTCTCTTTGATTGACTTCTATGAAATGTGCCGTCATTTATTCTGTCGCTCCTTAATATTGCCGCCTCCGGGCCTCCTACAAGACGAAAATGGAGAGGGTGAGAGACAGTTAGATAGAGAGTGGAAATTGTAAAGAAAGACGCATTGTAAGCCATAAATTAATGAGTTTGTGTTTTGTTTTGAGCTCGACGTTTAAGCCGCTTACATATTTCAACTGCCCTGATCCCATTTATCTAATATGCCCGGCAACAATTAAAGCGAGTTCAATAAATTAATCAGCGCACAAGTTGAACAGGCTGCACCACTCAACCATTCAACCGGTCAACCGCCCAACCACCCAACCGCCTATCAATTTGTTCGCCTCCCCATTGTCTACGCATCATAAAAATTTCGAAATTAATTAGCTAATTACCTTCAAGGACGCTCAGTAAGTGGATTTTTGTATTGATTTGCATAATTTAGGAAAGCAAAGCCGACAGACAGCCAGCCGACAGCCATGATATAGGAAACGGGCCAAAGGCCCAAGCTAACAAAAAAACTTCTTCAAAACTTTATTTTGGAAAAGCGGAGGGCGAGGGCCAAATGTAAAATATAATCATAGAAGTTAAACGCCCAACGAATTGCTTTGAATTATCTTGAATTTTAGTTGCTTTTGTTTTTGAATCTAATTAAAATAATTGACTTTATTCAAAGGCTCTTAATTATATGAGGTTTGATGATGGAATAATTAAGCAAATTTTTATAGAAATACATAATTATATAATTTGAAATTTATATCAGAAAAATTTGTATAGAAATATATAATTCATAGTATGAAATTTATATAAAGAAATATTTTATTCTAAATGTTTATTTAAAGCCCTGGCAAAAGCGAATAAACTATTAGTCTAAATACTTCTTCTTTTGTCTTTTTGACTAGTTTAATTAAAAGAGCTAAATAAGACAGTTTTGAAAACATTTTAATTATGTTATGAATTTATTCAGTTTTATTTTAGAAATAAAAATTATATAAATTATAATTTAACCCGCAGAAAATATCGAAATATATTGAAATGTTTGAAGCAGTAATTCTTCGATACATCTCTTATCATCTCTTACCCTTCTTAACCTCGCTTACCCTCCCTTACCCTCCCTTACCCTCTCTTACCCTCTCTTACCCTCTCTTACCCTATCTTACCCTCTCTTACCCTCTCTTACCCTCTCTTACCCTCTCTTACCCTCTCTTCCCCTCTCTTCCCCTCTCTTACCCTATCTCCCCTCCCTCTCTCACTCTTCTTCTACTGTTCTCCTCTACTACAAAGCAAAAAGAATTGCAATAAAATATAAGAAATTTGGTCATAATTTATGCACCTATGACACTTCTTAGCCCACCCACCTGCCCAGAAGAAAAACCGGAGGCGTGGCTGGAGCTGCAGTTGCGCGTAAATTTGCCAAATTGACGCCATAAATTTTGGTAACGAAACTTTTTGGCCCGAACAGCAGTACAGAAAGGACAACGGCAAAAAAGGATTTAAAGCAAGGCAAAACTGTGTCATGCCACAGATATAAAGACGAGTGCCACATGCTGCATGCCACATGCAAGCGCTGAGATTCTTTCAATTTAATTAATACTGAGTGCAGCTTCTTTTCTCTTTTCTCTTCTTTTTTTTTTTTTTTTAATTTGCTGCCAAGTAAAATATTCCAAAATTACACACTCCAAAGTTCGAAGAGCTCGCTGGAAACTTTTGTGCCCGCTGCAGTTGAGCGAGGCCTGCTGGCCTATTGGCCTGTTGGCAGGCAAAAGTTATTTATCGTTAATTAAGTAATGCGCTGCGAAACGAAGAGCAACTGCCTAAGACACTGCCAGCTATTGCGCATCTAAAAGCTCAACATAGTTGACTAAGCAAGCGACAGGGGAGGGACAGAGAGCGAGAATTATAAGTGCTTTGAGCAAATGCAAAATTTCGCTGGCGGCCATAAAGTGAATGTGTATATGTGAATGAGTACTTATATACATGTGTAAGTGTGTCTGTGTGTGTGTGTGTCTGTATCATGTTATCATGTTTTATGTTTATGCGGCGTGTACGTGCAATAAAGATAAAACGATTTCGTATAAAAACTTTTTAATTGCCTGCACTAATGATGCACTGCAACAACTTGATCGTTATAATTATTATTATTATAATAATCAAGTTGGCCGCAACAATTGTACGAGTGGGCAAAAAGTTGCTCCACATGCTAAAAAGTAATTTAATATAAAGTTGAGAATTTTGCACATTTTCATTTACAAATTGATAACAAAACTCAACAAGTTTTCAATTACATATAGTAAATAGTTAAATTTGAATTCATATATTAAAATATTTGCCCTTAGCAGAAATGTTAATAGAATTTCGCTTTGAATTTGTTGTCTTAGAAATATTTATATTAAAATATATTCAATGAAAATCTATAATAAAATTCCATTGAGTCGCTATCAATTTATATGTAAAGTTAAAGAGCTTTAAATTTACATAAATTTAAGCACAGAATTTCATTTAGATTATCAGTAACAATGCGAAATATGCTATTTATTCATTTATGCGCTTCGCTCTCAACGCATAAATTCCTTCTAATCTCAGGAAAAATTCTTTTCTTTGATTTTGTGGAATGTGGCCCATGGTGCGATGCGGCGGCAACTCATTAACCGCAAACAAGTTAAGGACCAAACAGCTGTCGAGTTGCAGGAGTTCATGGCATATAAAAGCGAAACATGAATATGCCTGCTACCCAGCAGCAACACTCCACTCCCACCGCCTCCCAGCACAAACGAGGCAAGAACAAATCAAAACGGCGTAAAAAAAAAAGAAGAAAGTCGACGGGGGGAGCAAAGCAAAACTGCAATAAAACAAGTGAATTACGCGTAGGAGACGCGCCGAGCGAAAAGAAAAACAGAATAATAAAGAGGGAAAATTAGGAAAAATATCACTTTAGGCGGGCGACAACAGCAGCCGCCGCAGCCTTAAAGTATGCAACAAAAAATTTGCTTAATCTCTGCGCCCAAGCAACAAACTAAAAAGTTATAAAAAGAAACTCACACACACACACACAGTCAGATGCGAACTGTGTGCAGAGTAAGATATAAAAAGATAAAATGACTTCCCTGCCCCAACCCACAGCCTGCTCCAATTGGTGGGACAAACTTGCGTAATGAGGCTCGACCAGGCGGCAGAGGCGACTCGATGACTCGCAGCTAGACGGAGTCTGCGATGCAGATTGAGTTTGAGTCTGAAGTCTTGAGTGGAGACTCGAGACAAGCACTGAGATTGCGGCATCCAATGAGCTGCTGTCTCATCATGCAGCAAATCATCCACACACACAGAGAAAGACAAAGTGAGGAAGATAGACAGCAGGAGAGAGGGAGCTAGAGCGAGAGATAAATAGAGTAGCAGGATTTCCCGCACTAAAATTAACCAGCTGAGCCCCGTGGGCACTTAAGTCGGCATCAAGTCTGGCAATAAAATCATCTAACAGACACGCCTCACACACACACACACACACATATATGTATATATACATGGCCATAATTTATTCGCTTGCACTCGACAAAGAGTCCCTGCTACCCTTTTTGGCCCTGCAAAACTTTGGCTTGGCGGCCACAATTGATTCCATTGGGTAGCCTACAAATTCTGAGAAATTTCGAAACCTTAAAATTCCTGGTATCAACATAATTATCTGCGCACTTGTATCAATTTAATATTACGACACGCAGCAAGGCGGACCTAATAAATATTTTCCACGAAAATGTTTTTTATATATTTACGAACAAAAATTTTATTTACATATTTTTGTGAATTTGCAAAACAAATTTTTGGGCCAACAATCGTTACTTTCATGGGAGAAATAATTATGACAGAAAGAAATTAGCTGTTATTATATATATAATTTAATAAATCAATCCGATTTTATTTATTTTTCAAATAAAAAATAACAATAAAATCTATATATGTGCATGAAGATATTCATTCCTTATTTATAAATAGTTGAGCAAGTCAAAAATTAAATTTTTGAAACTATCGCAGCTTAAGCTAACTAATACTTTAATCGGTTATCAATGATTTTTAGTTTCAGTTAGTAAACGAAGTTATGTAAAAGGCATCATTCAGTCCAAGAACATGTTAAAAATAAATCTATATAAATATATATATTATATACAGCTGCGTTCAAAATAATAGCAGCGCATATAAGCTCTGATTTTAAGATTGATAAATAATATCATAATGACTACAGATCAATAATTTTTTCGATTTCCTCTTCCCCAGACTCTATTCTAAGAAAAATATACACTAGTGTCCGATCTTTAAGAATGAACATGCTTAAAAGGTAATCATATTTGTCAGCAAAAAGTGCGCTGCTATTATTTTGAACACAGCTGGATATTATACATCACCCCACTGACTTCCTTCACCCTTCTTCAGATGTTTTCATCAACTTTTCAAGAAGCAATTTTCACTTGAGTACATTTTGAAACATACAATAGTTTCTTTGTACGTAATCCTTGGCGAAGGTCGACTGATGTCGAGTCTTTATCTCTATCGTTCTGTGTCCGTCCGGGCCCAGTCTAGGTCGCACTGCTGACAACAAATCGACACTTTTCCTAATTATGATGGGCATGTTGTTGGGTCGAGATGAGTTCAACTGGCCTGCTGTTGAAAGCTGGGAGCTCCGGCATGGTCATGGTCATGTAATCTCAACTAAACACAACAGAGCCGGACACTTACATCAAATGGCTGTTGAGATGGCGCTAATAACGATGACGGACACCCGCCCGCCGCAGCCCGATGTCCTACTCACTCCGTTCGTAATTTGTGTAATAATTGTGCCTAAGCGTTTAAGTCGAGCGTGCCAGTTGAGCGGCTAACCACTGGCATCTCGAGGGAGCCGGAGCACTTGTCTGACAGGCTGTAGCTGGGTGGGGAGGGGCACAGATAAAGAGAAAAAGAGAGAAAGAGAGAGATGCAGAAGCTCTGGCAACAGCCAAAAAGCCAAGCAAAACAACAATGAAGCATGGCGGCGAAATGCCTGTGGCCGTGGGCAAGCGAATGAGTTAGTTACTCGCAAATGCCGCGCCACACTTTAGTCCTGGGAATAAAAGGACCCGCAGGGCAGGCAGGGCAGTCAGTTTTGTTACAAGAATTCAATGGTGCTCGACGTGCTGCAGAATTTGATTAAACAAAAGTAAAAGTTTTCATCTCGAGCTGCCGAGCAACAGCAGTAGAAACAGCAGCAGCAGCAGCAGCCGCCTTTGTTGTTGCTCTGATTGTTCGACTTAGTCGCAATTCCTCTCTCTCTATATATATATATATATATATACATGTCCCGGGAGTGGCTGTTGTTGCTGTTAGCTGGTAGTCCAATTGTAGTCGGACTTGTGGTTTCTCAAGCGCTACGTCCACCACTTTCATGGCCAACAATCGCAAAAGTCAACAATAAACAGCAGCTGGCAATTGGCTTGAAGAACTTCAAATACTCTCTTACACATGACCCCACAATGAAGTTATATAGTAGCTAGCTTAGCTGCAACAATATCTATTCAGCTATCGTAGCAAACGCGCCACATTCTGTGTTGCATAGCTTGCCACATAATAGTTATACCCGATTGAACTGTGTAGCCACATTTTGGCTTCGGTCACAAGTCAAATTTTCCAGATTTTAACAGAATTTTCGAGCTGGCTGCCCGGGCTTGCCAACCAACACATTGGGCCTTGGATGCACCTCTCAAAAATTTCAGCTTTTCATTTCTTACTTTTTTCCAACGAATTTCACCCATTGAGAGCTTTGCCTTTTATTTGTTGCTATTTGTAATTCTGCCATTTACAATTTTAATTACCCTTGATAATAATTGTTATTGTTTTTGCCTCTGACGGAGCACTCGAATTGTCCTTTGTTGCAAGTTAACATTCCGAATGCAACTTTTGACTGCCATTTGGGTGACAGACCAAAAAAAAAGGAAAAGGAAATGCTTTCTAAATGAAAATCTAAAGTTCATTTTTAATGAACTGTAAGTAGAGTTCTACAGTTGAACTAACAAAAGAACTCAAAACTATCGTAAACTACTTCGACAATTGCAAATAATTGGAATCTGTTTGTATGAACTAGTATATATCGAAGTGTATCATAATTTAGTTCAAGTCTTGGACAACCTTGACTTAACTTAAACATGAGCAAAACTTTCAATTTCGATAAGGTTTTCAGTCAACAGGAATTTCAGTTGATATTTGAAAATTAAACGAATTTTGTATGTTTCCAATTGAACAGAGCTCGCATATATGATATTTAAGTTGACTTTCTTATATAATACCTAAAGAACTATTTAGTAGTTAAATAACTAACTTAAAGAACTTTTATGGTATTTGTATATACATCTTCCACTTTGTTGTCCTTGTATATTTTGGTTTATGAGTTGATCATTTATTAGTTTCATCGCTTTAATAACAAGACTCATATCAAATTGCTATTGAAAATTGCTAAAGATATAATTAAGCAAAATGACTGCATTTAAGACACGAATTCACCTTGAAATACCATATCAAACAAAATCAAATGCTAAATACACTAGGACAATCTTTATATAAACATATAAATTTCTGTCTAACTCCTGTGATGAGATATAGATTTCCCAAGCACGCCAAGTCTAATTCTATTTACCTAAGCAAACCTTCTCCCAAAAGCTCCTCTATTTGACCGGTGACCGTCTATGCCTTGGAGCATACGTCTGTAAAAATATGCAAAAGCTGCCAAAAAAAAAAAACCTCAAAGTCAGGTGCGCCAGCCAAGGCGTGCCCTACCACTCCCTGCCGCCCAGCAAATTATTGTTATTACCAAGTACACAGAGAGATACATAGGCAGTAGAAAAGTGAGAAGTATTTGATATGCGGCAAATGTAGCGCCGAAAAAAAGAAAAAACAGAAAACGAAATGAAAATCAAATTTGATATTATGCAAACTTACCCGCTGTGGCACAGTGTAGCAGCTGCGGCTGCAGACTGACGGCGAGGACGAGGCTTAGGCAGAGGCTGGCGAGGATCGGTGTTGGGTGGTGGTGGGAGAGCATGTTTCTGCCGTGGCCCTCTATAAAAATGCCAGGCAAATTAATAATCCGCGTGCTCTAGCAGTAGTACGCCGTCTGGCAGCAAAGCGGCTTAACTGGGTCACATGTGCCGCCGGTAGGCAGGATGCGCGCGCGTGTGGCAGCAGCACAGGACCACACGAGCTGCTCACCAGCTCAGCTGCGGGTTATGCGGAATATTTGCAACGAATATTGATATAGTTGCTGCTTATTATGGTTAGTTTGCTTTTAGACACAAGCAGCGCCTGTCCAGTGGTTAGTCTAATGTGGTGGTGGTGCAGTGGTGCAGTGGTGCGCTGCCCCTCTAAAATTAGTTTCTTTGCCTGCTTCTTTTCACACACAATTGTGGGCTCAGCATATTTCACAATTGCACTCGACCAGATGCCACAACTGCAACAACAGAAACACAAACTTAAGAGCTGTGCAACAACACGTGGCAAGTTTTAAATATTTCCCCACAATGCTGCCTTTGCCTTTGCCTTGTTTTTTCTATTTCATGGCAAACGCTTTGCGCAAAATCCTGTTTTGATATGTTTGTGTGTTTGAGTTTTAGGTTAAGTTATGTGGCCAACAGCATTAGTTGCCCAGGACATTCCACAAAACGTAAGTTCATATTGACTGTTAAGAAGTATTAAGTGCCTTATTAGTCAATCAATACTGTAGTTAAAGTACAGTAATCTAACATTTAGATGTATGAAAAGATTTGCCATACATTTTCGACTTTCAATTTGATTATATATAGCCTATTTTGTTTCGTCTTATGCAGTCAACTGCTTCTAGACAATTGACAGCTTTTGTTGCTGCTTCTCATTGAAAGTGGAAATTACTTAAAACTAAAAGTCAATTTCTAAGTTTCGCTGGCAAATTGACAAAGTTTTCAAGCTGCGTTTATGTTAGGCGCTCAATACTGTAATTATAAGGAATTCAAGAACATTTTAATACTTCAATAAGTACGCCGTGCTTATCATACAAACTATCTGCAGATTCATTAAGATAGGCTTAAGCTCTTTGAAAAAAGATGCTAAAAGTTGAGACTTACTGCGTACTACTTAGACTTGTAATACTATTATTACCCCTCCGCGAGGACATCAAAGAATTTGAAATAGCTTTAAAGTCGTGTTAAATTAGCAAAGTCGTTGCTCGAAGAATTTTGAAATATTTTGCCTACAAAAATCTAAATAAATTTTCCACAGCTGAATTGGTTTTTGGCATTGAGAATACTGGGGTTCCTTATCCGTAGCTGGCAGCAAGTAACAAGACACTTGAAATTCTTCAACATGCGCGCTTGTTTGCCTAAACAAAAATGTGAACTTGTCCAGAAATTCCAGCACTAAAGCACGCCTGTTCATAGCTGAGCGGAAAAATATGCTAGAGCAATGAGAAAAATATTGTGAATTGCTGGCGAAAATGCTTTCAGGCACACATGTAGCTATTAATGTGTGTGTGTTTGTTTGGGTGCTTGTTTGCCTGTATTTGTGTGTGTGTTGAGGCATTCCATTTGGCCGACTGCTGCCACTGCTGCTGCTGCTGCTGCTGCTGTTACCTCATCTTTCTTTTACGCTCGAGACTATTTGGCATTAACGAAATTTATTTATGCGGGTGTTTAGTCAGGCGTAAAAGGTGTACATATGGCCAGGCAAACACGCCCCCCCCACACACACACACACGCCAGCTCAGGCAGAGAAAGACAGAGAGAAAGAGAGAGAGACAGAGAGAGACACAACTTAGAAATGCACGACACGCGCTTACGAATTGAAAGGATTTGCCAGCCTTCTGCTTGGGCTTAGACTTGGGCGCGTTGCCAGGAGCCAGGTTCGAGTTTGAGCCCTGCGCTTGACCTGGGTTTTGTTTGCAGCTTGTGCGGGAAAATAATGATTTAAATGCCTTTTGTTTTTCCAAACACACACACTACAAAAGGCGGCCACTAACTGGGAAGAGCTTTGAGAAATGCCAGACATACATAAGTAATGCCAAACGGTTACCAACTGGTTTAATGAAGCGTTAACGCAAATGTTAAACAAATGTTATGTTCTGGCCGAATGAATTGTATGCATTAAGGAGTTGCTTGATGTTGCTACAACTGTCATTGTTGTTGTTATTGTTATTGTTGTTGTTGTTGATAACGTAAATAATACTAAATTGATTGCACAAACAAAGCAGCAGCGGAAGTGTAAATGATTTAACACAAGTTCCCGCCGCTCTCTGGCTTCGTCCTTCTTTCCTTCAATTCCTGACTTCTGTGCTCTGTTCTCTGTGCTTAGCTTTTACATTGATGCTGCTGTTGCTGCTGCTGCCACGGGTGAGGCAAAGCAAATAGCTAAGAACGGAAGATGAAATTTGTTGGCCGCCGAACCGGAAACTGAAATTTTTCTGACTTGTAATTTAGTTTATTTGTTGCGGACATCATATATACACAAATAATACATATCTAATATATACATACATACATAAAAATATATAATTTATACTTAATATTATTATGGATAACTGATATTGATTCAACCTGTGTCCATAAATATTTGTGTATATAAATATTTTACTTAAAAATATCAAGCATAAAATATAAGAAATGATCAAATTACATGTCCTGCAGGAAACACAAAACTGAATTATTCATAAGTATTTTTGTAAGCGCCTCTTGTACAATTATTAAGTATTTAAGGGCAGCTTTTATCTTGGTATACAAAAATCCCCTGGCATATGATATCCTCTGTGAGTTCCTAAAAAGTTATGATTTAGATAATTTATTTATGCAATAAGAAAGTTGTTAGTTTATTCAGTAATATTTATTTTGTATGCAAGTAAAGAAATTATTTTTTAATAAAAATTTAAAAAAATTTTTTTAATAATTTTCTTGAAAAAAAATGCATATATTATTTAATTTTAGAAATTTTAAAACATATGTTTTATAATTGATTCATATGTATTAATTTTAAAAAGTTTTTCTTTACACCTTTTTCATTATTTATTTATTTAATTTTTTTTTAATTTTTAATTTCATAACTTCATAAGTTTTTAATTTTTTTAAATTTTTAAATTAAAGTAATTTTTATATTTTTTATTACCACTATAAATTGTCAATTATATTTCGTAATGTCACATAGTTTATTACATTTATTCAAATTTAATCACTGTATTCACACTATTTATTCACTTGTTTAACTCCGACTGACATCGCAGCTGCGACACGCCAAACGATGCGCACGCGACACCGGCTAAAAGTAGACTAAACGAAGCGACGAAGTCGTGGCAGATGCTGCTCGGCTAATGCAATCTAACAGCTGTAAAGGCAGGGAGTGCAAGAGAGAGAGAGCGAGCGAGAGAGTAAGCTAACATAACATGCACAACTCAGTCCATGTTAACCGCGCAGCTACTGCTGCTCACCACTGTTAAAGGACACTTTTACTCAATCGTGCTGCTCACTGTTAGTTAACATTCCCAGCCGAATGGAAGCGTCTCTCTCTCTCTCTCTAACAGCGCTCGCTCGCTGTTAATAGGTTAGCTAAGCCGCGCGCACAAAATGCAATTATTGTGCTTAAGTGTTTTTGCCGTAAAATATTTATTTATACGGGCGTATTTAGCATTTCAACGAAAGTGACCATTAAGATTTTAACTGCAAAGTACGTTGAGCCCTTTAAGTTGCTTCCCACCTATTTCAAATACCTTATCATAATCATAATGACAATTAATCCCCTGTTGAATGACAATTTGCACAAACGGATTGAAAGAACAATACAGACACACACACATAGAGACACTTACATCTGCTTAACAGTGCGATAACATTATTTCTCATTAATGTCAAACCGGCAAATTGGGCGGCACACACAATGGACCCATAGAGCCGATAGAGCTGTGAAGTAGTATGGAGAACTACTGCCTGGGTGGCCTAAACAAAAATGGCAAAGGCAACGGCAAAGGCAAAGGCAAAAAGGGCAAAGACAATAACTGAACGCAGGAAAATGCAGGAGCATTGAAACTGGGACACACGCAGGCAACAACAACAGTGACAGCAACAATTGAAAACGTGCGTCGCAGGACGACTGGCAAGTGCAAAGCACAAGGATAAGCTTAATATGCCAACATACACACACACACAGACAAACGAAAGGCAACAAAAAGAAAACAAAAGGCCAAATTTATAATGCAGACATACACAGACCATAGATGTCGCCGCGCCAGAGCAAGAGGCAGCTAGCTGAGATTGAGCGAGTGAGTGAGAGTGAGAGCGAACGAGAGTGATGGTGATTTGAGAACAATGCATTAGAGCGGCCAGGGGCGAGGCGCAGCCTTTGCATAAAATTCAATTTGTCGTGTGCAGCAGCCATGAATATGCCGCTCAGCCGAGCTTAAGCTGCTGCTGCTGCTGCTGCTACTGCTGCTGCCGCCTGCTGCCTGCTGCCTGCAGCTGACACTGAAGCCCACAGTTGGCTGTCGGCTAGTGTATAACATAGCTCACAGCTCACACTCTCTGTCGCCCGCTCTGCACACTTGCAATTGATGTTATTGTTGCTGTTATTGTTGTCGTTGCTGCTGCTGCGTCGCATGCAGCGGCTGTGGCGTAACATATGCGCGAAATTACATACGAGGCGTCGCAGTCGCCGTCGCTGTTGTCGTCGCCGTCGCTGTCAGCGTCGCTCTAGCTATTGCTGTCATTGGCAGCTGCGCTGGAGAACTGGTTCTGGTTCGGCTGCTGTTGGCTTGTAAAACAATGCCTGCATTTGGCTGCACGCAAGGCACACGCAGCTATTAACAAAGTACACACACACACACACACACACACACACACACACACACACACACACACACACACACACACACACACACACACACACACACACACGCACACATTTTACACACTTTTTTATGGCATTTTCAACAGTTAAAACAATTGCACACAACGTGGGCAAATTAAAAAGTTTTTCACTTTTGTTTACCATTTTCTTTTTTGTTTTTTTTTGTTTTTCTGTGTGGGCCACAGTTGATAATTATCGAGATCCTAAAACGTTTGCCACAGCCGCAGCTGAAGTGGCCCATTATGTGGCATCAAATGAATGATAATCAGCTAGCTGATAGCACCCAAGAGGGGCAAGGGGCGTGCCTAGGCATGCCTGGCAGTTTGTTTGTCATATGCTTGGCCACAGCATGTCCAAAGTTTTAAGTGACTCCACAATGCATGAGTGTGTGTGTGTGTCTGTGTCTGTGAATGTGCGTCGCACTGTTTAAGCCAGTTTAAGAGTCATGACAGTTTTTCATAGTGCTGGAGTGCGACACAAGTATAACTCATACGCCGTGTGTGGCAAAGGCTAAGTGAAAAGTGTTACCAAGTTTAGCTTGTTGGCTATTGAATTGCCAACACATTTATTTCAATTAATATTTTAAAAGCTTTCTAGTGCCCGTTGGCCCATCGATAAATCTTGAAGCAATATGGATTTGCACATAAAAATAAGGTCTATTTGATTTAAAGCATTCGATGAGTTCTTTGTAGTGGCGGCCTTTGCACTTTCCTCTTTTCTCTCAATAGAGCTCAATTAAGCAGTTCTTAAGTGTGAGATTTTCTGCCCCTTTTTCTCTCGATGCACAACTTTTGCACACCTTTCACTTTCGCAAGTCATTAATCACAGCAATGCAGAAAAGAAGGGAAAACTTTAAGAAGGGGAAGGCAAAGAAATTTAAAATTAAAAAATGCGCACAGATACGCGCATCAAAGATAAAAGAATGCGCGCTCAAATGGCTTAGCTTACTTAATTCGATTAAATTGAACAGAAGCATTTCTGATTACAAAGAAACGCAAATGAACATCGAAAGCAGAGAAGGCAACTGAGAGGAATATAAAAATGACAACAATTACGCTGCAAATGAAGTTTCAATTGAGCTTGACATCTTGCTGTCGCTTAATTATGCCAAGTCTGAGCGCAGCCAAGTTGATAGAAAGCGAATATTACGTATACGTACGCGAGTCGTCGACTCGCCGAGCACAGCCTTAGGGCGAAATGCAAACAATTTACGTCAATTAATTGTAGCTAGTTGCGAACCGGTAAACACAAAGCCCAAGCGCCACCACAACCACAACTATATAGATTAGCTCAGACAAGCGCATGGCCAAGAGGCACAGGATAATGACGGGATTGAGCAGGAGCTAGAGCCGACAGCTCGCTAAGTCTGCAATTGAAAAGTGGAAACGAAAGCGCCAACTGAAAACAGAATCTGCAGCAACAACAGCAGCTAATAACTGCCAAAGGCTGAGCTTAGTCAAAGTTGCGATGCATGAATCCAGGGACAGCCTCTGTGCTGTCAGCATGGGCATGTGGCATGTGGCATGTGGCATGTGGCAGCTTTGACTACAATTTCAGCAAGAGATGCACGCAATTAAGTCCAAATTTATTTGATACCCAATGTGAAATCGACATGCAACCGAGCTGCGGACTGACCAAATAAGCATTGCTATTGTCTCAATTGTTGTTGTTGTCCCCAGCACAGCACTTGGGCATATGGCATAAATCAGCAGCAATTTACAATTTAATTGGCGATTAGCTGAGGTAATATGATTGATTGAAATATGGTAATAGATAACTGCATTCACTTATCATTATTTTTTTTAGAAATGAGGAAAGAGACAAACTAGCTAAGCACTTACTTAAGTGCAATCACCAAGAGTACAGAAATTTATTATGCAATTTATGGCAAAATACAATAAATTTGACTTTCGTTCCAATTAAATTTCCAATTGGATGCAATGCATGTCATTTAGCTGGTAAACCCGCTGGTAAACTTGTAAGCTTCATGTAAGTAGCTTACGTACAGTTCACAATCGAATCGAATGACAGTGCAAATGCTTTACAAATTTATCCTCTTGCTCGCTCCTCTTTACACTCGGCTCTGCAACAATTACACATTTACACTTTCGGTCAGATAGACCCCTGCATAGGGCAATTGGATATCATTAATGCGGTTAAATTGTATAACCCACTGCTGTCAGAGGCTGCTTACTGGACCAAAACCAGATTGTGTTTAAGCATAGTGTGTGTGTATGGGTGTACGTGTGTGCGTGTGTGTGTGTGTGTGTGTGTGTGTGTGGTTTGGGAATTCTCTCTCTCTGTCAGGGTATCGCATAACAGACATGTTCCAAGTGCCAAAAAAAAATGAGAAAGAAAAGTCTGACCAACATTTTTGGCTTTCCTCTTGCTTCTATTTTCCCTTTTAGTTTTTTGGTACACATTTAGCCGCAAGCCCAGACAGCCCTGGCTAAAAGAAGAAGAAAACAACAACAACAGCAACAACAACGACAACTAACAACAACCGTATTCTGTTGCTCCATTTGCAACATTTATGTTGTGTGCTGTCGGTTGGCCATGTGTGCGGGCCTCTGTCTATATATGTGTGTGTGTGTGTGGAGGTCATTTTATTGTTTCCAGTCAAAATGGTCAAATGGAAATTTTGTTTTTAGCCATTTTTTGTGCATTGCGATTTGCGTATAGATTTAGATTGAGCTGTCGTAGATGTTATTGGGGATTGTGCCGTAACGAAAGGCCGGTCGAGACAGCCAGACAGCCAGGCAGGCAGACAGCCAGACAGCCAGACGGACAGTCGGACAGTTGGACAGCGCCAGAGATTACTTGGCCATATCATGTTAGTTAAAGTTGGGTTACTGTAAACCGAGTGATTAGAATAATCGCCATTGGTGCCTTAGAGCTGTCTCCACGCGCTACCCATGGATATCGAACTGAATCCGAATCGTATTCAGTGTTGGCTCATAAAATTTGCAAGCCTTCAATTGTCAGTTTTTGGCACAGCCTAAACATTTTTATTACTCTCGCATGGGCTTAAGACCGAAAGCTCTCTATTCCCAGACAAAGTGAATTTTATGGCCTGTGCATTTCGGTCCAAAGCATCAATTTGGGCATTTTGGCCAGCCCAAAGTAGCTCAAAGTCAAATAAATTCATATATTTATATAATATGCAACTAAACTTTAACGAATGCTTTCTATTTCGATTTTTAAAGTCATCGCAAGTTCAGCCTGAGCCAACTAATTATGCTTAATTATTGGTAATTAATTTCAATTAGCTAAAAGTTTTTATTTTTTTTATTTCTTAAACATGGAAAATTTATTCAGCGCCTTTTCACTCGCTCCTCACAGTTTGAGCTGCGGCACATCCTGTGGCAGGAGACGGCGCTATAATTAATTTCCAAATTCAACCATGTCCTACGCCACAAGTCGTCGAGCAGCTGGGAGGGGGGCGGGGTAATATTTAAGAGTTTGTTTGTACAGCAAATGCCGCCGCAATCGTATAATTTTATTCAGATTTCGTTGTCAAAGCGCGAGCTGGAAATTTAGCATAGCTGGCAATTTGGTTGTCTGGGCGGGGCTGTGGTTGCTCGCTGGGGGCGGGAAGATATATTACAAATGTGTCTGTAGTGCCACTCCTTGCAATTTGTTTGGCATTGCGTAAAAGTGTCCAAAACTGCAAGTCGCAAATTTGTTTTTGTCCTTTATGAATTTTCCACCTTGTCTGCGCTCGACTGCAGATAAAAGCAAGGTAAGGCAGGCGGTCCTTGAATATACTTTATTTATGATATTTGAGAAATTCAACAATTGTTAGATATATGGGGTAGCATTATTTCTGGGTCATTCCCAAAATCTTCTCTATTTCGCAGATGCGATCCAGCACTTGCTGGTTTCGCATACGTTGATCCTTCAGCTTGTCGGCTATGGAATCTAAGGTGGCGGCAATGGCCAGCAGCGATAGATCTGTAGTATTGAGATCCCTTCGCGTCGGATATATCTTTGCCACGGGCACAATTGCTGACGGATCCCCATCTGAAATTCGATGAATCAATTGATTGATAATAAAGTTGAATATGTAAATATAACTTTAAGGAATCTGTTGCTAACCTGAATCGGAAACAGTTGTTGAAACCTCGGCCGATACTCCATCGTCATCTGAAACGGAAATGCTCTGTGGAGTGGCCACTACTATTTCCAAAGTCTCCACGCCAGCTTCTGAAGTCTCTACAGATGCTACGGGAGCCGGAGTCTCCATGACAGCTACTGCAGCTGCCACTGGCTCTGCTGGCAGTGTTGGAGTCTCAACAACAGCTGCTTGGGCTTCCGTTGGCTCTGCTGTCGACGTCTCCACGACAGCTACTGGAGTTGCCACCGGTTCTACAACTGGTGCTGGAGTCTCTACAACTGGTACGGGCACGGCAACTGGAGCTGATGTCTCTACAGCTGCTACGGTGGCTGTCACCGTCTCTACGACAGCTGTTGCCACAGGCTCAGTGGACGGAGTTGGAGCTTCCACGACAGCTGCAGGAGTTGCCACAGGCTCTGATGCAGGGGTTTGAGTCTTCACGACAGTTGGTTGAGTTTCCGTAGACGCTGCTGGCGGAGCTAGAGTCTCTATAGCAGCCACTGGAGTATCTACAGACTCTGCAATCGGAGTTGAAGTCTCTACAACTGTAACAGGACATTCCAGTGAGGCAGTAGTCTCTAAGGCTACTGTATTTGTCACACGTTCTGCTGCTGGAGCAAGCGTCTCCAAAACTGCTACGGGAGCTGCAACAGGCGCTGGTGTTGACACGGGCTCTGCTACGGGAGCTGTAGCTTCCATAACTACTACAGGTTCTTCCACTGCTGGCTCTACGACTGCTGCCGGAGTTACCGCCGCCTCTGCCACTGCTGCTGGGGTCTCCACGACAGGTACTGTTGCTTGAATTGCCATGGGCGCCTCTTCGGGTAGTGGACTCTCCACAACAGCTGCAGGGACTGCCACCGGAACAGGAGTCTCCACAACAGCTACTGGAGCTGCTGCCGTCTCTGCTACTGGAGTTGCCACTGGTGCTGCTTCGCGTACTGGAATCTCCGCAACACCTGCTGGAGCAACCACGGGAACAGTAGTCTCCCCAACAGCTACTGGAGTTGCCACTGGCGCTGCTTCGGGTACTGAAGTCTCCACAACAGCTGCAGGGGCTGCCACCGGAACAGGAGTCTCCACGACAGCTACTGGAGCTGCTGCCGTCTCTGCTACTGGAGCTGCCACTGGCGATGCTTCGAGTACTGGAATCTCCGCAACACCTGTTGGAGCAACCACGGGAACAGTAGTCTCCACAACAGCAACAGGAGTCGCCACTGGCGCTGCTTCAGGTACTGGGGTCTCCACAACAGGTGCAGGGGCTACCACCGGAGCTGGAGTCTCCACGACAGCTACTGGAGCTGCCGCCGGCTCTGCTACTGGAGTTGCCACTGTCGCTGCTTCGGGTACTGAAGTCTCCACAACAGCTGCAGGGGCTGCCACCGGAACTGAAGTCTCCACAACAGCTACTGGAGTTGCCGCTGGCGCTGCTTCGGGTACTGAAGTCTCCACAACAGCTGCAGGGGCTGCCACCGGAACAGGAGTCTCCACGACAGCTACTGGAGCTGCCACCGGCTCTGCTGCTGGAACTGCCACTGGCGCTGCTTCAGGTACCGAAGTCTCCACAACAGCTGCGGGGGCTGACACGGGAGCAGGAGTCTCCACGACAGCAACTGGAGCTGCCACTGGCGCTGCTTCGGCTACTGGAGCCTCCACAACAGCTGCAGGGACTGCCACCGGAGCTGGAGTCTCCACAACAGCTACTGGAGCTGCCACTGGCGCTGCTTCGGGTAAAGGAGTCTCCACAACAGCTGCGGGTGCTGACACGGGAACAGGAGTCTCCACGACAGTTACTGGAGCTGCCACTGGCGCTGCTTCGGGTACTGGAGTCTCCACAACAGCTGCGGGGACTACCACGGGAACAGGAGTTTCCACGACAGCTGCTAGAGCTGCCACTGGCATTGCTTCAGGAACAGGAGTCTCCACGACAGCTACTGGAGTTTTTACTGGCGCTGCTTCGGGTGCTGGAGTCTCCATAACAGCTGCAGGGACGACCACCGGAACTGGAGTCTCCACGACAGGTGCTGGAGCTGCTACTGGCGCTGCTTCAAGAACAGGAGTCTCCACGACAGCTACTGGAGTTTTTACTGGCGCTGCTTCGGGTGCTGGAGTCTCCATAACAGCTGCAGGGACGGCCACCGGAACTGGAGTCTCCACAACAGCTGCAGGGACGGCCATCGGAACTGGAGTCTCCACGACAGGTGCTGGAGCTGCCACTGGCGCTGCTTCGGGTGCTGGAGTCTCCATAACAGCTGCAGGGACGGCCACCGGAACTGGAGTCTCCACAACAGCTGCGGGGGTTGCCACGGGAACAGGAGTCTCCACAACAGGTACTGGAGCTGCCACCGGCACTGCTTCAGGAACAGGAGTCTCCACGACAGCTACTGGAGTTGTCACTGGCGCTGTTTCGGGTACTGAAGTCTCCACAACAGCTGCAGGGGCTGCCACCGGAACAGGAGTCTCCACAACAGCTACTGGAGCTGCCACCGGCACTGCTTCAGGAACAGGAGTCTCCACGACAGCTACTGGAGTTGTCACTGGCGCTGCTGCGGGTACTGGAGTCTCCACAACAGCTCCGGCGGCTGCCACGGGAACAGGAGTCTCCACGACAGCAGTTGGAGCTGCCGGCGTCTCTGGTACTGACGTTGGCTCAACTTTTGGAGTTGCCACTGGCTCAACTTTTGGAGTTGCCAGAGCCTCGGATACTGAAGCTGGAGTCTCCACGACTGCAACAGGTTGTGCTACTGAAGCTGGAAAATCCACAGCAGCTACAGGAGCTGCGACAGCTACTGGAAGCCCCACAGGTACAGAAACTGGAGTTGGAGTGTCCACAATAGTTACTGGTGCTACCACTGGCTGTGATACAGAAGACGGAGTCTCCACGACTGCTATAGGCACTTCCATCGGAGCTGGAGTCTCCACGACTGCTACGGGCACTTCCATTGGAGCTGGAGTCTCCAAGACAGCTATTGGAGTTGTCACCGGGTCAGCTGGTGGAGTTGCCACTGGCTCTACTACCGGGGCTGGAGTCTCCACAGCTGCTACGGGAGCTGCCACGACAGCTACTGGATCTTTTGCCGGCTCTGCTACCGGCGCTACAGTCTCGACGGTTGCCGCAGGGACTGCCACTGGCTGTGTGACAATAGCTGAAGTCTCCACTACGGCAACTGGTGGTGCTGCTGATACTGGGGTTGCCATTATTTTAGATTCGTTGTATGGTATATCGTTTATTCGTTTTTTTTTTACAGTTCTAAGAGTCTCTCATTTCCTGAAACATTATTTTTAAGCTCTTTTTAGCCAAAAGTAGAAAAAGAGGCAACAAATTGTTGTCACTTTCACTAGGAGCAAACAGGTGAACGTAGGAACGTAGAAACGAGAATAGATAAGACGCTTAGCCTTGGCCTTCGAACGAGTCAGTGACCTGAACAAAAGCTACTCTTAGATATGATGCAACCGAAAGGAAAATTGCAATTGAAAAAGTGAAACTACAAAGCACACGAGACATTCTTAACGAGCTTGTCGTCATTCACGTTGTTTTCTTTGCCTCGATCGATATATTGCAATGGATTTCCTATTGCATTGGCGCCACTTTGGCGAGCGACGTGAAAAAAACGTTGGAATGAAAAAGCTGTAGAAGAATCAGGAGATATTTTTAAATTATGGGACGATATAGAAAAATGATTGATTAATTAATGAAAATTGATTCAATTAATTCATATTCCATAATCCTATACACAGGTTTTATGCTGCTTAAATATTTTAGTGGATATGAATTACATTGAAAGTTACTTGGAATATTTTGTATCGAATTTATTATATTTATTAATGTTTTTATTTATTTAATTGTTAATTTGCTACACCGTCGAACTAAACGATTCGAAAAGACACGTTTAACTGGCCCTTGCTTTGCATTTTCTCATTTCTCTATACCTCTGGTCGCTAATTTTCCTTCGTCAAGAAGCCCAACCAACACCCATTGAGAACTTGAAAACTGAACGAATGTTGTTAAGTATGCGGAAAAACCTCGAACTATTGGTTTATTGTGAATCGACCTAAGCGGCTTTGCCCAAACGATTCACACTTGTAGATCAACAAGTGTTTTATTAAATTGCTGAAATAAATATTAAATTAAAGTGTTATTTAACGCATAACGCGCATAACAGACTTAAGTAAAAAAACCTATCAAGACAAGATAAATTTGTATTTACTTAAAATAAATTCTTTGATTACCTTGCATATCGTTTTCAGCTAACAGCTCATAGAGTACATAACTAGTTATTTATTTAAAGCTGATTACTTTCTCGTAGTTGTCAACAAATCGTAATGTAGCTGCTTCGAGCAGATATTTGGCAGATAGCATTCAATGGCTGACACATTGACAAACTGCCACGACGGAGGAGGAGCCGCTCAATCGGAACACATTAGCTGGTAAAAATGTAATCGCTGCGAACTAAGAAATAAATCTTTCAATTTTTCGAATGAATAAAGGATATAAATGCAGCCAAATGTGAAGCGATTCTCGATTGCATGGCATGCGACGCCTCCACGCTGCCTCCTCAATGCTGCAACCAGTTTCAATAGAGTTGCACATGCCACGACAGCAGACAGGAGTCAGTAGGAGTCGTGGGGGCGTGTGCGGATGCGGATGCTGGTGGCTGGGGTAATGTGATCTGCGTACAATTTGCTGCCGTCGTTTAAATCCCAACACACTTGAGACTTGATACTCTCGCAAATAGTTTTACAATATGGCCAAGGCAAGCAATCGCGATGGAGCATACAAAATAAAATAACGGATAAATAAAGGATGAAATAAAGAATTCATTCGCACAAATGCAAAATGCTTCTATGGAAATCATTCCAAGCCCTACTCAGGGCTCAGACCAAAGGCACAAGGCGCCAGGCACCAGACACCAGGCACCAGGCACCAGGCACATCCGTCGGAGACACGGAGTTTGCCAGCCGTCGCTCCGAGATTGAATTGGCAGTTCAATTTCACGTATTATTGACATTTAAGACCGAGCATCGGATATAAACGGGGACCCGCTCACGGCCAGACAGCTGAAGCTATTGCCAGCCTATTATCTCAGACGATAAATCAATCGAGTCATGTGTGAAGAGTGTAAAGGATAATCAAAAGCAAGAAGGAAGCATGCAGTTCCTTTATTCCTTGAGTAGCCATCAAACAGCATGTGACCAGCAGCTGAGCTTAAAAGAAAAACAAAGAATATTGGTTAAATCTTAATATTAATGCAAATGCTACATGACACTGAAAATGTTCAGGTAAAAAGCAAAATAGAATATATTATATGTATTTTCATATTCAATTTTATATAAAAACAAATACAACGTCTGTATGTAATTACTGTCATTTGACACGGACCGCAGGCAAATACATATACAAATCAGAATTTTAATTCTGATATAGCATTTCGATTCGATTCGAGCTGAACGATCTGTGCGCAGGCCTTGAATGCTTCCGGGCGCATTTTGCTAAATTGCAAATATTTTCCAATTCGCATGCATCAGCAGCAGCACGAAATGCAAACAATTTTGCCCAGCAGCCACAATGGGTTACAAAAAGGAGAACAATCAAAAATGGCTTGTTGACTGAAGTAGACGACTAACAGATGCTCTATAAGCCAAGAAGAAGTAGGTGTAATATAATATATAAATATGTTTAATCTTTAGAGATTGATACTTATTTCTCTCTTTATGAATTCAATTATCTTAATAAACTGATAAACAAACTCTTTCCATATACATCTCTAAATATCTATGTATATTATAATATGATAATGTATTAATCAACTTAAACAATACTCTCGAATTCGTTTGAGTTCACATCAAATTAAGATTCCCGCTCACGACATTTGATTGCACTAGGTAAACTAGGTATCCAACCTAGTTGTCTGTTGATGAATTCAATTATCTAAATAATTTGATAAGAAAACTATTTCCATATACATTTCTAACTATCTTTTCTCTATATGACTAATAATATAATATAATATAATAATAATATTATATTAGGCAACTTAAACAATACTCTCGCATTCACATCAATTTAAGATTCCCGCTCACGACATTTGATTATCTACTGGGTATGTAAAGCGGAACCCATTGAAATGGCTACAAAAAATGTGTAGGCCGCACGAATTTCCCGTGCTGTTGCTGCAATTTTTGCCGCGTTTGCCAACACTGGCTGCAGCTGCAGTTGCAGTTGCAGCTGCAATTTATTTTCGGTTTGATTGGTTTCTTTTTTTCTGATTTTTTTTTTTTATTTCACGTGCTTAATTGCACTGCGTGGAGGGGAACTCAGCGGTATGGGGCACGCTTGAAAGGTCGCGCTCATCAGGGGCTTTAATAAATTATTCAAATTAACACGCATCAGTCCGAACGTCCGATTGACTGACTGACTGACTGACTGACTGACTGAATGAATGACTGACTGTCAGTCAGCTTTGCGGGTCAGTGGCTGTGTGGGCGCGCAGCCTCTGGTCTGTGCGTGTTAATGGACGCTGCATGCCAACAGTTTGCGGTCAGCAAAAACCAACAAGAAGAAAAAAAAAAATGAGAAAAAAAGCAGTGAACGAAAATATAACTTCACACGCTGCTAAAAAGTAACACATTTCAGCAAATACAGACACAGAGCTGGCATACCCACACGCACACCTTTGGACCACATGTTGTATGTATAAAAAGGTAAATTTACTGCATATTTCACGCATTTTTATTTGCATTCACCCGGGGAATGTGTCAAGGGCATGGGTGCCAAAGGGCAAGTAGGGCGCTGGCAGAGAGCGCCCACAGAGCGGCATTCGTATTCACAGCTTTTGACACTTGACAACATGATTGTTTTTAAAGCCAGTGATAAATTATGCAGCACACAAAAATACACTCAACACACACTAACAAGCTCACACACTCACACAAATAAATAACAAGCATATAATTCCCAGCAGCAAAAAGGAAGAAAATGTCCACACACAATCACAACACAAAGGACCAAAGCAAAAAATTCCACAAAAAGGTGAAATATTTGCTTAAAACCAATTTATATTTTTACAAATGAATAAAATCTAGATATCAATGTGGATATTCAATTAAAAATAAATGAATTTATATATGAAAAAAACAGAAACAGCCTTTGAGTAAAAATGCAAGACAGAATTGAAAGGTCGAAATATGCTTTGAAATTCAATATTTAATTGAGGTCGAAGAAGAATTCGAAATAATTATTTGACAATGGTATAGATATGTGCCTATATATACATATATATATATATATCTATATACATATCTAAATATATATGTGTCTGTCTAACATCCACATTTAGTGTACCAAATAAATTATTCAAATAATCACACCAGCATAGATATTCCATGGGGAGCTATTACGAAAGGTTTACCAACAAAAATAACTACTTTAAATACAATTAAACCATATTCAAGCGTAATTGGTACGCTGAAGCCAGCAAAAATGTTTATAAACTAATTAAGATCTCATTCAAGTTGAGCAACAGAATTTTTTGTATTGTTTGTTTTTGTTTCTTCCTTTTTTTTTTGCATTCCTTTTGCGGCTGGTTTTGGTAAATTAACTTGAATGCTGCAATGTATTTAGCGCAGCTCAAAAGGGTTAAGCATGGAGTGAGGCTGTGCAAACAAATCTTAAAGGAAAACGAGACTCCGCCCCCTTTTTTGTTGGAACTGGCAACTGGGCAATTCGCGTAACTTTTATCATTAGTCCGTTGGGAAATTTAACGGGCACTTAAGTTCTTCACTCGTTTTCAACTTATTTTCGCAGCTACTATTGTTTCGCCATTTTTTTGCGCAATCTCGCGTTAGTTTTTCCACATGTTTCTAGGCTAGCAGTAGGGGGGAGGGGAGGAACACAGAAAGAGGAGTTGTTGCGGCTGTCACCTTTAGCATTCGCTGCATCGAGCCAACATTCCGCACCTCGCCGAAGCACGGAGCACGGAGCACGGGGCGTATACAGAATGAACACAAAATTTATTTTATGCGCTATTTTCGGCCAGCGGCAGCAGCCGAACAAACAGACCAAACAATCCAAAAAGGTTAGCTACATCGTTTATAAGAACTTTTCTTTCAATCTCTTTTTTTTTTATCAACTGTTTTTTGTTGCTGCGAAGTTCTGCCTCGGCACACATCCACTTTTATTTTAAGTTTCTTGTAGCATATATTGCTGCAATTTATTTTATTGCATTTTGTGTAGAGTTTTTTTTTTTTTGTTTTATTTAGGATTTAATTTAGTTTGCGAATCGCTTCTTTTATTTGCCGAGCACAGAAAATTATGCTACACTCGAAAATTTAACAAGTTGCCAAGTTTTGAGCATGAAGCCTCAAACTTTTTCGATTTGTTTTGTTTTGTTTTTTTTTTTTTTTTTTTCGACTCTTTTTCTATCTTTTTATTTATTTATAAATTGGTGTTATAAAATGTTTTGGGCAAAGGTATGCTGAAAAGAGCCACGCTGGGATTGAAGTAATTCACTTTTAATTAAAGTAAATAAACATAAATGTTGAACGATATTTATGCCGTGCAACTCATGAATTTCTGCAGGAAGTTTGCTATTTAATTTCTAGAATTGCTCGAGGGTTTCTCAAACAATCATCCAGCAGCACTCGACACGTCCCATTGATGTGTTAAGTTGACTGTCTCTTGTTACATTCTCTGAAATGACTTGAAACTGACTTTATGCACGCCTCTTCCGCAACATTTCTTGAAATAATGCTCTATATACATGTATCAAATATATGTTTATATATGTATGTATACATCTAGAGCATATATTTACTATACTGAATGGCTGCTATCAATGCTGTTTGCACCATGATACTGGCCATTGAACAACAACACTTCCGGCACATACTCGCACACTCGCATTGTCATTTCCTAGCCAAATACTCACAGCATGTTACAAAATTGCATGAGCTCATGTCCACATTTCCAAAAGTTCTGTCTCTATGGTTTCAGGCCAGTAGGAGGAGGAGGCTGGGAAGGCTTAAAGAAATGTCAATTACATTTGTCGATGTGGCCGTTGTTGCTGTTGTTGTCGCCGTAGTTCTTGTTGCTGAAATTTCAAATTTGAGTCCTCGGCCCAGTCTTTGCCAAGGCAAGGCAAGGATAAAACATGTCCACATTCCGCTCGTGCCACCCTCTTCATGTGCCATTTGTTGAACGTTTCAAATATGTTGGTTGGGCTTTGGGCTTTGGTTTGTGGATTTGAGCACATGTCAAAATTTGAGCTCAGAATTTTCTTTCTTCGAGCTATTGATGTACTCTTTGATAAAAGTTCGAAATACCGCAGCATGCACTCTGAACTAAATGTCTATAAATTCCTCATCTATGATTATTAGTTTTTCAACTTTCAGCAATTCTTTTGTTGAAGCAGAAACTATGCATATAGTTATTGTCATAATTGAGTTTTTATTTTGCTTTGACTATTTGCAAACTTAGTCATACATTCTAAAGACAATTTGTGTATGAAAGAATAATATAAATAGTTTTTTAGCCAATGAACTCATATGAATCAATATATTATGGATTGTTGCTGCTGCAGTACAGGCCTATCTAAGGTCTAGCTCCTCTTCCAAGATACCACCTACGCCCCCTTTTAACCCTTGAAGCAACAAAAGTAATCCAGAAAGTCGTGTGTCAACATTTGCTTAGCTCGAAGATTTTAGCTTTATCAAAAATATAGATTCGGAGTTTAAGCGTGGCATAGGAAAATACAAAGAATTTGAAGTCATTTCTATTCTCGCTATCTAATCGTAGGTCAAAGTCTTTTCTCCACTAACATTTCCTTTTGGGTGTGTCACACATGCCGCACTGATTCGATTTTGATTTTCTGGGCACATTCCGTCTGGCGCGTTGTAGTCGAATCGTGCAACAAATGTTAACTGTGATTTGTGGCACTTTCCCAAGTGTCAAACTGATTTTGTGCTGAACAAATTTACACAGCCAAAGGCCGTGCCAGCTGTGTGCCTCTGCAACTCTAAATAAACTGCAAAATATTACAATGTCTCAAAATACGAAATTCACTTAATTTTGCGATTATATCTATGGGAATTTATACATAAATATATATTTAAATTTAAATTACCCTAAGTACTAAGTACGCTTCACTGAAGCAACAACAGCAGCATTGCATTTTACCTATGAATCGTATTCCCTGCTCCAATCTCAAGTTCTTTTGCTTTGCTTTGCTTTGCTTTGCAAGCTGCTTCTGTTCCGTTAAGAAGTCTCAATTTATTTTATTGAGTGCATTGGTGCGTACACAATTTATTTACCATTTCTTTATATATATATATATTTTTTTTCACATTTCATATTACGTTTTCAAGAGACAACCTGTAAATTGAGTGAAAACGGAAGGGATATGAATTATATTGCCCGTCTGTTACAGTCGGAGTAATAGCTATCTTCACAGATTCCATTTTGCTGATAAGAATATATGTGTGGAATGAAAACAGTTGATCAGATGAGTAAATGTTATCTATATACGTTTGTAAATTTCTATTTCTTATATTTTTAATACATTTTTACAGGGTATTTCCTAGCCAACTACTACCATTAGCTTTCACATATTTAGTTGATTTGTATAACAATATTGAGTTTGATTTTGCTGAAATGCATTGCAATTGCATTCAAGCATTCTCTATGACAAGTCGTTGCTTTTCCATTCGACATGAGTCAAGAGTTTAAATTACTTTTTTTGAATTGTTCACAAATATATTTAAATATATATATGTATATAGCTTTGAGCACCTTTCAAAGTTTAAATTTGGTTGGTTGAGAGAAATACAATACAATACAGAAAAACTTAAACTACTTTAATTATGAGTCATAATAAGGTAAGTTTAGGTTAAATTAAGTTGGAAAAGGTTCGACTTTGTAATTTTGGATTGGGTTAAGTGAGGTCAAGTTCGGTTAAGCATGGTTTAATTAGGTATATAGTTAGGAAGAGTTAAATCAGGCTAGCTTAGGTTAAGTTTAGTGAGCTTATGTTGAGTTTATTGCGGGCTAAGTTGACTTTAGTTAATGCAATATTGTTTTAAGACTGCAATCAGTTTATGTCCAGTTGGGGTTTAATTATTACTTAATAATACATGATGTCTTTAGCACTAACAACTTAACTTTACACACTAATCTCGTATTTTCCATTTTCAATTCTTGTCTTGGAAATGTGAAAAGGAAAATTGTGCTAAGGCAGCAATTTGCACTTCATCGTATTAAATGTGCCCCTATTAGCTTAACAAGTACCTGACAAATAAGTTAATTCTCCTGCGTAAACATGAACGCACATTAACGCACCAGACGAGCCACCCGCCCACGCACACAGCGGGGGGGAAACCCCAACTAAACTTTCTCACCTCCCTGCCTGCCTGCCTGCCTGCTCGATGCTCGCAGCATTTCATCAACTTTCACCAAAAAGAAACAAAAAAAAGAAGCAAGTCTGTGCCCCCAACTGCTGCTGAATGGGGAGCTTTGGGGGCTAGATATGCTATGGCTGCTTCGCCTTTTGCTCATTTCCAAATACGGGCGACCTGAGGTTTGTTTTAATTTGCAGCTGCTTTTCTATGGAACTGTACTGCTGCTGTACTGCTGTGCCATTGTCTTTCGCCGTATGCGAGGCAAAACTTTTGCATTTTCTCATTTTCGGAAAATGTGCAAAGGGATTTGCTTTTCATGCTTGTGCTGCGCGTATTTGTATGTTTATGTTTTGTCTGATATGATTTCGGCTTTTGTCCCTCTGTGCTAGAGTACGAGTATCTCGGTATCTGACTGTATCTGTGGCGTCCTCCTTTGAGACTCTGTGAGCAGACGATAGAAAAGGGGCGTGGTTACCGCACAAATAAATAAAGACCAAGTACATCTGTTTTACCATAAATTTCAGCTACGTGTGTGTGGGTGTGTGTGTGTGCAAAGCTCTGTGTGTGTGTGGGCGTATTCCCTAAATTACAGACTAGCAAGTACATACGCATTAGACTTGCATACAAACATATAATTATTTATCTATGTATATGCATATATATACATAAACAGGTATGTGTATACGTAATACTAAATCTGTTATTGATTCTTGGTCAATGTCTGTGCCTTGAGTGCATTTGGATGCTTCTCTAAGCAAATGTGGAAACATTTTAACAACATAATTTAAAGAAAAGTTTGTATATCCATAAAATGTTACAGTCAAATGCTTTACATATGTATATTTATATCTGTTTCTGATAGTAATAATTGTAAAATTATGCCAACTCTAAGTCTATTTCGATACTTAGGCTACAATTGTTTCAATTGCCTTAACACTTCAAGTATAACTGACAGGATTATATAATTTTCTTCATTACAGACGGAATTTATTACATGAACATTGTGAGTGCAGTCAATCTAATGACTGACCCAATAGATTACAAATTTAAATTAAAGCCTTCAATCTTATTCAGATGAGTAAAAAAAATTAATAAAAATATATATATATAATATATATATATATATATATATATATATATATATATAAAACTAAACTAAAAAGTTAAAAACTAACAAATTGTTTTTATTATCATTGATTTCATTAATTATTATATATTTTTTTGTTACCAAAATTCATTTTATCAATTCAGAGTTTTTGCTGAATAACATTTCAAGCAATCAAAAAATGTCCAAACAATTCAATTTATTTTTGTTTATTCATTGAAAAATGTATTTAATACAAGTATATAAAGTCTATATAAACAAAGAATATTTTAGTGTTCTGCCTTACCAACTATTTAAATTATTTAGATCAACCTCAAATGGACTTTGAGCTTTTACCAACTTTTGTTTTGTGTTTTAGTTTTTATTATTTAGTCATTTGTCAATCAACTGAATGTTTTTTGAAGCGTTGATATCACTAAAATATCTCAGATACCAAAAAGTATGCTTTGAAAAATCGCATTGGTGTTTGATGAATTTTCTTTGATTCATCATCTTCCATTCATCTGAATTTTCTTCCATTTTCATTGCATATCTCATGTTATTTAGCCACTCAAAAAGTCTTCAAATATCAATAAAAATGGTAATTAAAATGGCCAAATTTAAGTTCTATTTATGTTGCTTATTGCCAGACGGCTTCTACATATTGAAAGCGTGTATGTGAGTCGAACTTCCGGATGGGCTTTGCTATCGAACATGTTCTTTAAATGTGTGTAGCAGGCCAAGAGGCCGCTTGCTCATGGGGCAGAGCTCATGCTGGGGCGCCGCTGCTGTCGGAGGGCAAATTACATTGTTTTATTTGAATTACGATTCGTTCAATATCCTGGCCAGGAGCTGACTGCCTGCCAGCGTGCTATCCTGCCAGCCTGCCAGCCTACGAACCAACTTGACTGACTGGCCAAAACATAAAAGCAGCTTAGCTGTAATTTAATTTGCGCCACTCAGCGCCAAATGCGTGTTTATGTAATTGTCTCAGCGTGTGAGTGTGAGTGTGGGCGTGGGTGTGACAGCGGGGTGGCGTATACGTAATGTGAACTGATGCTCGCATACTTGTACTTTAATAAGTTGCATATCATTAAAGAGCGCGCCGAGATCAACGTAATTGAATAAATCAACGCCAAGGACATAATGGGCCTGGCATTCGCATTCCGAAAATTGGCTCACTTTTGATTCGCTTGTACGTGCTGGGGCTTTTAAAACAATTAACTTTTAAAACTTTGCGCATTCCAGCCATGTAACTTTTCGTAAACAACTCAACTCCGGCCACACTTTACAGAGCCCGGCAACTCTTTCTTTCTGCCCCGGCTACGCCCGCTCTTAACCTGCCCGTCACGCTGTTTATATTGTCTGCGGCGCACGCTGAAAGAATCCGACAGGAATCTGCGCTTCATGTGGCACAGTCCAACCGACCTGAGCTTATTTTCAATCTTTTTTCCCTTTTGACGTCGCACGTGCACCGCGCCACCAGCACGTGATATAAAAAATGGCGCCATGGCAAAAAACAACTGTAAATACAAGGATGATGGCTTACTTAGTCGGCCAGGTAATAAATGGCCATAGTCGCCACAGCCACAAATGATGCTTGAGCTCGTTATCCTGGCAGCCACATAGATCCTTTCGCCAAGAAAATTGCTTCAGTTACAACCACACTCAGCTCTATGATGAAATATCATAATAAATTACATAACTTAAAGATAAGCGCCCCAAGGTCCAAGTCAGTAAAAGAATAAACTAATATTTTAATAGTGTAAAGTAATATTTTAATAATAGTAGTTAGATTAGGTTATTGAAATAGATAAAGCAAATGAGATTTGTTTAAGTATTCTAGCGTTTGACTAACTGAATCACAGCTTGAAGCTCGAGAGTAAGTCTAAATGGTAGCAAGTAAATCTCTTCTTAAGAAGCTTACTTTTTTTTTAATCAAAAGGCTGTGGAAAGACGACTTGAGTGCTGGGTAAAAATAATATTAAGCTGGAATGAAAGTCTTTCAGCTGAGAAGCTTATGTACTTGATCTGTCTAGGAGTTGCGTTTGCCACCTAAATCCCACAAATCTCACTTTGTGGTATTTTAAATATTAAATATATAGGAAAAGCCATTTGCTCAAATATATATAAATTCTATTGATTTTTAGTTGAATTTCAATTTCAATATTCCCACTTATCTTTGTTCAACTATAGCTCAGCTACTCTCTAAACTTTCGAGTCTTACTTGTAAGCATTTAAGAAACACTTTCTCAAAGCTCTCACAACTATCACACAATGGAGCACAAAATCTGATTGTGTCCATTGTAGCATATTGTGCCATCTGTGTAGGTTGCTTAAATTTTGGCTAAAAAGTACAATTTCTGCAAACATGCCAACCAAATAAAAATGATGAGAGCTCCATGTGGGCGTGGTCCAGCAGCAGACAGCGCGCTCTAACACACACTTAAAGTTTTTTGTCTATCTTGATTTTTTCTTCTTCTTTTTTTTTAAGGAAAAGACATATGCTTGGCACTTAGGTGCTTAGCCAGCAGCAGTTAGGTGTTTTTGTGCTACCTTTCGCGCAGGTTGAGCTAGTTTTTGCAGTTAGCCCACACTCTGCTAGCTGCCTGCCTGCCTGCCCCTCGGCGCTTTTATTCAGCAAGTTTTCTGGCATTTTCGAGACTCACGTATGTTTGTGGTAAATGTTTTTCAATTTCTTTGGAAGAAACTCGCCAAGCGCAACGCGTTCTACAAAATGCACACAAATTCAGCGTTTTATTCGCACCTGCGGCTGTCTGGCCTTTTCAAGGTGTTTAACTGTGGGCAATTTAGAGTGTGTGCGTGCATGCGTGTGTGTGTGTGTGTGTGTGTATGTATAGCGGAAATAGAGCTTATTATGACCCACCCACCCGCACATTCCGCCTTTCAGTTAGCCCTCAAAGGGCCATTCGCTCTCTCATTTCACAGTTCGCAGATGGCTTTGAATCGAATTGAATGAAATGGAAAAAGTGCCATAGAATTTCCCTTGAATGAGCCTTCGTTTAGATTTCGCACACAATTCTCAAGAGCCGTCTATGCACTTGGGCTTGCCAAGCTGTTG
Source organism: Drosophila nigricruria (assembly GCA_037075265.1). Lineage (NCBI taxonomy): Eukaryota > Metazoa > Arthropoda > Insecta > Diptera > Drosophilidae > Drosophila > Drosophila nigricruria. Next base: position 18,237,343 of record JBAMCI010000035.1, read on the forward strand.
GCACTTTTCTGGCTCATATTTATGTGCGTTTGCTTGTGTGTGTGTATGTGTGTGTGTGTGTATGTGTGTGTGTGTGTATGGGTGTGTATGTATAGCTTAGCTTGTTAATCTTTAGCCACTTGAGGCAGGGAGCAACAACATTGAAATAGATTAAAATCTTAAATGATAATTAACCTGGATTCTTAAGGGGAATTAAAACTGTTTCACAGTTTATGCCTAGACAAGCTGATAAGCTGGCGTGCGGAAAATTTGGTATGTGAAAAGTTTGTATGTAAGCAAACATATATCCACACAGATAACTCATTCACTTGAAATATCTTTCGATATGTTCAAGCATTAGATCTGCTTAGTATCACAATTGTTTTCCACCTTTTTCAAATGACTATCACTATCCCAGGCTAAATCAATTGCTGAGCTACTCTAGACTAGATTTGCACTCTGATGAGTTTCTCTTATAAACAATTTCACAGTTGAAATGGCAACGAACTGGTGAATAACTGCTTAGAGGCGAACGGAATGCACTAGATGAGGACATCAGGTCAAGGCAGATAAAGGTACAAGTTGAAGGCTTTTTCAGCTGCAAGTTGAAAAATGCATAATTATGGGCGTGGCACTCATTTATTTTTGCGCTGAATTAATTAAAAGTTCACTTATGCACGGAATTTGCATAAAAATTACATTTTAATTGCGCTTCATTTGTGAAGAGCTGAGCGGCGCCATTGCCAACGCCTTTTGCGAACGAACGCGTTATGAAAACTGCCCGCGATTGCCGGGAAAACAAGGCAAGGGCGACAACAGGGCGGGGGTGATATATATACATATATATACATATATATCTATATATATATATATATATATAAGTAGAGGAATGCAAGAGGCAGAGCAGGGTGGAGCAGGCAGCAGAAGTGCGCTCGAGACAGACAAGAACACTCAGCGAGACACTAGAAAACGCACTTGCGCCACGTAATGAAAAAACACATTTCTTTAGCTTCACGTCTTGGCTGCAACAAAGGCGGTGAGAGGATTGGGGAGAATATCTTTATGGAAATCCCTTTGACTTTGGCTCTGAGCTAAGAAAACAAATGGAAATATTTATTAGATTTTATAGACGCTTGCGAAACCGTTTCAAAAGCGCCAATAAAAGTCACAAGGACAAAGCCAGAAAAAAGTAAGCTAAATGAAATTAGTTGGCAGCCGGAATATAATTCTCTTAGTAAAGGATTGAAGCAAAAAATCTTTGTTTTTGAGTGTGAAAGCTAACTTGGCACCTAGCTAAAATTTAATTACACTAGTAAAACAGTTTTGGCCAGGAAAATCTTTTTAGACTGACTGACTGACAATGGACTAATTGTAATAATTAACTTTTTTATTAAATAAAACTCCTCTCGGAACATAAACGGAAGTTATTCAGTCGGTCGATATTGCTATTTGCTCGTATTGAAATATTTAAACAATTTGCAATGCTAATTACCGCAACTAAACGCTTCATTTGGGCCACAATTCAATGGAATTCAATGACAAGAACTAAAAACAATAGAAAATAATAAAATACATACAGACTCACTGGCAAAATTCAACAAAAATTCAAATGAGCTGTGTTCAGTGTGCGATAAATGGCCAGCGGAATGAATAGACTGAATGAGTGAATGCCGAGTGAATGACTCAGTGAATAGCTGCTGTGTCTGTCTGGCTGCAAATGATTTTTTGAATGTTTTTTCATAATTTTACATGCATCAGAGGCGACGGCTGCCGGCTAATTAAAACAAAATGCTCTCATAAAAAATATATCTATATATACATATATATATATATAATGCCGACTAATAAGGGTTGCCCCACTCGAGCTGAGGCAGACAGCCATGCAACCCCTCTCTATTGAAACCGCAGCACGTTAACAAAAAAGTGTTAATTTAAATTTCGATACGTGCTGTGCATGCAAAATGCTGCCGACACAGCCAACATAGGGGCAAAAGTCGCGCCTTTTGCCAAAGCTCAACCTTCCCAGGCCCAGACCCAGGCCCCTTGCAGTACGCTAACCCATTTGCCGAGGCTCTTTGGATTGTCGCCCCGCCACGTACGCAGCGCTGTGCGCAATTTTATGCACGTCCAGCGTGTAAAACACCTAAAACACCATCGCGCCGACCCTCTGTTAGCCCCGACCGACCCCACTCGCTCCCCCGCTGCGCCGTCATTTGCGTTATTTTCGCAGCGGTTTCCGACCTGTTTCGTCCCTCAACGCACGTTGCCATCGATTAGTTTTCATTTTGTGAGCAATTTTGTGCATTGGCTGCGCTGATTATGCCGCCCTGTGGCTTTGCGCCCTGACGCCCCCCTTTACACCTCACGGCCCGCAGCACACAGCACACAGGTCGCGGCACACGAATGCCCATGGCTAACTATTGCCGTTAGCTGTCAGCGGCCCATCACTGCTCCAGCCCATGGCAGCTCGAGTGGCTTTGCATATTTTGTGAAGCGCCACCATGCCACCGCCCACATCTGGCCACGACGATCGCCGACATCAAATGCATTTTGCCAAAGCTTTTGCCTCAATGGCAAGTGGAGAGGAGGGGGACGGAACAAGAACTACTTTGTATTCGCATTTATACCTATTTCGTTGCAGCATTTATATTTCCGACACTTTACGCTTAATAATAAAAAAACGCTTTTTGCTGATTTATAATGTTTATGCTACGAATCTGAGATTTAGCTATACTCTGTTAAAGATGTTATACTCTGAACCCATTGAAAATGAGAAATCAGGGTATAATGGTTTTGTTAAAATGTATGTAACAGGCAGAAGGAGGCGTGGCAGACCCTATAGAGTATATATATTCTTGATCAGCTCGACGAACTGAGTCGATATAGCCATGCCCGTCTGTCCGTCCGTCCGTCCGTCCGTCCGTCCGTCCGTCCGTCCGTCCGTCTGTCCGTATGTATGAACGAGTCGATCTCAGAATCTATAAGAGCTAGTGAAATGTTTTATGTAGATCCGTGTATAGCACGCGCAGATCAAGTTTGTTTCAAAAAATCGATAAATTTGATCATTTTAAAGTTATCGATCTTAAACGTTTTCGAAATTCAGTTATAAATTTATACCTCCCATATTTTTAGCGCTAGAGTCTCAAAATTTTGTATTCAGTATAATGTGGAGTTTATACAATTTTTATTTTTGTCACATTTTGTATACCATTCCCCTCTCCTTCCCTTCCCGCCAAACTTGTACCGTATTTCAAGTACTAGAGACTTGTGCTTCGGCAAATACACACATATGAATGACATAACCACGCTCTAAAAGTTTGATTAAGAAAGTCCACCTACAAAGGAACTTATTCAACAATTAACTTCTCATAATACTGCTCTTACTGCAGCCCGAGCGCAGTCGCTGCGTAAACTGCGCAGTAGCAGAGCGCTCGAATATTCGTGCGTACGTATGTGTGTGAGTATGCGTGTGTGTATGTGTTGCGTGTATGTTAAATAAGTATAAAAAGTTTGGAATATCGGATCTCCTAGTCGGGTACCACCGACTAGAGCTTTCTTACTTGTTTTTATTAATATTTTGAAAATTTGTTTGTTTACTTTGTTTAATAATTTACCATATGAAAAGCATGAAACATATCGATCTTTAGTTAAAGACTGATAGACATCAGCGCGTCGTTGTCAAGGGCCACAAATCAGCAATCAGTTTAAAATTTACAATAGCTTTACTGTAAGTGTGGCGACTGAGAAGAGAAGCCCAAAATTAAATGTCTAACAAAATCGTTAAACATCGCTTAGATGGTAGTCTTGTTTAAACTAAAAACTATAACTAAGCTAAGTGATTCCTATAAAGAAATGACAAGCTGCAATATGATAAGAACAGAGCAAAAGTTGTTAACTTTTACGTTTTGTTAAAGAAAGTACATCTGATGGCAATTTTGATATTATTAAAATAACTTCTCTAAAAACATTAAGTCTTTTAGTAATTAGGCAATTTTTATATATTTTAATAAAATGTTTTGCATCAGAACATGTTACTCACTATTATCCTAAAGTCGAAATTATATAACATTATATTAACTTAATTTAAATGAATATCAGCATTGATATTAACAGTGTCTTAAAATTCACTTAAATGTTCTATGCTTAGGTCGCTATTATTGTATGCATATTGTTATCATATACATACATATGTATATGTATGTTACAGCTTTATAATAACATTATTATCAATAACATTAATATAATTTTCAACATAAAAACAGAACCAATATATAATATAAAAAAAAAACATAAAACAAAAAACCAACAAAAACTTAATGATCATAAACACTTAGATCATTATATTATGACTACAATTATTTTAATTTAAACAATTGCTTACAACTACAACAATTCCACTTAATATATTTAACATATTCTTAACTATTAATATAAAAAAAAAACAACAAAAACAACCAAAAAAAAAAAAAAAAATTATACCTTGATTTCCCATTTTCAATAAGTTCAGGGAATAAAAACACAAACAAAAAGCACCAAAAAAAAAAAAAAAAACAGAAACAAAAAATAAAAAAAAACAAACAATAAAAAAAAAAACACCAAAAAAAACAAAAAAAAAAGCACAAAAAAGACAAAAAAAAACACCAAAAAACAAAAAACAAACAAAAAAAAACAAAAAATAGAAAAAAATAGAAAAAAAAACAAAAAAAAAACAAAAAAAAACAAAAAAAAACAAAAAAATAAAAAAAAAAACAAAAAAAAACAAAAAAAAAACATTAAAAAAACACCAAAAAAAAACAAAAAAAAAAACACCAAAAAAAACAAAAAAAAAAGCAACAAAAAAACAAAAAAAAACTTACTGATCATAAACACTTAGATCATTATATTATAGCTACAATTATTTAAACAATTGCTTAAAACTATGCTTATAATTATTACAATTCCACTTAATATATTTAACATATTCTTAACTATAAATATAAGAAAAAAAAAACAAAAAACAACCAACAAAAAAAAAAACATTATACCCTGATTTCCCATTTTCAATAAGTTAAGGGAACAAAAACAAAAAAAAAACACCAAAAAAAAAAAACAAAAAAAAAACACCAAAAAAAACAAAAAAAAAAACAAAAAAAAAACAAAAAAAAAAACAAAAAAAAAAAAAAAAAAAAAAAAAAAAAAACACCAAAAAAAACAAAAAAAAAAACACCACAAAAAACCCAAAAAAAAAAAAAAAAAAAAAACACCAAAAAAACACCAAAAAAAAACAAAAAAAAACACAAAAAAAAAACAAAAAAAAAAAACACCAAAAAAAAAACAAAAACTTACTGACTATAAACACTTAGATCATTATATTATAACTACAATTATTTAAACAATTGCTTAAAACTATGCTTATAATTATTACAATTCCACTTAATATACTTAACTTATTCTTAACATTTAAATACTTACCACATTCTGAAGAATTGGTGGATCACTGCACTTTACTTTATATCACTTCACTTTACTGCACTGCACGACTGACCACCAGCAGGCCACAAAGACGACTGATTTTGCGCAGAAACAGGCGCCCTTTATATAGGGCAAAACTCCCGCGCAAAGCACCCGCGCAAAACGGAGTTCGACCCATCGAGGTTTGATCTCAGTCGTTTTTTCATTCGAACATTGAGCGAAAACTATGTCCCGCGCAAAATGGAGTTCAGCTCATGAGCTTACTCGATGTAAACGCTAATAGAATGCTGCTGATCTACCAGTCTGTAAATGTTAGCAGCAGCATTCTGCTGCTCTACCAGTCTGTAAATGTTAGCGGCAGCATTCTGCTGCTCTACCAGTCTGTAAATGTTAGCAGCAGCATTCTGCTGCTCTACCAGTCTGTAAATGTTAGCAGCAGCATTCTGCTGCTCTACCAGTCTGTAAATGTTAGCAGCAGCATTCTGCTGCTCTACCAGTCTGTAAATGTTAGCAGCAGCATTCTGCTGCTCTACCAGTCTGTAAATGTGAGCAGCAGCATTCTGTTAGTGTTTACCGATAGTAAGCTCAAATTCTTGCTAGAGCAGAAGTTTAATTCTCTTAGTTTTCGCTCAACGTTCGAGTGAAAAATTTGGAACTCAGATCAAACCTCCATGAGCTGAACTCCGTTTTGCGCGGGACGTAGTTTTCGCTCAATGTTCGAATGAAAAAACGACTGAGATCAAACCTTCATGAGTCGAACTCCGTTTTGCGCGGGTGCTTTGCGCGGGAGTTTTGGCCTATATAAAGGACGCCTGTTTCTGCGCAAAATCAGTCGTCTTTGTGGCCTGCTGGTGGTCAGTCGTGCAGTGCAGTAAAGTGAAGTGATATAAAGTAAAGTGCAGTGATCCACCAATTCTTCAGAATGTGGTAAGTATTTAAATGTTAAGAATAAGTTAAGTATATTAAGTGGAATTGTAATAATTATAAGCATAGTTTTAAGCAATTGTTTAAATAATTGTAGTTATAATATAATGATCTAAGTGTTTATAGTCAGTAAGTTTTTGTTTTTTTTTTGGTGTTTTTTTTTTTTGTTTTTTTTTTGTGTTTTTTTTTGTTTTTTTTTGGTGTTTTTTTGGTGTTTTTTTTTTTTTTTTTTTTTGGGTTTTTTGTGGTGTTTTTTTTTTTGTTTTTTTTGGTGTTTTTTTTTTTGTTTTTTTTTTTGTTTTTTTTGGTGTTTTTTTTTTTGTTTTTGTTCCCTTAACTAATTGAAAATGGGAAATCAGGGTATAATGTTTTTTTTTTTGTTGGTTGTTTTTGTTTTTTTTTTCTTATATTTATAGTTAAGAATATGTTAAATATATTAAGTGGAATTGTAATAATTATAAGCATAGTTTTAAGCAATTGTTTAAATAGTTGTAGCTATAATATAATGATCTAAGTGTTTATGATCAGTAAGTTTTTTTGTTTTTTTTTGTGCTTTTTTTTTGTTTTTTTTTTTTTTGTTTTTTTTTTTTTTTTTTTTTTTTTTTTTTTTTTTTTTTTGTCTTTTTTGTGGTGTTTTTTTTTTTGTTTTTTTTTTGTTTTTTTTTGTTTTTTTTTTTTTTGGTGCTTTTTGTTTGTGTTTTTATTCCCTGAACTTATTGAAAATGGGAAATCAAGGTATAATTTTTTTTTTTTTTTTGGTTGTTTTTGTTGTTTTTTTTTTATATTAATAGTTAAGAATATGTTAAATATATTAAGTGGAATTGTTGTAGTTGTAAGCAATTGTTTAAATTAAAATAATTGTAGTCATAATATAATGATCTAAGTGTTTATGATCATTAAGTTTTTGTTGGTTTTTTGTTTTTTTTTTTTATATTATATATTTTATATTATATATTGGTTCTGTTTTTATGTTGAAAATTATATTAATGTTATTGATAATAATGTTATAAAGCTGTAACATACATATAGATATGTTTGTATATGATAACAATAATGCATACAATAATAGCGACCTAAGCATAGAACATTTAAGTGAATTTTAAGACACTGTTAATATCAATGCTGATATTCATTTAAATTAAGTTAATATAATGTTATATAATTTCGACTTTAGGATAATGGTGAGTAACATGTTCTGATGCAAAACATTTTGTTAAAATATATAAAAATTGCCTAATTACTAAAAGACTTAATGTTTTTAGAGAAGTTATTTTAATAATATCAAAATTGCCATCAGATGTACTTTCTTTAACAAAACGTAAAAGTTAACAACTTTTGCTCTGTTCTTATCATATTGCAGCTTGTCATTTCTTTATAGGAATCACTTAGCTTAGTTATAGTTTTTAGTTTAAACAAGACTACCATCTAAGCATTGTTTAACGATTTTGTTAGACATTTAATTTTGGGCTTCTCTTCTCAGTCGCCACACTTACAGTAAAGCTATTGTAAATTTTAAACTGATTGCTGATTTGTGGCCCTTGACAACGACGCGCTGATGTCTATCAGTCTTTAACTAAAGATCGATATGTTTCATGCTTTTCATATGGTAAATTATTAAACAAAGTAAACAAACAAATTTTCAAAATATTAATAAAAACAAGTAAGACAGCTCTAGTCGGTGGTACCCGACTAGGAGATCCCCTGAACCCTGCGGATGAGCCGATATTCCAAACATTTTATACTTATTTAACATACACGCAACACATGCACACACACATACACACACGCATACTCACACACATACGTACGCACGAATATTCGAGCGCTCTGCTACTGCGCAGTTTACGCAGCGACTGCGCTCGGGCTGCAGTAAGAGCAGTATTATGAGAAGTTAATTGTTGAATAAGTTCCTTTGTAGGTGGACTTTCTTAATCAAACTTTTAGAGCGTGGTTATGTCATTCATATGTGTGTATTTGCCGAAGCACAAGTCTCTAGTACTTGAAATACGGTACAAGTTTGGCGGGAAGGGAAGGAGAGGGGAATGGTATACAAAATGTGACAAAAATAAAAATTGTATAAACTCCACATTATACTGAATACAAAATTTTGAGACTCTAGCGCTAAAAATATGGGAGGTATAAATTTATAACTGAATTTCGAAAACGTTTAAGATCGATAACTTTAAAATGATCAAATTTATCGATTTTTTGAAACAAACTTGATCTGCGCGTGCTATACACGGATCTACATAAAAAATTTCACTAGCTCTTATAGATTCTGAGATCGACGCGTTCATACATACGGACGGACGGACGGACGGACGGACGGACAGACAGACGGGCATGGCTATATCGACTCAGTTCGTCGAGCTGATCAAGAATATATACACTCTATAGGGTCTGCCACGCCTCCTTCTGCCTGTTACATACTGATATAAAATGAATTGATTTGATTGATCTGCCTCTTAAATATTGTGATTTAAAATAGGCTCGGAGCATAAAAAGCATAAACATTTTAAAGTCTCTCAAGCTGTATACATATATTCAAATATTCATATATAATTACAACTGTATTTAGAATAGAATACATCTAATACATATTTTGCCTTTCGAATATCATTTGGCAACTGAATGTTTCAAGTTAAGCCCACAGAGAGCATAAATAGTAAAAGGAAAAGTATAGAATGTCACAATATTTTTGTTATTTATGAATTTTTTATGGAAAATGTCTAAAATCGCTGCAGTGGAGCATATCTCATATCCAAGTGTTATGTGAAACTTTTGGCTACTGCTCTAGCTGTCCCCCTCTTTCCCCTCTCTCTCTCTCTCTCTCTCTCTCTCTCTCTCTGTTGCACTGTGTACCAAATGTTTGGCTCTGCATAGATGTTTGGCCGTGTTTGGTTTTGCCATTGCACAAACAAGAAAACTCGCATAGCTCGAACACGTCTGAGCGAGCGCAGCCAAACAAATTGCCAAAATACACACACGTATGTGTCTCTGTGTGTGTGTGTATGTATATGTATATATGTGTGCAGTTTATGCATGGCGTGATTTTATGATTTTATCAATCAAAATGAAAATATATTGATCTGATTGATTTACGCGTTGCAATAGGTTCTTCCCATGACCTTTTTTTAAGGCCAATATATTGTTTGAGTGCGCAGCTCTTCAAAGTTATTGAAATAGCGGAATGTATACATACATAGTATATAAGGGAAATCTGTAAAAAATTCTATACAGCTCACAAATATACTTACCTTAGTTAGTATTAAGTCAATTTCCCAGCAACATGGTCTTTAGTTCTAGTCTAACTTTATTAGAAGTGAAACAAATATATTTCGTTATTCAATCTTAGACGTAGACTTTCAGACTTTTTTCTCTGCGATAATTCAATAGTCTTTTATCAAAGTATACCCATATATACATACCAAGTTTCACTTTAATAGAGACATATTTAAGGACATTTTTCATGCGAGCTTATTTAATATGTGTTTTGCTGTTTTAGTTATCCGCCCGACTCTGTGCGTTGATTTTGCAGCAATAAAGTCAATAAGGCGCGAAAATCGAATGCGCTGTCAAAGCCAATGAAGTGTGTCATAAAAGGAGAAATCGAGTCGAGTTGTGGGTTTTCCGCGTACATTTTCATGGCGCATATTTATGCATTTCCAGCTCGTGACACACACTGTGACTGCATCTTAAAGCTGGCATACTTACCAATACGCATGTACATATCCGCATGCGTATACAAATATGTCGTATATATTCCATAGCGCATAAATGAAATACAAAATTTCACTTTTCCTGTTACATTTCCACAATCCTATTAAAGCGGGATTCACTGACAATAAGAAGAGTCTCGGGATTAAGGCTCCTGAGCTGAAAATAAGGAATTTAACTATATTGTAATATGCTGAAGTATCGAGTGCGTATTATACTCTGATTGCAATTTCAATAATTCCTCAATCGCATATAAAGCTAAGAGCAAATGATTTCCAGCATGCAGTGCACGTTGCGTATACGTAACAATTTGCATTGAATACTCAAAAATGTTGCGTAGTGAACAATTGAACTAAATACGATAGTTGGTGAACGTTCGGCAGTAAAACTGTAAAATGCCAACAATAAAACCAATTTGGTAGCAAAAACACAATGGCTATAATATGAAAATGGCCAACAATTTGCCGCAAACATTTACCAATTATATTTAGTACCCTCCACGACCCAAAACCCCCTTCAACACAATGACACTGCTTGAAAAGGCAAAACACAGCACATTCTGTTTGGCCAGCCTGGCATTGGCCGTTTGTGAGCTTTGGCCATGTTTGCACTGGGCTTAAAGGGCATCGCAATTAGCCAAGCACCGACCACAGCTGCAGTCGAAAGCCAACGCCGAAGTCGACATCGACGTCGTTGACCAATGCAACGTAACTGGCTCTCTAGCACTCTAGCGTTAGTATTAGTAAGCTATATTCTCTTCTTGTATACCTTAACTAGGAATGCTTAGCTCTTGTTATGCATTATGAGAGGCATAGGTAAAGGCATTCAATACATTAGCATATGTAAAAGAGGTTTTAGTTGGTGAGCAAGTTTGTTGGCATCAACTCTTAGATTCTCTTAGATTCTATTAGATTCTAGGCATGTAAGTGTATTCAGTCTGCGACTATTCATTGAGCTCTAGTACCTTTCTGGGTCATGACGGTGACGGTGTGCGCGCCCTTTCAATAACGCAAACGGGGCGCCAATGTCAGCAAAGCGATTTCGAAATTCATTTAAATGGCAAATTATAAAATATTAAAATTAAAATAAACTCTTTTTTTTTTTATTTCAATTTGCTTGTTGTTTACATTGAAAACTGAAATGACATGCAAATATCACTGCAGTCAGCCGCCTCTCGCGTCTACCTAGCCTTGAAATGCATAATTAAATACGCTGTAGGGTTTTGTAATGAGGGCAAACAGTTTGCCGCTGCAAATTACAAACATGAATTTAATTAAAAAAAAAAAAAACACACACAGAGCAAATCAAGCATTTGTTTGAATTGAGAACTGCCAAATGAAGCTGATATGAAGTTGACTGCAAATGTAAATGAAAATCGATCTGTGACTAAATTATGTTCAATATATTTAGGAAAAAAGAAAGCCGAAGGCCCTAGTAGCCAGTGCTGTTAAAAATAAGTTAGATTTTAATTTTAATTATATCTAACTTTATAAAATAAATAAATCTTTAGGAAAAACTTAAAAGAGAAAGAATAATTAATAGTTAACTCTAAATGCTTAGCCTAAGCAATATATATATATATTATATACCTCATTAGCGTAAATCATATATAATTGTAAATAAAACCAAATTTTTTTTATTGATTAGCCCGAAATTTGCAATTGGTTCACAATTAAATGTATCATATGAGCTCAGATGAGCAGCTGTGTTATCTTTTTGCTAAAAACCACATTCATCCATACCATTTCATTAGGAATTTATCATATATAAATATTATGGCAACCGCATAGCCCGCATTGCAATAAACTTTACTGTTCTCCATTGCAATGCCGCATGATGATATTTAAATATTGGCTGCTGGCAATCGAACGCGTTGCATTCGTGAATAGATTTCAATATTTTACGCATCAATGTTGGCTGCATTTTTCGATATAACAGCATTAAGTGCGCTACACTGCGTATGAGTAATGCAGTCACCCGAACACACACACACACACACCCACACACACGCAACTCTGTTGCTTTTAAGCATCATTAATTTGCTGTGGGTCATACTGCTCCTCATCTAGACCAGTCAGTAGTAATTATATGGGTCGGCCAGAGCTCACACACTCTATACTCTTAAATGCATGAGCTCCTATCGCTGGGGCTATGCATAACAATTGTTTGCACAATGGGGGCGATGGGGCTTATGTGCAATTTTCAATGTGGCCAATGGGTGGTTAACTATTTTTGGCCGCCCTCCAATTATAAACGATGCCAACTAATCGAACCCGAAGCCCGAGCCCCGAAATCCCAAAACCAATTCCCTTTTGCTACTCTATTCAAAGCTTTGCTCGACTTTAATTTGATTTTGTTGATGTAGGTGTTGGAGCTGTTGCTGCTGCTGCTGCTGCTGTTGTATTATTAATGATGGCAGGCAACATGTCCAGCGATACAGAGAGTAGTAGTAACAGTTGAGAGGGAAGCGAAGTGGACATTAAATGGCTGTCATCATTCATTAGCCGCAGCCGCTGGGAAGTTGTCTACGCAGGATTTGGTTTTCAGCCAGTTCGTTTACACATATCTAGCACAACATATACCTTATTATGTGTGTGTGTGTGTGTGTGTGTGGGTGTGTGTGTATATCCGCTTGAGTTGACCTGTTTGCGACGTGCTCCAATGCAAGCCAAAGCCATGTGGCTTACAGGCATGTGCCCAGCTCTCAACATATGTCCAAGCTGCTCGGTCATACCCCTAAAACAAATTCATTTAAACACTGTAGCCTTACTCCCTGCAGATGCTCTCACTTGTCCTACTCATAGCAATTATTGTTGTCTTAGTATTTTAATTAAAATGTGTTTGCCTCGAGTGAACAGGGCGGAGTCTAAAGGCGCCTCAGCTAGGAGCAAATTATGTCGGTTCAACCACAAGTGTCGACCACATCGATTCAAATTGAAAGACGACACAAATTACGGTTGCTTTTGCATTGTCCAAGCAAACAAATAGACAAACACACACAAACACACACACACACACACACAGACACACACACACACACACACACACACACACACACACACACACACACACACACACATACACACACACACACTAACAGCAGCTTCCACATGATACTTCATGTGGTTTCCATATCAATTGAGAATGCATATTACATTTAATTTATTTTAAATGCCGATCTAGACAATTGGCTCAATTTTTTAATTACAATCAAATGTTATCAAATTGCCAACAAATTTGTTATTTTTATTGTTTATAAAAACATTTGCTTCAATAGATTTTTAGTTTGAATATCAAATTCTCAGTCTTACGCTTTGCTGTACAATTCTTTAAGCCGAATCTTTTTATATGTCTATCGACAAAATAATTGTAATTTGAGCAATTTGATATAAATTATATTTTATTGATATAATTTGATTTGCTCACTTAAGCAACTAACTAGACTTGACTTGACTTGACTACACAAGGAAGCACAAAAGCTATTTTCTGCTCTAAGAGAGAGGAATATAACTTTTTTACAGCATTTAGTATGCAATGCATAAAAGAAAACAATTGGGAGACTATAGAAACTATATATATATACAAATGCATATAAATATAATATATATTAAACATAGTATATAAATATTATAAATATAATAAAGTAAATAGTGTTTCGGATAAGAAGGTATATAAAGTATATACATACACACATGACTGAAATAGTCTGTCTTCAGTCTTTCAGTTCTTACCCGAAACAAGAAAAAGTTCTTTAAAATAATACTTTTATATACAAATACATTCAAACTTCATATTTCCTTCATATTTTCATAACATTGCCAACTTTAACTCACTTCAACTCACACTTCATTCTTCTATCTTCATCTTACTCATATTCTTAAAACCTCAATTTCAATTGCTCACAAAGTCTCGACCACACACTTTGCTTCTTTTTTTTTAAGTATTATCACATATTTATAATAATTTGTGTTAATTCCTTTTCCTATGTGGGCCTCTGTCGCATTTGTTTCTTGGATACGTGCTGAGGTCATGTGGTAGATGTGTGTTATTTATACTTTTATATTTTTTTATGTATCTTAACGCATTTTCATTGTGCTTTGCACCTTTTTTTGCCTCAGGGTAGTTTCTAGCGTTTGGCTTGTTGCCTTTGGTCTTGTGTTTGCTTTGCATTAACTTTATGAACCTAAACACAGCGCATTTTACGCCCTGTTAACTGTTGGTGTGTCTGCGTGTGTGTGTGCGTGTGTGTGTGTATAGATCCTTTGGCCCATTACGAAGGCCATTTCGCTTGCTATCTCTATCTCATTTCTTGCTCTCTCTTTCTGGCTTTTTGCACATTTGATCAAATAATCGTAAATAATATACCTTGGTAATAATTTTTTTATGTTTCTCTAATGAGCTTTACGTGAGAACAAGGCACGAATTGTGATTTAGTGCGTGGCCCCAAACATTTTGGACACCTGTAAAAACAGCTGGCATTTAACTTTAATGCTTGTCTTACCTGTTTGGCCCAATTCCTTCCATCTCTTTTTTATTAAGAATAACAAATACTTTGACAGCTGTTTTAAGTTCAGTTTTATTTGTATCTATAAATCTTTAGTATTTTTATAAATCTAAACCTTTTACTTAAACTGGAAACTAAAGTTATCTAACTACAAATCATATATCTCAATTACCTCAATTATATCAGTAACAGCTTTTGTAGGTATTTTAGGGCTTATACTCTGAATAAATAGATTTGGCTTATATATTTTTTTAGTCTACAATTTCAAAAAATAAACTTTTTTTAGTTTTGTATGATAAAAACTTCTCCTTGCATTCGATACTGCATAGACTAAATTCCTTAAGAGCACAATTAAAATGCAGTCGCTCCCACAGCCTGGCAACAACGTTGCTGCAGACAGGAGTCCTTTGCCCTAGCTCGAATCAATTTCATAGCAAAAAGGCATCCCTTAGTAAGTCCTTTGTAGTGCTTAGTTGTTGTTAAGGCTTTCTCTCTCACAAATTGCAATTGAGCAGCGTCTTTATTATGAAATCAGGTCAATGCAAAAGCATCAATACAAAAGCTATTGTTGACCGAAGTACGTAAACAAGTTAAAGGGAAAGTAAAACGGGTGTCGCATAATTTGTATGTCTTACTTAAACGCTTGGCTGCCTCCCAGAGCAACAGCAGCTGAAAACTTGAAAATGTATCAAATGGGAAACACTGCAAATCAAGGCAACTCAGGCTTGTGTGTGTGTCTGGCCATATCATATAGCAACTTGTTGTATATATAAATATACATAATATATATATATATATATTGTAAATAAGGCGGCCCATCAATCAAGTCAAGTGGAAATTTATAGCACTTTTGTTTGTTATTATTCGTTTATGCATGAGTTAATTAGAATATTGGCGTTAACCTTTCCAACGGGCCTGTCCCTTTTGTTGTAATGCTTCAAGATTTATGAGTGAACTCTAACCCAATATAAAACCCCACAGCTAACCTTTCCCTCCCTCCCTCTCTCACTCCCATTCTCTCACTCTCTCTCTGTGTGTGTGCCTTTGTGTGGACATATGCTGGCTACTGTCTGTGTGCATTGAAACGTAGCTCGAATACTTTACATATATGTATGTCCCGTGTTGTGCCTTTTAGTCGAACATGAAAACTTTTACCTCATGCCCACACTTTTGTCTGCTAATTTTACTCATTTCCTTCTAGTTTTGTGCACGTTCAAAAGATTTCAAATTCAATTACGCATTTTTGTGGCTAGATTCTAAGACAATGAACCTTTATGCTTGACTTGACCGAAAGGTTAAACGAAATGATTCGGAAATATTAAATGATTCTTAGCACTCAAGGGTTAGCCGTAATGGGAAATTGCATCATAAGGCAAATACTTTGAGGTCATTTAGGTAAGATTTGAATTTTTGTGGCTAAACATTATTTATAATATTTGTGTTTGATATATCATCATGCTGGGTAAAACGGAAATGTTACCAAATTAACATAAATGAAGATAATTAATGACAATTAGATATAAATATAAATGATGTTTAATTTTGATACCACAGACAGAATTTACTTTAAAATGATAATTCAAAATTATTCAATTGCTTCATATTTTAGGTTAATTCCAGTTGCAAGACGAGCTAATTAACATTCAATATCAACATGACTGCACTTGGTTGGCATTGCAATGGCAATTCCAATTGGAAATATGTGTCAACTGGCCAATAACAGTTTCCGTTCGTCAAATGCCGAGCTATGAGAGCTGCTAACAGCAGCCTAACAGAGCTGCGAACGCATGCGTAACAGTTTACTGTTAAAAGACACTATAACTCAATCGTGCTAACAGTTGACGCTCTCACGTTCTCTCGCGCTCTCGGGCTGTTAATTCAACAGCGGCCGGTCGCCTCTGTAATTGTGTGTATGTGTGGGTGTATGTGTGTGTCGAGTTTACGAGCTGTCAAGACATTTGAATAATGCAGTAAAAAAGGTGGCAAATTGTCAAATTGCTTGGCAAATGACAAAATGGCGAAACGGCATAAGACGCGGCTAATTTATGCCAATTAATGTATTAAAATTTCATTGTCCAACGGCAAAGAATGCCGTTGCTTTATTAATATCTGCCGAAGCAAAAACGTTGTTGTCCAATAGAAATTAATAGCAAATATTTGCACAGCAATCTGTTTGCCTGGCTCAGGCAATAATCAATTTAAATATGGCCGATAAGAAATTCCAAAAAAACAAACTCAAGAGAAGCCCAATTGAAAGTCAGCTGCAGTCATTGAGCCAAAAGGCAACAACAACAACAACAACAACATCATTTACAGCGCGCGCGGTTTCCGCTTTTGCTGTATGTGTGTGTGTATGTGTCTGTGTGTTTTGGTGTGCCCCAAATGCTATCAAAAATCCCCGCTAATAATTTGTCAATATTACGTGAGCTGAAAATTGAATAAAAAGCGTTTTTGCATTGAGAGCAAAAAAATAAATAAATCCAGCTGAGGCAAAGGAAAAACTGCAAAGGCAAAAGCCCGGAATTTCCCGAGAAATCAAATAAATTGTTACAAATGAGTGCAACTTTTGACTGTGGTACCCCCCTCACTCCTCCTCTCGCCTATACAGACTCCCCTCTCTCCCCTCTCCTCTCTCACAGACAGTCGAAATTTTATTTATGTGCCTCTCTTTCGATTTTTCATTTGCTAAGCTGATTTGCAACATTTTTCTCTCTTTTGCGAAACTTTGCTGCCGATTGTCCAAAAAAAAAGAAAAAGTACAGAAAAACGGTAAAAAAAAAATTGGAAAATTTATGAATAATTCAGCATACGATGCGGGTCTTGGCCGCAATTTCTGGCAATGTTTCGGCCAATTGTAATAAATGCAAATGATTTGACGAAAAGTCGCGTATTGCGCTCTTTGTTTACATTTTCACGGATTTGATATGCGCATGAATGTCAAGGGCTGCTCGAGGGGTCGACAGGGGGTTTTGTTTTTCGTACAGCAGATTGCATATGCCTTCACATATATTTCATATAATCCATATTTTCATCATCAAACGGCATACAAACAACAAAAATTGCTGAAATCGATGCAAATATTTTGCATATTCAATTGAAAAAGAATACGAAAACGAAAACGAAAGCAAAAACCTGCTGCCTGGAGCTTAGCGTATTTGAATATGTTTCATCCAATATGCAATATACAAAGTTTAAAAGCGAAACACATTTATATAAAGAATACTAAATTTCAATCCAGATAATATTGGGAAAGTTTTCAAAGCGGATTCAAATTGCCTTTAAACCAAGCTGAAAGCAAATCAAGTGATGTTTGCATATTTAATTATGCAATTGCAATATTTTTTGCTCACATTTGAATTTGTTATGTTAAGTAAATGCGTTAAACAAACAAAATGCCAATACAATAAACTAAATTGTTTGCTTTAAAACTTAGAAAACAATGTGACAAAGCGCAAAGCAAAACAATGCCAGCGGAAAACTGTATTAACGAACCGAAATTAATTAGCGAGGTCATGAACTCAATCTGAAATTCTGCCTGAAAAATTAAGAAAATATATATTAAAAATTTAATAAAAGTATTAAGATTGTTAAGTTTTAGTTTTCCATTGTATTCTTTGTTCTTCAGTTAATTTCATTTATGAGTCAGCTATAAGTCCGAAGTTTGCTTCAACAAATGTATATAAGGTAATACTAAAAGCCGAACACTTAGCCTGGCATTGTAGTCGATTTAGCTACTTGCCCAGTGGCCCAAGGGCAAAGCCCAAAGCTCATCTGCTGAGGAGGCTGTTCAAAAATAAATGATTATATATAAGCTGCTTTTGCTTAACAGCTTTCGTCCATATATTATTGAACATTAACTTATGCACTAAAATCTTAAGCTACTTACTTTATTTTCACTTCAGTTTTCCTTAATTTATATACATACATATATCTGCACTTAGGCATCAAGAACGATTCGTTCCTCAGGCAACGAATGCACAAATCAGAGGCACTCAGTTAGTTCATTTAATTTGAAATGTGACTTAATGGTCTCTCTCTCATTCTCTCTCTCTCTCTCTCTCATTCTCTCTCTCTTTTACTCCCACTCATTTTATCCTATAAGCGACCACATTACACGCTGCATTGAGGAAAAGCTAAATGACCGCAAGAAACACACCTAGCTAGAGAACCACAAACAGCTACCCAATAAGCAGCCACCCAGCTAAGCCACTGTTACCCCTAAGCAATTTCCCCTTCATAGCCATAGCCACCTCCCCGCACCGCCCTCTCTGCTATCTTCATGACTTGAGCATACACTCTGCTGTAAAGCAGCAAAGCAAAGTTTACTTTCGCTTTAAGTAGTCAGTCATCAGGCGGTCTGTGGGCGTGGCATGTCAGCCGCAGCAGTAGCGGCATCAGCCAGCTCTGGCATGTGCACAAAGGCATTCACACACACACACATATACACACACACTCTACGCACACATGCTGGCATCCAAGTGCAAGTGCACACTAGCCTTCGCTTGTCCGGAAATAGCTTGCTCGGCACTCGAACTGTTTGCATTATGATGCACAGCCTCCATCTGGCACCTCGTCCCGTTTTCATTCGACTGCCTGCTGACAGAGTTTCTGTTTTCTTTTGCTGAAACAGCCACAGCGAGTAGCTCGATCAGCAGCTGCCCATTGGCAAATAGCACAACCGCCTTCCACCCCGCCCACGCCCCCCGCTTTGCGGCTGTTCACCAACTGTCAATACTTGCAATGAACCAAATGGAATTTGTCTTGCCTGCCACTGACGACATCGACTGACGTGCGGCAATTTGCTGCACACTGCCGGCGCCCCTTTGAGCCGTAATAGCTTCAAATGACTTTCACCATCTACTTAAAGCCGGCTTTCACCTTCAACCCGAACCGTCAATAGCACCTGTCCTTTGCTTAGCTTAGCTTTGATCCCATTGCTGCGGCTCTTTTGGTTTTCCCTGCCAGCAGCTGCCTTTTCATTTTCATCCATAATTACTATGCATAATTATTATTTAATTTTATAGTTTGTGTTTTTCTCTGCCTCTCCTCATATTATTTTTTTTCTATTTTGAATTTTTAACACACTCTTGTGGTTCGCATTTTTGTGGACTGCAATGTGGCGTATTTGCGGTTTTATATATATATAAAATCTTTTTTTTTTGGGAACCCTTTGAATAATGCTGATAAATATAACTGGAATTTAAATACACGTGTTTTATGGTCTTAATCACAATTTAGTTAATTGAGTTCACAAAGTTAAATGCTCTAAACTAATGTTGCATATGTTCAACTACATAAAAGATGAATAAAACTAAAAAATAAAAAAAATAAAAGTACATTTAGTCATGCCAAGTGACTCTTGATTCAGTCGGCAAACTTGTCCTCATATCTGCTTGAGCTAATGAAAGGAATATTCCCCAACTCTTCACCCTTCATCTTTACCCTTGCAATACACAGTTGACACACTGAGAGAAACTAAACCCGATTTGACCACATTTACTAACGATTCTGTGGACTAGTTACCTGAGCTGCATAACGGACTGTGACAGACAACAACAAGAACTCGAACATCAAATCATTTGACTGAGATTAGATTTCGTGACTTGCAGTTTTTCCATTTCCATCCGTCCTTGGCCTTTGCACCCTCAATACGCAGACGTTCAGGTTGTTTTGTTTATGGCTTCCTAAATACGAGACAAATGCGCGCTAACAAGAGAAATCATACGCCCCGTGTGACATGGCCATTGTCATTTGTTTATGCTTAACTGTGTGTGTCGCTAGTCTAACTCTCTCTCTCTCTCTCTCTCTCTCTCTCTCTCTCTCACTCTCGCTGTCCCTCTCGCTCGTTGTTACAATTTTGCCTTTGGTATTGTTTGGCTGGCAAAAAGTTTTGTATTGCAAAACACAATCAGACACAGATGCACTTTGGGGCCAGGCCGGTACAAACAGGGCACAAAGTTTAAGACTCTTTGTGTCACTTTGCCTGGCAATGTGACAGCAATAATAAAACACACACACACACACATACACAAAATGAAATACAAATAATATAAGCAGGGTATCAAGTAGCCTACAAGAGACTACTCCGTGGAGTATTTTTTTGTAGCCCGCAGAAAGGTAAACAAAAACTCGAGTCAACAGCGCAAATATAAAGACAAATTTTTACTAATTTATGATTGTTTTCGTATATTTTTATAGACTTCAGAATGGATTCAAATTTAAAAACTTTAATATTTATCAAAATGAAATCATATAGACTGTATGTCGCAGCTCTAACAATATGTAGTAAAAACAATAACAATAAAAAGAAATAAAAATGAATAAAACAAATATTTATATTTTTTAATCGTTGTTTTATGACTTTTATATTACAATATTTAACTTTTTTTTTTTTTAATAAAAATAAATTGAAAAAAAGTAAGCATTAAGTTTACAGTTCTTTTTTTTTGCTCTTCGATGCCTTTGGCATTTAAATAACCATTAAAAATAATTGCATAAAAATGAGGAATGAATTTTTACAACGTAATTCGATTAATTCAAGTGTTAACCGCCTGCAAAGGACAGGGTATTTAAAGTGCTGGAGGCCAAACGGCTTACCATGCTAACTAGTTAGCTGCTGTTGTCATTGTTGCTGTTGCAGCTGCTAGTTGGCGGCGCAGATGTAGGCGTGGCCGGAAAATGCATGCGACGACCGTGGGGCAAATGGCGCCGCTGCAGCATAATAATGTCAGACAGGCGACGTCTTTTTCATGCTGTAAATTGCAAAAATACAGCCAGCGGCGCACACACATATACACATATACACATATACACATATACATATATACACATACACATATATGTGTGGAGTGAGTTGCATAAACACATGTGCGCCTTTTTGCAGGTTTCAAGACCAAACGGAACCGTGCACAGCTCCTGACAAGCGGCATGCCACACGCCGCGTAGCAGGGGCAGGGGCAGGGGCAGCGAAACAGGCTGGCAAAAGCAAAGTTTATGTACATTTAATGCGCTGTAGCAGCTACAGCAACACAGCAACAGCAAGAAACAAACAGAACAATAAATCCCGGATACATTAAATAACACACAAACACACAGAGGGAAAGAGAGAGAGAGCTAGAGAGGGTGAGAGAGAGAGAGAGGGAGGGAGAGAGAGAGAAATGTAGGCAGCGAGCGGTCAACTTCCCTTTTTGTGTCTATGCGCTTGTTTGGGGCAGGACAACTTTTTTTTGTCGTGCCACTGCAGCCTGTTGTGTTTATGTGTGTGTGGCAGTTCCTGTTGGAGTTGTGTGTGTGTGTGTGTGTATGCGTGTGGCAGCGGAAGCTCAACATGGCGCTGTTGGTGTTTGCGGCGCATCAACGTCGCTTCAGCCTGCTCATAATAAGTTTTTTATTTAGTGAGAGCAACCAGGTGACATAAGACAGACAGACACACACACACACATGCACACACATACATACATATTGGTATTCTCTACATATATTTATATATATATATGTATATAGAGTTACTATGTCCAACATGTTTTTAGCTTGAATTTCCTTCTATTTTTACTTTGTATAAAGTTTGCTCAGTGCTGCATAAACGCGCAGGCCCCCGTCCAGCCTCTCTGCCAGCCGCACCCACTTTTTTTTTTTGTTTTGCCGCCCGCCCACTATTTGACTCATTTTCGTGTGTCAGATTTATCTACTTTGTGCCCCTGTTTTTTTTTTTTTTTTTTTTTTTTTGTCGCGTCGCATTTCTGTTGCGCACAAGAAGGTATTTAAATTCAAATTAAGCAAATGTCATGTTAAATTCAGTTGACAGGCGTCACCACCGAAACCACCGCGGCGACTCCACCCCACAGGCAACCATGGCTGGCGGGGCTACCCAGGTGTAGCTGTCGTTTTTGCTGATTAGCGTAAATTATTTAATGCTACGTCCTGTTCATAGATACTGTCGCATGCCGTGTGTGAATATTAAATTAATTTTAATAGCGAGACTAGCAAAAAAAAAAAAAAAAATAGAAAAGCCAAATCAAAATATATAAGGCAAAAGAGAATTATAATTATTGAATATATATAAAGTTTAATGTGATTTCAATTGTGTTTGTGCATAGAAATTTTATTTCAGTTTGCAGTTTTTCCAACTCTTTTTTCGCTTTGAAAAAACCTTGATAAAATTCAATTGGAAAATTATTTATTTGAATTAATTGAAGTATATATTGAAATATATATTCCATGCCTCTGAGCCATAGAATTAAAGTTTGCAATACAACTCTAAAACTAGTTCCAATTGGCAACCAAAACTTGGCTTATCTTATCTTCTTATTCAAGCAAAACAACTTGCATTTAACCAACTGCTTAATCAGTTTAGTGGTAATTGAATGCTTAAATATGTCGAGTGTGTGTGTGTGTGTGTGTGTGTATGTATGTCACCTACATTTGAGTATGTGTGTGTGTGAGTATTATTTTGTAGTACCCGGACGTCGTGTACTTAGCACGAGTTTTTGGCTTTTAATGCGCTTGTGCACATAAAATTTAATTCAAATCAGCTCATTAAACGCCCGCCACTTGACACACTCATTCATGCGTCGACAGAGACATAAATGGGCGGCAAAATGGGGGATGGGGAATGGGGCAGGGACATGTACCACGCAGCAAGTCGTGGCAACATTTTGTTTTGCCAAGGAGCGCAAAGCAGAGTTTATGGTGGACATTAAAGCGCGGAAGTAACTGCCGCAAGAAGAAACAAAAAAATAAAATAACAAAACTAAACTAAAAATGCAGGAGCAAAGACGAAGCAGAAAGCGAACAAGAGCAGCAAGCACAAAATTCAGACACATTAAATATGATATATTTGCGAGACGGCAGCCAGGATACAAGATAAGTTTTATGGTTGGGGTGAGCAAAATAAATAGCTGCCCATTCATAGGTTCATAGGTTGAAAGTATTCATGTTGTTCACGTTATTCAAGCTTCTTTTTTTTATGAATTGGAAATTAGTTCAAGTCTAATTGGAGTTTGCGCCACATTAAATGTATTCAGGCTGTTGCCAAGACTGAGTCTAAAGTGAAAAGAAAACTTGGCTTAAATGCATATTCCATTTATTAATAGTTTTGTTTATTTATGCACATGATTTATGAGCATAAGAAACAATTCTAATTAGAATTTGTTCATACATAAATCAGACGAATATCTGTCTGAGCAGATCTTAAGCTTAGACAGCGGAGACAAAGGTAAATTAGTTCAAGAAATATTATTATAAATATCAGTGAAGATTTAATATAAATAGCAAAGTTTAAAGTTCAGTTCAAAGTTTGTGTATCCAGAAGCCTTTCCATCTCACTCTCAATTTGTGCTTCCAAAAAACAATTCTAGCCCACATATTCAAATGTCTAAATATTTACAGCTACTATCTCTCAAAATTGCATATTACTTTATATAAATGGAATGAATACTCGAAAGCGAGCAAAAAAGTAATGCTGAGTGAACAAATTGCAAAAATACTATTACAGCCACCTAGAAAACCCCATTTTCCATTACCAATTGTAATAAAAACCAAAGAGCAGAGCAGAGCATAGCATGTGGGGGTGGGGCAGGAGGTAAAACAAAATCTGTGCAGCTGCCAAGAGCTGTTCACATCGTTCGCGTAACTTTATCAAAATCAACTTGAGATGCATTTTTCTGACGCCAACAAGTGTTGCACTTGATCTTCTTCTTGACACTGGCCAATGGCAACAGGATTGAGTGTGCCCACACACTCACACACACTCACACACACATATAGACATAGACGTGCATGCAGTATACAGTTGCCATTATACCTCACATCCTCCCCTCCCCCACTTGGTTCCATTTTGCTCCACTGATGGGGAAATTTGTGCCAGGCAAAGCGACTTGCAACGGCTGCAGATTGCAGTGAGGTAAAGATTGAAGATTGGTTCGAATAGAATTTAATTTTGTACGAAACTTTGTGCAAATACGTCGCAAGTGTCCGGCTCCTTGTGATGTGACCAATACGTAGACTTTGGCCAGGAACAACAGCCAACATCTATCCATCCGGAACTTTGTCATTGCATCAGCTGCTTGGCAACTATGAGGCGGGTATAAGAGTGGGTATGAGGCCAGGCAGCAGCAGCAGCAGCAGCAGCAGCAGCTCTTCATGCTGCAAGGACATGGATGGATAAAACCTAATTTGTTACAAATAAAATAAAAAACAACAATTGCCAAGTTAAATGCGCTGAAGAAGCAATGCTCTATATCTAAATTTCAAAGTAAATTTGATAAAGATAGTAAGCCATTTAGGTCAGCTAGAGCAATATGATATAGCAAGCCAATAGAGCTGATTTCACACTGAAATTTAATGAAGTAGTTTCACCAAGCTTCATCAGCACAGATCCAAGACTTTCAGTTACAAGAAAACAAACAAAAGGATATACTCTCAAGAGTCAACTCTTTGTACTCTGTGGCAAAACTAACTTATTGGCCATACGAATGTGCTCTTTGGCAGTGTATGATGGCAATATAAGCCAAGTGGGCGCCTGACTGGGCAGCTGGCCAAGACAAAGTGGAAAGACAAAGAACGAGTCGATGGCAACCAATTGAACAAAATCATTTCAAATTGTCTCCCTGCTAAGATTTTTTTCTTTCAGCCAGTTGCACTTAGAGCCCAATGTCGAAATCAACGAGTTGTATCTGATGGATTGTTGTCGGGCTGCCAGCTGCGAGTGCCGTTATTTATTGTGATTTGCCAAGGAGCTGGCAATGGAGCTGCCAATTGTTGAAATCAAAAAAGAAAAAAAAAAAGCAAAGGAAATCAAAAGGCATTTAAGCGCTGCCTCTGCCTGCTTCACTCGCAATTTGCATACGTTTCAGACACCTTCGAGGCGGGGACGTAGCAATCGAATGTAAGATATACATATATATTAGGGTGACCATACGTCCTGGAATTCCGGGACATGTCCCGCTTTTGTCAAGACAAGTGAAGAATTTTTTTGAGGAAAGCAGCGCAGATAAGCAGTTTTTTGCAACAAAGTCGTCGACCGTCCCGGAATGGCCTGAGGCCGATCTGGTCACCCTAATATATATATATATATATATGTTATATAAAGATATGTATTTTTGTATATTCGTAATTTGAATGTTGTTTTCTTCGAATGTATTCACATATTCGTTTATGCAAAGTCTGCTTACTGGAAAAACAATCAGCTTTCTGCCCCCCAATAAGCCAAAAAACATTTGATGCGCTTCGCCACAAATACACTCGCCCACACACACACACACACACACACATACACACACATACGTCTCCGTACATACTTGAGCATTTACTTGGGTATTTTCCATTTCGTACAGGTAATCGATTTTCATGCTTTTGGCAAAATGCACAAAATAACCATACTACAACACTAACAAAAAGAAAAACAGAAAAAAGACAGACGAAAAAGAAAAGCAACAACAAAATGAAGAAAGAAAGAAAAAAACCGTAAAACAACTTTCTCTGGTTTTACCTTTTTTACCTGTGCTGAATTTGGTGTGCTCGCTGCTCTTCCTCTTCTCTTGCCTTGTGTATTTTTGCTTTATTTGTCCTGCGTATACTTAATATTTATGTTGAAAACTTTAAGCAGTTAAGAGCCCATCGAGCTTAAAATATTCCAATGGTGTGCGTTGAAGTTCAGCAACTTGTTGATTTTCTTTTACCTCAATTTGTAGCTACCACACGCAAAAGCAGAAGAAGAAGAAGAAAGAACACAAGAGAGACCTGCTTGGCATAATCACCATATCAGATGATGTGGAATGTACAAGGTTTACTTTTTGATCTTCGGCAAACTAAGTAAAAAGAGGGAAGGAAAAGGCAGCAGAAATTGGTCTTTTCAATTTGATTTTCGTCGAAAATTACTTGCAACAAGGTTGTGAGTTTCGCTTAGAATGCAGATAAGTAATATGATTATAAGCAAATGTAAGTCAGAGCTTTTCAATTTTTGTATAAGTTGATTTATAGTAACTAATAGATATAGAAGAATATTCAATGCAACTACTGAAAGTCTTTCCCTATAAGACTTAGATATCAAAGTTTCGACAGCATTTTTGTGTTTGACTCTTCACTGTAAACTTAAATGTTTTAAAGATCTATCAAAGTCATTTTTATAGAAACATATTTAGACACATTGTTCAACTTCAATAAAAATCTATTTGCGCTATCGCTTCGAAACTTTGGAACAGTTAAAGCTCAATTACGTCTGGATTGCAATATTGGCACTCCGATGACTTAACGGATTTGCAATTGAAAGAGGGCAACAGTATCCCATTCCAACAATAAAAATAGAAAAAAAAACAATAAAACAAACTAAAAGAATCTCCCAAAAATTGCGTGTAAAATTATTCAAAAGTGCAAAGTGCACATGTGCCACGAACAAAAATCCAATTACGAGCATTGAGCGAACGGCGAATGGAATATTTTGACAAGTATTCAATGAATTTCATTTGAGATTTGCGAACATTCAGACCATCTGGCTAACAGTCTGACCCCCAGTCAAAACCAGTTGAAAGCCAGTCAATGGGCCAATGCAGACAGAACCGGAAGGCTGGCCAAATGCAGCTGCAGCTAGCTGCATGTGCACAGAGAGAGAGAGAGAGAGAGAGACAGAAGGAGGTGAAGGAAGTTGGAGGAAAAATGAATTAGAAATGTGTAGAACAGAAGTTACTCAATTGCCAGCTGGCGGTCCCAGCTGTAGCAGCAGCAGCAGCGACGGCTGCGACGGCAGCTATGAAAAATGTTTTGTGGCCATAAGAAGCTGCGAACTGCCGTTAGCTGGAAAATCTGTCGGAGACGCAGCCGGAAAGCAGGAATGATTTCCTGGCCTGTCGGGCGATAATTCTTAGGCCATCATGCAATGGGCGCCCGCCCATTGGCTGAAAACTTTTTGCAGCCATTGTGCCGAGTGTCAGTGCAATGATTTCGCAGAGGGTGTGACTGAATATGAATGATTTAAGCAGCTGAGCTGGCGCAGCCCAGACCCTCCACCACCAGCTCCTGCCTGCTGCATGCGCTTGTCGAATTATATTCACATTTTCTTTTTGTTGTAATATTTTTCAACATTTTTTTTTTCAAAACTTTGCGCGTTCAACATGAAATTTGAGCGTCCCCAAAAAACTTTGTCAAAATGTTGTGCAAAGTTTTATTTTGCTCCTTTTTTTTGGGTTGGTTAAGAAAAATTATCACTATTGTTACAGATTTGCAAATGGACGGTAAAAATCGCTTGTCATTTCTGCATTTCTGGCTGCGTGTGGTTTGTCTCATCTCATTTTAAAGCCTGTTTGAATTTAAGACGAGATAAAAACTAAAAATTCAGGAAAATTGCTTGAAAACCCCTTTAGTAAGCGAATGTAATTAATAATGATAATTTTTAGAGTTTAAAAAATCAATGAAGAATGCTTGAAAACCCTTGACTAAGCTGATGTATTTATGGTTAAACTTAAAAAAATTTTAAAGTAAATATAATTATATTAATATTCATACAGAATTTGAGAAGGAATTGAATGTTAATCTTAGAAATACTTAGTTTTATTAATTCACTTTGATGTCATTTGCAGTTGATGACCACATAAATGTTAAGCATTTCTTAAATTTACAAATTATAAACACCAACTAGCTTACAGCTAGCATCTCAGCTAAAGTCTCAGTCAATCATGGCAAGCATTTTAGTTTCCATATGCTGTTTAAGAAGCACATGTGATCAACAAATATCAAATATCAGATATCAAATATCAGATATCAAATATCAGATATCAAATATCATATATCAGTCATCTTCATTAATTTGTTTAACAGCAAACGCATGTTGTCTTTTCTAGTAACATATGTTGCCTGCTTGGAAAACAACTGTTCAAACAATTGTTTCAGAATTCATATCACATATGTATATGTTTATCAGCGATCGGTGAGCGATGAGTGTGAGCTGCAGCGCAGAGACCATTTGCTGAGTTACTCGACGAGCATCGGCAAGCAGCCTCTTTAGCTCAGTGGCAGAGCACTGGTCTTGTAAACCAGGGGTCGTGAGTTCAATCCTCACAGGAGGCAGAAGAACAAGCTTCTTTTTTTTAGAAATATATATTATATATTAAGCCATATAATACATATTGTAAAAGAATATACAAGAGTCATATATTGAAGTAACTAGCAAATAACTATTTATACTACAGATCATATAATATATATAAAATTCTCTCTCAAAATATCTCACTTATAATTGAATTTCTTTCAAGTTAAAAAGCAATACCTATCATTAAATAAAACCACCAAATACCTTAAGCCACTTTCCGAACCATTAGGTGCCCACTTTCTACCAATATCAATCGACAATTTGCCAAGGCCAACTGCCACGCCCATGCCACCTACACCTTACCACTTTTGCCGCTGACCTTTTGGAAAGGAAAAAAGTTTTTTTGTGACAAATTATATTTAAATGAGCTGCGTTTGAAAAGTTGCGAGCGCACGGACAAATTGACATGGCCAATGTCTTGGGCACAAAACGACAAAAAAAAAAGAAACGGATGCGAAAAGCTAAGAGAAGTCGCCAAATTAAATATGCCAAAAGGCAAAGCAAATGCTGGCAGAACAGGAGAGAGAGAGAGAGACAGAGACTCACAAAGTTTATATTCAACTGATTCTAAATTTTTTTTCAAATTTCGTAGAAGCAGCGCGCCAAAGGGTTTGCATGCTTGATTTTGACATTTTTCAGATTTGTTGCTTAAACGGTTAAATGGCCTCTGGCTTAAATTCTGGCAGTCAGCAGACTTGGTCGTGGTCGTGGGGCTGTTGGCTGTTGGCTGAATTGAAATCAAATTCAATTTACAGTTGTGGGCAAAAGTTGTTGTGCGCATTTTTATTTACAACTAGTTTCATGTGTGTAAAATGCAAAAGAGTTTAATTTGCAATTTGTCGCCCTCATTCAACGCTTAACTTTTCATCGCCGAGCGTTGGGCGTCGGGCGTCGGGCGTTGGGCGTCGGGCTTGCGGTTCCATATGCAAATGCCGCCGGTTGAGTGCCGCAGCCCCTGCTGCTTTGGACCTGCCTGTGCGTTAAAATGCACACAAAGTTTTGCATTGAGGCGGCACTTGAGCTGGCTTCGGAGTTGCCACAGGCCGCAGTGCCAAGTGCGCAGTTTGTTAAACGCCTTTCAACGGCGTGGTTAGCCAAGCGCAGACCTTGAAATGCAGCAGCCTTGCCCCGGCCAACAAAGGGGGCAGCCACACACCCACACACACCCCCACACACCCCCACACACACAGAAAACTAAGCTTACAACCATCAACAAAAGTCATTTAGCAGTTGCTCCGGACATGTTGATTTAGCAAACAAAATGTTTTAATTGAATAACACTTACGACTTTTTACTGCCACTTTTTATACATTTTGTTTCATGCCTTTTGCTTAATATGATTCTGGTTGCTACCAGAGACATGCTTAAAAATTAGTAGAATAGCTTGTGGTTTATGTGAGAGTGGCTGCGGGCAAAGTGTGCGTTGGTTAACAGTGCGTATGCTTAATATACCAACAGCTGTGTGTATCCAACGCTTTAATTGGAATAATTAATTAGACTCGACTACAAATTTACTATTCACAATTCATGATAGTAGCTAGCTGAGATCTACTTCAATTTCATTATTATTGCAAGTTAAATACTTAATCACAATAGCTTCACTTTAGCCATTCAATTTATATAATTTGTATGGCATAAAGCCCAGCACTAATTAACTATAGAGAGATTAATTAAAATATCTGACAGCTACTAAATCTGTTATGTAATTGCATGCAAATAAAATATGTTTTTGCCATGCCAATGGGCATTTTCGTAAGCAATTAAATACTTTGAATGAAATGAAGTAACAAGCTCTTGACTCAATTAAATGTTTATGTGTTTATGTTTTTATTATTATTGTTTTGTTAAAAAGCGAGTTGAATTCAGAAAATTCTCGTTGTCAAGGGCGCAAGGGCTGGGCTGCATTCCCAAGGGCTGGCTGGCTATCAATTGGGCTGTTAATTCGAATGCAATTTGATTTCGTACCAAATTAAATCGTAAAATTTAATTAAAATTTCAACACAACACAAAGTTCTTTTATTTGTGTCTAATGAAATTGCTACGAAATTTGCATTGATTGATGTCATTCTGTGATTTATTGTTGGGTAAGGCAAAGTGAAGCTAAACAACAGTCGAATGTCCTGAGCTCAATTACTCGCTGTGTGTGTGTGTGTAGGTGTACATGTGTGCGACAATGTCAAATGTCATTCAAACATACAAGCACACACACAGACACTCACACACACACTCATACACTCATACACTTGACAATGTACATTTATTTAGCTTGGTTTCATTTCGTATTTCTTTGTATGCAGAACCGCAATGATTGATGCGGACATGTTATCATCAAATAACTGTGACTCTTGTCACATCTCGAGGGGCTTCAGCATCGGTCGGTGTAGTGGAGGGCACGATGAGCTATACACATGTGGATAAGCTAACATATGTTGTGCGTGCGTGTGTGTGTATGTGTGTGTGCGCTTGGTCAAAAACTCAATTTAAATTGTATTTATTTCCATTGTTCTGCACCAGTCAAGCGCATTTGCCATTTCTGTTGTTTGCTGCTGTCAGAAGCTCATTTATCTGGATTCACAGCTCGAGGGTAACTATCAGTCAAGTTACACAGTTACACCAATAACAGAAAAATGAAAATATTTGTATATACATATACGTTTCAGATACTCCAAATAACATCCATTGATTAGTTATGTTTCGAGCGGAGCGAGAAATAAAATCAATTAAACTACATGAATTTTGGGCTTTCTTTATGTTATAATGGGTCGAGAAGATCTCACATTAAAGCATGTTATGAAAAGCTATACCTTGAATATATATACTTTAAGATTTACTTAGATTAGTATACAAATCGAATCTGCCTTAAAGATGTAAATCGTTTCATTAATTGAATTTTTCCCAGAACACAACATTTTATTATTAATTAAAAACGAAACAAATCTTACACATAAATGTGAATTTAATTACTTAAGGAAAGCCCTGTCTTCGCTAGTCTCCTCATCGTCGTTGCCCTCCGAGTCGAAGGAGCTTTCGGGTATGTCGTACAGGCGTATCATGGGCTTGTTCGGATCTTTCATGATCAGATATTTGCCGTCCGGCTGTTTGAGCACAATATCGACCAGGCAACGCAACACGCCCCAAGCATTATCCATATTCAGATTGATTTGTGTGGCGAATTCTTGAGGCTTAAACTGCTGCATGCCCAGGATGACGTGGCGCAAATGATCCTTGCCTGCAAATTCATAGCGCTATAAACTACATAAATTGGAAATATTGAGATGGCTTACGATTCACACGCGAGACATAGCCCAGCTTGAGCTGATCAGAGCCGGCAAGTACCGCCTCCACGGTCCACTTGGCCAGCTTGCAGGCATTGTTACGGAGCTCCGAGGCGAGCACAGCTCCGCGCTGGCTGTCCAGCTTCTGGCGCCACTCGACACTGTTGGCCGCCTTCGAGTCCCACTCGTTGAGCGCCTTGATAGATACGAACTGCAGCTCACCACTGGGCGACTTGATCACGCCGTTGTGCTTGCAGCGAGCAATAAGGACCACATCATCGCCCAGCTGCCATTTCTTGTAGCGATAGGCAACGGAGGCGAGCTCCACGCCAGGCTCCTCGAAGGGATTTGGCTCCTCGAACTTGTGCTTCGGCTCCTGATCGCCAATCTTAAGCACCTGCTGGCTGAAATTGTGATTGATCAGTGTGGCCTCCAGCGACAGGCTCTGTGGCGAATTAATGGAGCCCTCGTCATCCTGCGGCGGCTCCAAAGCCGTCTCATTAACCGTCAGCAAGTCGAACTGAGCATTGTCGCGCTTGTCCAGAAAGACCTTAGTGCCCAGCTTCTCGATGACAATGTCCCAGGAGTAATTGGAGCGTGTGCAGCACATCAGCGTGGCAATTATATCGTCTGTGGCAAACACATTGCCCATTGTCTTGGACAGACGCCGTATGACCGGGTCGTCTATGGTGCCCGGTACATTGATGATGCGATCGATCTTCTGCAGCGGTCGCTCGTTCTTCACATTGATGCGATCGCACTGCTTGTCGTAGTATTCAAGGGTGCCGCAGGTGACCACGTCTAGACCATCTTTGATATTGGGCAGCGTCAGCTTGAGCAGACGAGGAAAGTCAATCTCCTCTATGGAGACCCAGTCGGAGCGCACAATCACAGAGCTCTCGCGCAGACGAACCGGAGCAGTGCGCATAAAGCGGCGACCCGTATAGCTACGGCGCATGTCCCGTCCCTTGCCGTACTTGGTACCTGCGCCGGCACCACCAGAGCCACCGGGACCACCTTGACCACCACCAGTTGTCGCATTGCCACGCACATTCCGGCCATGGACACGAACATTATTGCGCTGATTGGGACGATAGCGATTGCGCTGGTACGGCCGTAGAGCACGCGGATTGCCGCCATCGACCAGGTGAAAGGTTGCATCGTCGTCTTCGTGGAAGTAAGCGTACTGGCTGTTGTTGCTGCCAAAGGTCGAGGTATATTTGTTGGTGTACTTCTTCTCCTGGACGGGCAGCATCCAGTCACTGATCTTGCCCAGACGATCGCTCTTGCAGAACGGCTGATAGGGCACCTCCATGTCAGACACATCGGAGGGTCCCCAGCCGAACTGATTGTACTCGATGTAAGGCTTGATGAAAGGCGCGTATTGAGACATGATTGATCAATGGTAAGAAAGATGGATCTGAATTTTACAATCCTTTCACTAAATATAATCGATTTCGAGCTAGATTTTATTGAAATACTTAACTTGATTTTTTCTATTTTTATTTTTATTGTCACGGAAATACGTTTCCGGAGTGTGAAATGATGGAAATGAATATTTACATAACAGTTGAGTAGATGAGAAAATCAACGTGATGGAAAAATCAGCGTAGGAAAAATTTTTTAAATTTTGTATATGACATAAACGAAAAGCGAATAACATAATTCAATATATATAATATAAATATAAATATAAATATAACATAAACTTGAGATTATAATCCATTTGCTTAGTCCAGTAGAACTCATTTCTATTTATATAGATAACAAGGAAACTTTTTTTGTATGCCAATAAATAGATGAAAAAAAAAAAAAACGATGGCAGATTTCCTAAAAATCTTTCGTTGGTCGGTAAACACAATCGTGCTAGTGTCAAGCTTTCTATTTACGATATTACGTGTCTTCCTGCCTAATGATCGCATTGACCACACTTTACCGGTAAGTTAAATGAATTTTATATAAATGCTTAAGCTAAAACTTGAAATCTTTTAGGCCTTTTTAATACCTAACAATACAAAAAGCATATAGATCCTGATATATGGATATCTCTTTGTTATTATGCATTTCGAATTTGTTACTGTAATAAATTATGAATAGTCCAATGTCCAGCAAGAAAACTAAATCTTAAGTCTATTGATTAGCAGCAATTGTTAACTAAGCCCAGATTAGTGGACCTCGCTGCACTCACGACGGTGTCAACGGAAAGGTCTAGTTAAATACTTAGACCGGCAGCTGTATCTAAAGCCTAATCCCTTTAAAAAAAAAACCTAAAACCTGCGCACTTATGTATTATAACTTGGCTACTTTGGCCATTGTGTTCATATGGGGAAATGAGCAGCAGATGCAGCACAATAGAAATGCGAGTACATGTAGTCGTATCCGAGTACCCATGCTCAACTGAATGAATGTGAACGTGAATGCGAATGCGAATGCGAGTGCGAGTGCGAGCAGGGGCATCCTGCATTTTATGCTTGAGTGCGGCACGTTTCAGTTTCAGTTTCAGAGGATGTACTCGTGCTGTCGTATATGAAAATCTGGCAACAATCTCGTTAAAAGTAAAGGCCAAATTATAGTAAAACTAACAGAAGGTAAAGGTAATCACATAAAAAGCTTGTTACATAACAATCTCAGTTGCCCAGGCAGCGGCGCAAGCGTAAGCGGAAGCGGATATCAAAAACGCGTCAAGCGTGTGAATGTCTCCCTGACGGCAACTGGGGAGCTGAAATCATGTGCTGCACATATGCGAATGGACTTGGTCTGCTGTTTTCTTTTTTCATTTCATTTTTTTTTTTTTTTGTTCTCTCTTTTTGGCTTGGGGCTGACTGCCACTCAGCTGGCTGCTAAGCTTTTGTCAGGCCGACAGTGTCATGTTGATGTGTTCATTGTGTGCCAGTGGCAGCTGCTGCTTTTGCTTACGGACACCCAGACCCCAGAACCCAGAACCCAGACCCTAAATCCCACCTCGCCAGCCCGCTCGACACCCTGAGCTACAGTTAACACACTTAAGCCACATACGGTCGGTTGGCTGTGCGTGCTAGTGTTTCGGTGGGTGCGAGTGGTTCGGTGGTGGCTGCTCGCGTCTGTTCGTGTGGATTATAATTGCCAAGCGGCTGTCAGTGACTGCCTGCACCTCAAAATGCAAGTCCCTCACTCCACCCCAGTGGCGCGCTCAAGCAGCTGCGGCTCATGTTGCATATCATTTTTAATGCTAACCACACGCCACATTATGCAGCTGCATTGCTGCTGCTGTTGCTGCTGCTGCGGTCGAGCTCCAGCTACAGATCAGCGTCAGCTGTCCCCATCCTCGACTTCTTGAATAACTGTTGTTGCCTCCTTCTTCACCGCTCCTGTTGCTGCGGCTTACTAAAGGCACACGACGAAGAATAATGTTCACACATAAGCAAGTACTTACCCAGGCAGCGACAGTCTAAGAACAGGTATTAGCAGCATTCTCATATCCTAGAAAACTCGAACTATTATAAGCTCTTTCTTTACTTAAGAAGCTAAGAATACAAATATAGAAAGAGTCTATGTTAAGTGGCCAATGGTGGTTCAGCTTGACTGAATTGCTTTTGACTATTTCTGATTGCTTCATAAATTTTTAATAATTTTAGTAATAATTTTACATCGTATCATATTATTTCACTTCTTAAAACGAAAAAAAACTTTGGTAAAATAATTAAAAGAAACATTTATGTGGCCTCACCAAGCAGAAACTTGTTGTAAAGTCTTTAGCT
Source organism: Drosophila nigricruria (assembly GCA_037075265.1). Lineage (NCBI taxonomy): Eukaryota > Metazoa > Arthropoda > Insecta > Diptera > Drosophilidae > Drosophila > Drosophila nigricruria. Next base: position 18,273,010 of record JBAMCI010000035.1, read on the forward strand.
CAAATGATGCCTAAGGCCAGCCAACCAGCACAGCATGCCCCATTTCGACTGCTTAACTATTTACAGGGTATGTGCATAACAGAAACAGCAGCAAAGTGAAAAACCGCTTGCATTCTTTGCGGCGCTTGCAGGCGATAAGCGACGCTTGTTGCTATTGTTATTTTAGCTGCTGCTGCCATTGTCATTGTTGTTGTTGTTGTTGTTGCTTCATTCGGTTGCATTGCTGTACGGCTGCTGTTGCTGCTGTTGCTGCTGCGGCTGCTTTTGTTGCATAAAAATTAATATTTATGCGAGGCAACTTGTGCAAAGCACTGCAAATGCCATTGTTTTCAACCGGCAAGCAACGCCCACCACTCGTGGCAAGGACGTTCCGGGTGGCCGCAACTGCGTCCTCCATGCATCCTCAGCACGTCAAGCGCAACGCGCTGCCAGCTGACAAGACGTACATTTTTATTATGACGTTCAATTCCTCTGTCCCTTCACCAGCAACACCTAACCACCACACTGTCCCCTCCTGCCCCTTAAGCAAATTAAAATAAAACTGCTCATACCTTGTTGGCAGCGAAAAGTAGGCAAGCAAAATACCGAAACACCATCAGTGACCGCCCACTCCGCCCTACCCCTACTCCATGTCTGGTGCTGGACTACGTGCCTGTCGTAATGGCACTTAAATTACATATAAAAATGCACGACAAGATGCAAATGTAATTAATAGCATATTAAATGGACCGACCATTAATATAACGTGATTGATTTATGCGGGTAATTAATGCTGTAGGACAACAGAATCACGACTAAGATATACCCTGTAGACAACTTAATGGAAAAAGAAATGAATGTAATGTTATATAAAATTCTTGAAACTATCAAAATCAAATCAATCAAGCAAGGATATTTCATATCCTTCTCTAAAACGGACTATCAAATCTAAAGTAATCTCAGTAAAAGTATTTCTACATATTAAAACATATACAGAACTATCTAGTTGGCTTTCGGAAAATGTTCGCCTGCCGAAAAACAGACTTTTGTATTTTCCATCAATGTTGGGGGTTATAACAAAATTACATCGACAGCTGGCTGGTAGCTCCCTCGGTAGATCCAAATTTGTGTTTTCTTCTAATTTCGTCAAAATTATGTGCAGAAAATTGTTTTGTTGCTAAAATCGAGAAGAATGAAATGCTTGCGCGGCAACATCTTAAGCAAGCTATGTGAACTGTGCAGAGGGCCAGCAGCTAAAAAGACTTGCAAGCACTGGAGCAGCTATATCCTTAAAGGGGGGAGTAGCGTAATAGGCACTGCTGCTATTGGCAAGAGCTCCAAAGACCTTTACGCAACAATTCGAAGCGGTGCGAAGGAACCAATGGATCTACCGGAGTACGTTCTGGTTGGCTTCGGCAATCCCCTGCTGGACATCACCACCACTGTGGAGGACACCTTGCTGCTGGATAAGTATGATCTGAAATCGAATGCAGCCATCATAGCCGAGGACAGCCACATGCCACTATTCGAAGAGCTGACCAATCAGGAGTTTGTGCACTACTCGGCGGGTGGCGCCTGTCAGAATACCATGCGCATCTTTCAGTGGATAGTGGGCAAACCTTTTCGGTCTGCTTTCTTGGGGTCTGTGGGCAGGGATAAGTTTGGTGATACTATAGCCAAGCGAGCGCTGGCCGATGGGGTCGAGACGCGCTACCAAATCAAGGATGATGTGCCGACTGGCACCTGTGCAGTCATCATATCAGGTAACGATCGATCCCTGGTCGCCAATCTCGGCGCCGCGGCACTGTTCACTCAGGACTGGCTGGATATCGAGGAGAATGAATGTCTTTTGGAACAAGCCAAGTTTTTCTATGCTACCGGCTTTTTCATTGCCGTCAGCCCGGAGACTGTGCTCCGCGTAGCCAAGCTCTCGAGCGAGACCAATCGCTTCTTTGTGCTCAATTTCAGCGCGGTATTTGTGATCCAATCGCACAAGAATAACCTGGATGAGATATTGCCATACTCAGACATGGTGATTAGCAATAAGCATGAGGCCTTGGCTTTCGCCGATATGCACGACTGGAATACCAGGGACATCTTTGAAGTAGGCCGCAGGCTGCAAAGTTTACCCAAGGATAACTGTCGTCCACGCATTGTCTTGATCACCGACGCCTTCTGTCCGATACTATGTTTCCAGGATAACAACAAGGTGCTTGAGTATCCGGTGCCGCCGGTTGACAAGAAATCGGTTGTGGACACAAACGGCTGCGGCGATGCCTTCGTGGGCGGCTACCTCTCACAGCTGGTCCAGCACATGCCCGTCGACTATTGCATACGCGCTGGCATTTTCGCCTCACAGAAGATCATTCGCATCATTGGCGTCCAAATCGAAAAACTGCCCAAATTCAATGAAAGTTGCATTTGATACTGACACCTGCACAGGCATGCCAACGCACGAACTGACCAAAATTAAATGTACATTTAAATCTCAACAGCAAAATTAATTATATATCAATAAAAAAATGTATTTCCCCTTGGCCAACTTTGCTGACATTTAAACAAAAAATTTAATTAAAGTGTGCTTATTATAAATACCAATTATTATTTGATATTTTGAATGTTTCTCGGGAAGACGAATTGCCTTTGGCGTTAGTCAAGGTATATATATATCGATGTATATATACCTTATATATATATATATATATATACACATATTTGTATATGCTGCGGTTGGGTACAAATAAAACGAATCGAGCAAATGCGAAAACGCTGGCTTGGTGTGGGTCTGCGGTATTGGACATGTTTGCTCCACTGAGCCGAGCACAGCAAACAGAAGTGGAGTAAAAATATGCGTTGCATACTTTGCAGCGCCAATGTAAATTTTACCGCCCGCTCTGTTGCTCTGTTAAACAGTCCCGTTACTTGTCGCGCTTTGTCTTCTTTCTGCCACGCAATCCCAAGTGCCGACTGTTGACTTTGGACCGGACAAAATATTACGCGTCGCAACTGAAGCTGGGAGCGGCAGAGTGAAATGCGCGCTGCAGGTTGAGTCGGGTTGGGGAAGTTGTGGCTGTCGCCCACTGATTAAAACGATGCGTCCAGCATCTGCGTGACAGCGATTTTTTCTCGTTAAATCCTTAAACATCGCTTCATTCTGCTTCGCTCCTCCCTTCTCTCTCTCTCTCTCTCTCTCTCTCTCTCTCTCTCTCTCACTCTTTCTCGTTCTCTCTTGCTTTCCCAACCCTTTTTTGTACCAATTTGATTTCTTGCCCGAGCAGCGTAGCTCCAGCTCTCCAGCTCTTCAGCATCAGGCTATAATTTATGCATGTATCCATTGTGATTTATGGCTCGATGCGCGCTTCTCTTCTTCTCTGTGCATTTCTTTAGCTTTGTATGCTCAATGGCTTAGCCATTTCTTGTCGCATCCTTCCAGTTGGCCACGACACACACAATTAGCTGGCAAAAATGTGCAGCGGCATAAAAGAAATGCCTAAGCCACAATCAAACAATGCAGCATCAAGTCACAAGTTCATGTCTTCATCCGTGCTCTGCGCCCCAAAAATACTGTCACACACACGCACACACACACACGCACAGAGACACAGACACTCATGCACAGCAAACTGCAAAAGTTTCTTGTGGCAAGCAAATTTAAATAAAACTTTATTTGCACCAAGTGGCTGCAAAACTTTTCAGATTTGTCATATGCACATCTTCAAGCTAATATTCCTTCACACTTAGCTGAAATCCAACAAGTCGTTTCAAGATATGCCAACTATGCATTTTTCCAAGACAAAGATTCTTTATGACAGATTACAGCAAATGTTAAACAGGATTTCAGGACATAGGGCATAGGAATATTTTCTGTATATATATGTGCTCTGTTTGACCTCTGTTTCCAGGCATACAATGACTTAAAGATTAAATTGAATTATATAATTTAATCAATTACATAGCATCATCTACTTAGACATACCTAAGTCCAATTTCTCTTATCAAGTGGACGCATAAATCAATTAAGTTCAAGGCCAGACACAAACAGGCCAAAGGCAAATGAAAGCAGGCATAGTTAAGGGTAATCTGTAATGGAAATCTTGCCACTAAATTGTTCGAAACAGACCAAAGCATTGAGTCAACAGTTGCATTCAGGTTGAGTTCATAAAAATTACTCATACGCACTGCTGGCCGACGCACCAACTGCGGCGACTTTGACTTTGACGACGATAAGTTTCAAATGCTGCTTGTAACTTTGTTACAACAACAACAACATCAATTGACAGTAAATGTTAAAAGTTCTCAGCGTGTGTGTGTGTGTTTGTGTGTTTCGCAAGAAATGGCAAAAGTTTTCTACTTACTCCGTGAGCGACTGCTCTTGGCCTACACAATGCCAATGCTGAGACAACCAGTCAGCTCAGTCCCCCCCCGCCCCCCACTTTATAGTGCCCTTTTTCAGTCGTCGTCTAATGTCGCACTGACATTAACCCAGTGCAAGCGGCGCGTCGCCCAAACAGTCGCTCATTCAGTCAAGTTCGCAGCAGACCCTGCGCGGACCCGCAAAGACCGCAGACACTTTATGTCCTTGGCTTCCGCTTGTTGTTCTCGTTTTTGCTGTTGTTGTTGTTGCTTGTCTGTGGTGCTGATTGTCTGAGACATTGCCGCGAGCCCAGCATTGAATCAGCACTTCCATTCAAGCTCAAGCTCCAGCTCTGTGTGTGTTCGTGTTCGTGTGAGTGTGGATTATTTGAAATTATCGAAGATTTCCGGCATAATGGCAAATCGTGTTTCCATTGTTTTTTCATTGTTGGAAATTTGTTAGTGACTCGACACTGATGACATCCAGGATTCTAAATATATATTATACGACATTCAAAAGGACCTGCCACACAGTCACAGTTACACCCCCACCACACGTACGCTCAGCTGCGTGTCAGACGCTATAAAATTGGATTAACTTAATTCGATTGTCTTGTTCTCTAAATGTGATATGCGTATTATTTAAGTACTTTAACTTGATTGCCACAGCCATAACAATGTTTCAATTAGATATCAGTGTGAGTCAATGGTAATGAATGTAATTGATTATAAGTAATAGAAAATTAAGTGTGGAATGTGTGTGCTTTCGTTATTAGGAGTTTGGGCTGTAATTAGTTTTAATTAAATAATTATTAATTAAATGTGCAGAGAAGACTGAGAGTACAAGTTACCCTCTAAAAGAGACTTCTGATATAGACATACATTAATTCATATAAGTTATGCTAACTTATCTATCTAAATTTCTGATTGAAATCTGTAAATTTATATATAAATTTAACTAACTCTCTCATAACATGTCTGCACAACTGAGCAGCGAAAGCCTTTCTACACATGTAATTAGTTATCTATTTATAATTTTACATATCACACAAGTATAATATCCATTCATTGCATGCCTTACACACATTCAACTATATAAATGATTTTTTAACACATATTTTTTCTGCAATTTGTAATTAAAAACTAACCAAAACTGTCTGCCACAATTGAATCATTATCATCATAACCAACTCATAACAAAACAAAACAAAAAAACTTGCAAAATATTTCTCTTTGAATAGTTCTGTCGGGCTGCGCTGCTCTTTAATAATGAATTTTGTATTTATTTATCGACGAAGCTCCATCACAGAAAAAAACCAGTAAAAGTTTTCCATAAGCAATGTAGTGCGATAATTTGAAGCAATATTATATTTCTTGCAGAAATCTTTTTGCCAGTTCTACGCCAATAAAAAGCAAACAACATTCGAAGCCATAAAAGCGGAGAGAGAGCAAAAAATATTTTTTGCTCTGCTGTAAGAGGGTTGGTTGCGGAATGGGTTTTTTACTTTTGACAAGTTTTTGCAACTCGATTTTTGTTTATACTTTTGGTTGACAAGAGAAGAATGAAAATTCGACGTCAGACGATTGACACAAAGCGCAGAATATATATACAAAATAGAATCGTCTTGCTTCACTGACTACAACGAAAATAGAAATAAAATAAAATAAAAATAATAAAATGGAAATGCAAATGAAAACAACAATATCAATGGCAAACAAACCTTTTGTAAGTGTGCTAAATATATATACATATCTATATCTATATATATGTTTACATGTATATAAATGTATTGACAGATTGAGCTGCAATTGCAGAGCTAGAGCATGACTCAAATCAAATTGCAAATTGCGCATACGCCTTGTGTTTCGCAATCGAGTGTAGCTGCTTTACTGCTTTACTTGTCCAGCCACTCGACGCTAATGGACTTTAAAGTGTGTGTCTGAAGCATTCAATGCCAGATTTCCAGCAGACTGTTGCCAAAGTTTAAAGTGCTTCACACATTGTTGTCGCTTACGTATACGCCCCGTTGCAGCGGCAGCTGCCAAAACTCCCCTGACACTCATATAAAAAGCAGGCAATCGCTTGAGCATGTTGCTACTACAATAATTTTGTGCAAATAGTAAAATGTCCCAATTCGAAATACGCCAAAGAACACACACAGATACACAATCACACACACACATACACACGGAAAACTATATACAGCTATGCTCAACTAGCGCATTATCTAGTTTTTTTTTTCTAATTTTGCAAATTGCTTTTATTGCCACATGCACAGCATCAATTCGTCTCTGTGTGCGTGTGTGTGTGTGTGTGCGTGTGTGTGTGTGTGTGTTCATGTGTGTGTTAATTAGGAATATCAACAGCACTTAAATTTGATGCCGTTTATAAGACTCAAGTTTTCTAGTCAGAGTCTTGAGGTCAGCTCGCACGCTTGTCCTCTGGTCTTAGCTCATTGTTTCAACTCTCAGGACAGTCGTTTGGCATTTACTCTCTGGCTTTTGGGGCTTTTAGCTTTACTTGGTTAAACGTCTGGTCAATTGCTCAAGTTAAATGAGGGTAAATAGTTGGAAAAAACTGCACACAACATATATATAATTTATACAGTAAATGTTTGCTGAATGCTTAAACAAGATGTGAGAGAAATCTTTTTATAACTTATTATCAATAAATGAGCTAATGAAGCAGAAAATATATAAGTGAAACAGAGTGACGTAAACCAGCAGTATAACAGCATGAGTATCTGATTTATTAGTAAGAAAATTCATTAAGATGTAGCAAAGTCTTGTATAAGAGTCAAGGTTAGACTCAGCTATAAGCTAGAATATCCTACAGCACAAGCTAAGCAGAAGGTAACAATAATTGGACAACAATTCATAACTGCTCAAGTAACTGCAATTTCCCAGTACTCGGAAAAGCAGCTACCGTTTCCCCCGTTAGCAGTCGTAGGAATCAAAAACACATTTGCGCGCATTAAAGGATGGGCCAAAGAAAAATGAAGGAAAATGGTAGGAAAAGAAAACCAAATGCGCATTTAGCAGAAATGAGCTGCGTTTTCGGAAAATTAACTTTCAACAACATGTGTTGAAATGCATTTATCTTCCGGACTCATAACGACCATGCCTCCACTCTACCCCTCCTAGCCGTAGAGGCAACCGGACACTAAAACTTCGCTTAACAACTGGGTAAAAAAGGTGGAAATTAATTTCGGCCTGGAGCAGGGGCAGCGCAGGCAGCAGGCAGCAGCAAGAGTAGGAAAACCTGCCAAATTGTGCTAAATGAGCGCCAAGTTGAAATTAAAAACTGAAACGGACAGAGAGCGCCATAGTTGGGGGAGGGGCAAGTGGCAGCCTGGGTAGCCGGGCATCTAGGGGAGTTGCAGCAATTGCCTGAAGCAAGTAGCGCCGCATTATGATTGCATCATTTGGGGCTAATTTGCATTTAAATACTTGGCTCTGTTATTGTTCGAGTGCAGCAAGGCAACTTTTGCCGCCACTTTGTGTGTTGCAAGTGCAGCCAGCGGCGTGTGGTGGCAGGGTGTGTGGCTCGGCGTCTCCCTACCGACTTGGCGCAAAAGTTATGCCAAGTCAAGGATATCATGAGATTGTCGTGCACTCGTTCCGGCCAACTTCAGCTTCAGTTAATGCGTTTGAATAATGAATGCAAGACTACTTTTAGCCGGCGTGCACCTTGCAGCCATCCTCAAACTGCTCCTCCTCCCTCTCTCCCTCTCTCTCTTTCTCTCTCCCTATTGCTCCCGCTCACTCAGGCCCGCCCTGAGCAGATAACAATGTACAAACTGGCGCCGTCGCGCGGTCATTATTTAGGGGGCCCGTCTGTAGCACAGCTCGAGGCTTGCAACTGGCAACTGGCGGCCATCTGGCAGCAAAAACGCGTTAAGATTTATTGAATTCCAGATGAGTCAATTTTTTTCTCCTTTTTTTTCTGATACCCTGTATACGCCATGAATGGCTGAACAGAGCGTTGATTGTGGTTAATGTAAATAGCCAGAAGTTTGTATAGAGGGAATATGCATGAGCAGAGTCTGAAGATAGAAGATTATAATATATACACAATCAATTCGGCAAAGTTATGTCTATCCATATGTAAAACTTAATTTCAATAATTAACTTCTATAGTCTGCAGAAGTCTTTATCGCAAGTATCATTTAGAGGTATACTTAGACTTGTATCAACATTTGGACTTCATATTAAGAGCTGATAATGAGTAATGACAAGAAATTTCTTAGTTGATTGCGCTTGATACCCTTGCAGAAAGGTATGATAGTTTTATCAATCAGATATCTTGAAATATAAAATAAATACTAAAAGTCGAAGCTAATATAGATTCTTATTCCAAATTCATCTGTCCTTGCATTGCTCGTAGTATGTAGGTATAGGTATCTATCGAATCGGGGTACCACATAAGCGAGTTACCACAGGAATACATATCAACCAGGCTCAGCAATGCCAATTTCATTCGCCAAACACTTCATATAACATAAAATATAAAGAAACAATCGTAAAAACTGTTTTTTTATGGAACAATACTTCTGAGTCATTCCTCTACAAGGGCATTTAAACTTCGGCTACAGCTTTAATCGGCCTTCTGAACTTTTATTTTATATTTTTTTTTGTTTTTCCTCCTGTGCTCCGCCAACTCTTTTGGTGTTGAAGCTCATCCTTTGCCCCGTGCCCCGTGCCCCCCACGAACATTGCACTTTTAATAACTTGCATAAAAGTTTTATGTCTCTCGCTGCATGTTCTGAAAAACTTTGCGTGTGTTTGGCACTTGAAAAGTTTGGAGCGTGCCCCCCCCCTTCATCAGCCACTGTTCGCCGCGTGGCATTTGGGGTGTATGCAAAACAAAATCGCTGGAAAAATAATCGCATCAAGTATTTAAACTGACATTAAAAATATTGAAAAACACGATAAATACTTGTTAAGTCTGGCTACGGGCAATGTTCCCTCCAGTACACTCTCTCTCTCTCTATCTCTCTCTCTCTCTCTCACTCTGCCACTCTTTCGCTAAGCTATTCCTGCTGCTGCTGATTATCTGCCGCATTTCTGCAAGGTGGTTCACTTGGGGCGCGTAAAACATTTTTGCATTTTTAAACTGAACTTAAAGCCATTTTCAAGTCTTCGATATTTCTTAACGCTTAATGTTCTTAGAAAAATATTTAATTTGGGAAGGAATAAACAAGTTTTTTATAGACACGAACTGTTTGCAATGAAATACGAAGTGTTTATCAAGCAATATATAGAGTTTCTGTTTCAAGTATCATTTTGGATTATTGGATTATAGCTATTCATATTTGAAAAGTATGGATTCTATTAGAATTATATGATAAGGTACATAGCATAATCAATTCATTTCTTGAAGAGATATCATAATCTTAATATTTTTTGGCAGCTAAGTAATATACATATTAGCTCTGGATGATTCCGAATATGATAATAAACTAAACTTCATGAAGATAATTTAATATACAACCAAGTCAATAGAGACTAATACTAATACTTAATCAGCTTAGCTTTAGCCAAAATTTCAGTATATTTAAACATTAACATTTCCTATCCATCTCAACTGTGACAAATCTTAAATTAATTTTCTTAATGGCGCAAATACTTATCGCCGTCAATCCATACAAATCGAAAAAAGAAAACTTCTTTAGTGTCAACTACATTTCAATGGCTGATGTCAGGTGCCTGATAGGTGCTTAGCAATGCATTTGGGTACGCTGTTGGGGGGGTAGATGTATTTACCGTTATCGCACAAATTCAATTCAATCAGAAGTGAATTCATTAACTGAATGCAATACTCCAATTAGGTTTGAATAGCACGAGAGGAAAATGCGCGGAAAAGTCGTTTATATATATATTTGTCAATTTGTACGTGCATTCGAGTTAGCATCCAATTCAATGCTGTCCTTAGCCTCGCTTGCCTCTCGCACCCTAATTGCTACCCTTCAGTCACATGCAACAGGCGAAATTGATATGCCGCAATTGGGAAAATGTTTTACACCTCGACAGTTAGCTAATGAAAAGCTTTGGGTGGTGGGTGGTTGGAGGCGGGTGGCGGTTGGCTGGCAAAATACACAGGTGCCGTTATTGGCTTCATGTGGTGTATTTCTCACAGCCAATTGATTTGGCAATTTACTAGAGCAACGGAAATGCACGCACACGCACACGCACACGCACACGCACACATGTAGCGTTGCGGTTCAGTGGCGCACGCAATTACACATCGATAGAGACGGACAATACGAAGTGCAACAAGGTATATTTGAGGGATTCGTTAAGGGCCGCTCGAGCAAAGACATACATAACATCGCCAATCGTAATGAAGAAAGCACTTAATGTAAACATCAGTCAAATGATTCAATTTGCGGTAACTACAGATCAAAGAATTTGGCAACTATTTTAATATGAATTAGAAAAGCTTTGAATGTCATCTAATATTACTTTAACTTATAAAGACATATTGTGCTTTTGTGGATAAAGCAAAGCAACTTTTTAAAGAATATGTTTTGGCCGCAGTGGCGTCCTGATCTCTCTCCTCTCCTTTGTAGTTTTCTAGTTGTAGTCTTTTAGTACTCTATATTGAGAAGCATTGTGATATAAGCTGACACAAAAGACTTTGCATTTGAAGAGAATCACGCTTTGCGTTCATTAGAGTTATACAATTTAATTTGTAACTGACGTCAATCCAGCATAATACGAAGTTAATATAATAATAAAGAAAATGTATAGTTTAAGGAACTCTTCGAACTATATATATATATATATATATATAAATATACCTTTACACATCACCTCTTTTACCTCATATGCTAGTCAAGCGCCAAAGAAACAATTTTCATATCTTGCTTATCAAATATCTCATATCAATTAGTTATTCTCAGATCTGCACCGAAAAATTGTTGCTACTCTACAATCTTATCAACAAGTTGCACTTAACTAATTAATATGTTAAATTATCTGTGGCAGCACCACTTAGCTAATGATGCGATTTCATTCTATTACTCAAACTTTACGATCTTAACTGTCAGCCTCCTTAGCTCAGTGGCAGAGCACTGGTCTTGTAAACCAGGGGTCGTGAGTTCAATTCTCACAGGAGGCAGTCGAAAGGGCAAAGATTTTTTTTATATATATAGAATAAATATTATAAAACTAAACAGGAAGTTCTGACAAACATAACTAAACAAATCATTTAAAGTAACTTAAGTTGAATAGGAAAATTCACATCCTTTTTATTTAAATCGAATCATCATTCGCTTACCAAGCCAGCCGCAACCAAAAATTAGATCACGAGGTAGCCTGAGAAATTTGTCGTTTAGTGGAATTTCAAGGTAAATCTGAATGTTGGTAGCAAGCAGAGATGCCTGCGGTGGGACATGCCAAGTCAATTGAGAGACAACAACATCGCTTAAGGTAATGCCAGCCGACGAGCGGATGCAATAATTTGTGATGCCGAATGCCAATGGCGCACCGCTGTACCATTGCACCACTGCACCACATGCAGCGCCTTAAGCAGACATTCAGCAGCCATCCAGCATCCAGCATCCAGCATCCTGCTACCTACAACCGCATCCTGGCATCAGAGCAAAAGGTCCTTCCGTTGACGTTCATATTCACAGTTCATAAAATTGAACCACTGGGCGGAATTGGGCGTGGCGGGGGTGGTTGTGTGTTGGCGGCCCAGCAAATCGAAATAAAAATTTATGTGCACATGTTTGAATTTATTGCCCATCTTTGGCAAAGAAGCAAGCGCCGGGATATGGACATACACGCATGTATGTACATATATATATATATATGTATATGGCAATGCGATAGCAGGACTCGGTCCTGAAATCAGGATCAGGCGTTACCGTGTGTAAATGTTATTCAATCAAATGCGAAATCATATGAACGATTGCTTTCCACTCATAAACATTTTTATTTACCTTTAATTTCGTGCGAAGCGCCTTTTATGATTTCACGCCGTGATTTAATATGATTTTCCCTACGACCCAACCGCGCCACTCCCCCCCTTACTCCCCTTACTTTACGACCCCTCCAGCCAGCGCCTATGTCAGAAATCTCTCACATGCAATTGTTGAATTAAACTCACGCGATTTTTATGACTAAATAAAATGTTTTGATGCGCTGCTCCGGCACTGCTCCACTTGAGTGATATGTGGGCATCCCCACATCGGTTCAGTTGACTCAAAATGCCAATTTCTATTTACCCAGCAGCGACATGCACACATAGAGGCACATGAGTTTGGGAAGTCTTTAACCATAAATAAACACATACAAATTTCTCAGTTGGGTCTCTGATTTATGAAGCTTTACGTCTTTTTTATGGCAAACGTTAATCAAATCTCATGTTGCTATTGTTTTTATATGTTTGGGATTTGAAAACAGTTATGAAATGAGTGTATGATATGAGTGTAAAAATGGATTTACTTCATATTTTATATTAAAGAAGTTTGCCTTGAGGAAGTAATTAAATAAATAAATATCTTAATTTATAATTAATTTACTTTCAGCTATTTCAATCTAAGAGCTCGCGCCTCGCATTCCTGCTATCCTCATTCATGGAATATTCACAATTATTTTCACCTCAACAAACTCATTTATCGCATAACTAGGTACAGTCAGATATTGCATACCCAATTACATTGTCCATTAAGATAGGAACTCAACTAATATATATATATATATATATATATATATATATATGTAATATACCTTGACAGCTATTACGAGCTCAGATCTTGACTGGCATATCCTTTGAATTTCCATTACAGTCAAGTTTCTGCCTTGGAATAATCTGGCAATTCAATGATGCAATTGAATAGCTTTGGTTTCGCTTTTCTTTTTCCCCACACATTTTCGATTTTCTTTTTTCTTACTTTTGCTGCGCATTTCGCATTTTTTCTTTCATTCTTTTTTTTTTTTTTTTTTTTTTGTTAATTTTGCGGCTGTCGAAAAAGTTGTTGAAGCGCACCTTTATTTAAATACCTCAGCCAAAACTTTTCTCAAGATATTTGCAAACATCTGTTTCCTGGTTGCCTGCACCGAGCGCTCTTCCACTCTTCCGTTTTCCCTTCCCCAACTCTCCTCAACCAGAACGTAAAAGAATCAAGCTGCAGTTGGAAAAAACCAAATGCAGCGCCAGCTGCCAGGAAAATCGCTGATGATGAAGTTCCAATGCGGTCTCTCCGATGGCTAAGCCCAGCGACAATCCTCAGTCATTCATTTGACAAGTTAGTCAGCTAAAAATACCCTGTAATTGTGTGCTAAGTGGGGCTATTAGCACAAAGTAGCTTATTTATTTATAAATGAGATGATTCCACAAATAACTAACTATTATTTTTATATTTTTATCATCTATTAAACAGTTCCATCATGCCCTTTTCATTCTCAAACATAGGGTATCCTCTAGTCGACTATTCGGTGCAGCTAAAGACTCGGCTATAATCATTTCCCTGCGGCATGAATATAAAATTTTCCATTCAGCTGGCTACTGTTGAACGTTTGTTCAATTCACGGTATTTCCCTTAACTACATAAACCTACTGTGATTTTTGTCACAGTGTACGCCGACATCATTTCCTTTCCGCTTGTATCTGTAGCTGCTTTTATAATAGCTAACTAGCTACTATGTATTTTGGCCTGCTTAGGTTCTCAGTAATGCTCTCTGTTCACCTCTATCTCTCTTTCTCTCTCTCTCTCTCTCTCTATCTCTATCTGTGTCTTCTTCTTGCTGTCAGTCTGTTTGTCTGTCCAAATACAAGTTATTCGCATTCTTGTCCGCTGCTGTCCCACCTTTAGCTCGGTGTGTTATTATGCTGCCAGTTTTTATACTCATTCACAAAGTGAAATGAGTATATTGGTTTTGTGCAATGTCCGTCACGCTGTCCGTCCGTCTGTCCGTCTGTCCGTCTGTCCGTCTGTCCGTATGAACGCAAACCATTTGCACAGTTTTGAAGCTAGAGAGTTGAAATTTGGAATATATACTCGTGTATACCCTCGAATTATAAAGTGTCAAGATTTTCCCGATACGCCCACTAGGGGCGTGGCAAATCGGAAAATGCATTTGCCCATACCTCAGAAACACTACTTCTAGAAGTGCTAGAGAGTTGCAATTTGGAATGTAGACTTGTGTTGACAACTCAAGTTGAAAAAGCTATGGCGGATATATCTACGCCCATTGGGGGCGTGGCAAATCGGGTAAAACTGTATCTTCTACAGTTTTAAAGCTAAAACGCCCAAATTTGGCACGTAGGTTACTGATACGATCCTATGAAGATCGACCAAAATCTATATATTCACGCCTACTAGGGGCGTGGCAAATCGGATCTGACTATATAGTGATTTTTCAAATTCTGTAATATTTTGAGCACTATTCATGCTAGAGACTTGAAACTTGGTATATATACTCGGGTTGACAACCCAAGTTGGAAAAGATATGGCGGATATATCTACGCCCATAGGGGGCGTGGCAAACCGCAAAAGTTTGTAGCTCCTACAGTTTTAGAGCTAGAAGCTTCAAAATTGGATGGTAAGTTACTGGTGAGCTCCTCTATCGATGCGCCAAAAATAATTTTTACGCCCCTTATGGGGTATGCCCGGCTAAAAAATACCCTGTAATTTTCGCATTTTTTGAGTGTAAGCATCCAAATTTCACACTTACGTTACCCTTCACTACTTCTAAGAACTGGCCAAAAATTATATGTCTACGCCTACTGGGGGCGTGGCAAATCGGGAAAAACTATACGTTTTTCCGATTCTCAGTGAGAAAATCAGAATTATATACAGATATTACTGCTGATCTCCTCTATTGATTTCCAAAAAATTATATATGTACAAACCAATTGTGGGCGTGGCAATGGGCGTGATCTGTGGGGGTGTGAATGAGTATCCCGCAGTCGGTAGCGCCCGACTGCAACGTTCTTACTTGTTCCTTTTAGGTTTTCCTTGCTGCTGTATTTTCTTCCTTTTTATACTCATTCACAAAGTGAAATAAGTATATTGGTTTTGTGCAATGTCCGTCACGCTGTCCGTCCGTCTGTCCGTCTGTCCGTCTGTCCGTCTGTCCGTATGAACGCAAACCATTTGCACAGTTTTGAAGCTAGAGAGTTGAAATTTGGAATATATACTTGTGTATACCCTCGAATTATAAAGTGTCAAGATTTTCCCGATACGCCCACTAGGGGCGTGGCAAATCGGAAAATGCATTTGCCCATACCTCAGAAACACTACTTCTAGAAGTGCTAGAGAGTTGCAATTTGGAATATATACTCGTGTTGACAACCCAAGATCAAAAAGCTATGGCGGATATATCTACGCCCATTGGGGGCGTGGCAAATCGGGTAAAACTGTATCTTCTACAGTTTTAAAGCTAAAACGCCCAAATTTGGCACGTAGGTTACTGATACGATCCTATGAAGATCGACCAAAAATCTATATATCCACGCCTACTAGGGGCGTGGCAAATCGGATCTGACTATATAGTGATTTTTCAAATTCTGTAATATTTTGAGCACTATTGATGCTAGAGACTTGAAACTTGGTATATATACTCGGGTTGACAACCCAAGTTGGAAAAGATATGGCGGATATATCTACGCCCATAGGGGGCGTGGCAAACCGCAAAAGTTTGTAGCTCCTACAGTTTTAGAGCTAGAAGCTTCAAAATTGGATGGTAAGTTACTGGTGAGCTCCTCTATCGATGCGCCAAAAATAAATTTTACGCCCCTTATGGGGTATGCCCGGCTAAAAAATACCCTGTAATTTTCGCATTTTTTGAGTGTAAGCATCCAAATTTCACACTTACGTTACCCTTCACTGCTTCTAAGAACTGGCCAAAAATTATATGTCTACGCCTACTGGGGGCGTGGCAAATCGGGAAAAACTATACGTTTTCCCGATTCTCAGTGAGAAAATCAGAATTATATACAGATATTACTGCTGATCTCCTCTATTGATTTCCAAAAAATTATATATGTACAAACCAATTGTGGGCGTGGCAATGGGTGTGATCTGTGGGGGTGTGAATGAGTATCCCGCAGTCGGTAGCGCCCGACTGCAACGTTCTTACTTGTTTTTTTTTGGTTTTTTGTTCCTTTTGGTTTTCCTGTAGTTTGCACACAAGTTTTTCATTTGTAATTCAAGATGTCAGTCAGCTGGGAGAACCAAAACTTAATTAAAGTTCCGCACTTTTCCGGTGGCCAGCCCAAGCGCTGGCTGCTGCACCAGCTTTTCTCTATGTATTTAGTCAGCCCAGCTACGCCCACAGGGCACGCCCACTTTTGCAGAGTTTGTCTGTCTGTCTTTTATATATATATATAAAGCTGGGTTACATTTATTTTTTGCTTTTCGGTCGAGTGGGAGGCTTTGAGTTTATCTTACAACTGCACCTGCTGCAAATGGCCAAGCGATACGACTTTGTTTCCACACATTCAACTCCCCTTCGGCCGTCTTCCAGCGCCCTCATGTATGTAATTTTATGAGCTTATTTTATACTTTTCACTTTTAATTTGGTTTTATGTTCATTGCTTATAAGCCATGAACAGATTCCAACTTGTTGAATTAACAAAACACACGGCGAGCGGGGACGAAGCGAAGCGACCAGGCAAGCAACATGAATTGCGGTTGAGTTGGCCAGCTCATAGAGGTTGGAGCATGGAGCTGGGTCCATTAGTTGTCCACTTTTCTGAACCTGCTGCAGATCAGTTTCACTTAGCAACTGACCAGAGCTTAAACATCGCACTTAATTAGCCCGGATGGAACACGGTGCGACCAGACGGAATGTGATGTTCGCTCATTAGCTATGCATTGAGTTTGGGGCAACCTTATTCAGGAGTCAACTGCTCACGTCAACGTCACAGCAACTTGATAGCTCACATACAATTAGCATATGAAGAAATCCGACTAGGCCACAGCTTTGTCCTATTGTTGTAGAGCTGCCCAGGCATGCAGGCACGTGGAAAATTTATTAAATTGGTCACCTTCTGTTTCCCTATCCTGCCTCGCATCCTCTCTTCCTCTCCCCCACTCAGTTCCTTTGGCGCATCTGTTTGTGCGCACGCATGTAAATTTAATTGAATTACTTGTAGATGCGAACAGGTCCTGTGGCCAGGACCTTTACAGCTCTAAGTAAAAGTATATCTCACAAAGTCATTAAAATGCCGACTGCAGACAACATTTATGCAGATGGCTAAGCAATTTATTATGCAGGGCATATTTAAATACATTGTTTGAGCATTTTTCGTTACATCAAAGTTTTGCTTTTTATCTTGAGGCAAAATTTACAAACGAAATGATTGCCAAAATTATAATTCAATACAAAAAACGAGACTTTTGCTGAAGATATAAACAAAACAATTGCTAAACTCTGATTAGCATCCAGAGAAATTATCTCAACAAACAAAAATAATAAAACAAATTCCAGTAATCTCTGAGCAACTTCCTTCCAACTACATAATGTCAGCATCTTCATTAGGTACCCAATTCAAATAGAGAAAATAACTGGATTAAATGAAACTATTTATGAATATTTTGCTAGTTAAACGCATATTAAGCATACACAACATCAACAAAAGCTACATATTACGCATACGCAATGTCGTCGAAAGTTTAACTGCAAATTTTTTAGCCAACCTTTAGCCGTTGCGCTTGCTTTAGTCTTCAGAGCTTGCGAAACTTTCGCTGCATTTTTATTGGGCCCCAAAGGTGCGAGCGGGCATGAGGAAGAGCCCAATGTCAATGTCATTGTCGCCATCGAGGAGGGGGTCTGGTTGGGGTAGGAGGACAAAATACAAAATGCCAAATAGAAAGAACTACAAAATAATCCACTCGTTTCGCCGAGCGCAAACACAAACACAAGCAGAGTCCCCGGGGGCGTGGCTGAGGGGGGGGTCGATAACTAAATCAGTTAAGCGAGAGACAGAGAGAGAGAGAGAGAGGGAGAGGGAAGGCGAGAGAAATGTTGGCCATTGTTGCTCTGGTGGCCGCATTGGCGTCCATCGGAGGTCGAGGAGGGGCGAGGCGCCCCACTGCCAGCCCCCTGTCCCTTGGCTTTTCAATGATTCGCATTTCTCTTTTATCTTTTCTTTTTTTGCGCTTTTTCATTTTGTTTTGCTTTCATGGTTTATTTTGCATTTCGCTTGCCTGCAAAATTATTTATGCATTTTGCATTTTGTCTTTTTTCTGCGTCGAGCGCTTATTAGTTGCAATTTGCTTGCGGCGAAAGTTGTTCGCCAACAAGTCGAACAAATTAAATAATTTAACACAAAGAAAGTTGCAAAAATGGGCAAAAACAAGGGCGGAGGCGGTGGCGGTGGTGGTGGTGGCAGTGGTGGAGGTGGCGGCGGTTCTGGTGGTGGTGGCGGTGGCGGCGGCGGCAATGTAAGCAATATTTGTGTTATGCAACTTGCGTTTTAATTGTGAGTCTAAAAGTATCTTCAATACGATTAGCTATAGAGACAATCAACAATCTACAATCCGAAAATCCCAAATACTAAACAGATATATATACATATAGTAAATATTCATTTAATATACGAGAAATACAAGAAGAAGAAGAAGAGAAAGATATACAAGAAGGAATATTATTCATAACATTTATTTTGTATTTTACTTTAGTGTAATTGCTGAAATTTAATTTCAAGGAAGACATTTCTTATTCATAACCTTGCTACTGAACTAACCTTTTAACTAAACTATATAATATTTTAAGAACTCTTTAGATAATCAAGCGAGTAGACAGACTAAATGAAGAAACAAAAAAGGAAACAATTTGACAAGTTTGAAGTTAAAGAAAGTTGAGAATTGAAGGACTGGAATGGAATGGATGGAATGAAGTCAGTATTTGTGATCATAGACAGACTGACTGATAGGAAATTGATTTGATTAAGATGTTAATGATCATGAATATATATATGTCGGAGATATAATTAGTATCGGAATAGAGCGTATTATCGACAGTTATATAGGTGTTTGAAACAGTGTTGTATAATCTGTTTGAGTGGGATATTAGTAAGCATTAAAATCGAGCATGTCTTTGACTGTATTGCAGAGATTTTTAAGAAGAAGAGAGACTCGCTGCACTCGAACGAAGCATACTATCTTTCAAAAAGCTTAAATATATATATAATATATACATATATCATATATCAAGACTGTCAAGTTTAACAATGAAATTATTTCAATTTCCAATTTCTATAAATATTCCAAGATATTTAACTAGATATTGGAACTATGAACTCAAAGAAAGATTTCATAAAAGTCTTGACCAGCCTTCTTCACACTTTTTAATATTACAGTTTAATTAAAATATTAATAGTTTTTTTTTAAAACATATAGTCGAATAAGAATATAATTTACATATGTTATAATATATTATATATATTATAACTACATCTAATTACATCAATTTGAATTCTATTCAACATTTTTTTACAAGTTGTTAAGATTTCTTTGAGGCCTTAAAACAGCCCATGAAATACTTTTGCCATTCCCAGTTTATTTATCATGTCATTTATGCACTTACCCCGCAGCAATTCTTTGTAAATCTTTATTATTATGTGCACTATTATTACCTTTTATTTTTGCAATCCGTTTTATGACAGAAAAAAGGCGGCGGCGGTGGCGCTGGCGGCGGTGGCGGAGGCGGAGGCGGTAAAAACAAACCACCTATTCCTGCGGCTGACAAAGGCGGCAAGAAAGGAGCTGATCAAAAGGCAGCCGGTGGCGGCGGTGGCGGTAAAAAGGGCGGCAAAAAATAGCCCTTGCGGGAGCGCCAAATAACAAAAGCGCATTAAATTACAATATAAGAATAAATACGCCACTATATTTTTTAAGAGATATTATAAATGAAGAAACTGTAGTTGAATAACGATATTTGCCTGCATAATGAACATTGTTTGCATCTTAAACGCTTGGAATGGAACAGTTAACACACACACACACACACACACACGCACATGCTGACACATCCAGCACACAGTCATTACACAACTGAATAGACAGCAATGACAGTTGCTGCTGCTGCTGCTGGTGGTGGTGCTGGTGCTGCTGCTGCTGCGGCTGTGGCTGTGGCTGCTGCAGTAGATTTCCGGCTGGATGAGCGCGTTTCGTGCACTCCACTTGGCCACTTCATTAGGCTCATCAGGCTGCTGTGAGCTTCGGCTGTGTGGCATTGATGGCAAACGGCTCTAACGGAACCACTCCTGGGACATGCCAAAGAATGAGGCGGCGCTCGACTTGGATTTGCTGCTCGCATCGCTCTTGCGTGCGCCTGGCTTGCGCGCTGGTGTCGCTGCCCCCTATGGAGAGAAATACGTACATATGGGTTATTAATGTGTTGTGTGGCAATTTTTGGTTGATTAATCTATTAATTTGCGGCACTGTGCAAAGATTTATGAGCCAGGCCAATAAACATGGACATAATTAGAGTTCAATTTATATGGTGAAACATGCGACTAACTGCGCTCGCATAACCAACAAAGTCAGCGACGGCTATAAATTAACGTTTGCCCAACGATTTGATTTCAATAATGGACCAATTCATTAATTAGCATTTAAGTTATAGACAGACACAGGCACACACACACAGGCTCACAAGCAACTGAGGTAAGGTGTGTGGCAGCTTCAAGTTTCTGATTTCTGTGATTTGGTAGCTGGAAATCTTTTGCAAGCCATTTGCAAATGCGGGCAACAATTGCAAATGGTTGTATTACAGCTGTTGTGCAGCAGTTATTGCAGCTAATTATAATTTATTTTATAGCACTTTTCTTTTATTTATTGTTAATTACAGAAATTCAGTTGCAAAACGCACTTTGCTAAAGGCTAATTATCTAATTAAAGTCCAGTCTAATTAAGACGCATATTTGCAAAGAAAACTGATTATTTAAGTTATACAAAAAAAAACAAGCATTAGCAAATATATATATATATATAAATAAACAGATATTAATAGAAAAGTTTACTTCAAGTGCAGCAGCTGGTTTGTGTCTTGGCTATGTGGCAACTGTTGAAAGCAGTGCACAGCAAGCAGTTCATACAACATTTCTCATGCAAAGCAGTTCACACTGAAGCTTAGTAGGAAATTATTTAGTAATAATAATTTATGAATTTATCTTAAATCTCTGAATTGTAAATTATTAAAATTCATTAAGCCATTTAAAAATCAACAACAATCATGCAAAATATATAGAACAAACAGAACTTTGCACACAAATGCCTACCCAAAATGAATAAACGATGAGAAATTTGGAAAGAAAACTACAATTCAAAGAAATCCTAAAAATATATATATATAAATATTTATATAGTAGTAAAGAATATTGGTTAAATACAAGAAATAACAGTTAGCTTCGAAGTACCGAAGTTTATATACGCTTGCAGACAAAGAGGAGATATGTATATCAGTTGAAATGATTCGTCTCTAAGCGATCTATATGAGTTAATTAGAGTTTTCTCATGAAAAACCGAAGAGGCAATAGTTTGCTAAAGATTTGCAACATTTCGAATATTTCCAATTTTGTTTAATGCAGACTATATCTTAACTAAGCAAAGGGAAAATATACTGGCTGTGTCCAGCTAATATGCAATGGGTATAAAAAAGATAGTCGGACCAGTAAACAGATATTACAGACTGCAGATGAGAACTAAAGTTAAGTTAATTCAAATAAGAGATATCTAATTCGAATGCATCTGGTATATTCCACACTTAAGAGTTATAGAAAAGTAAGGACAAAGGAAAACTCACCGTCTTATCTGTTTCCGTTGTAGGGGATTTGCGCTCGACTGGAAGAGTTGCCGTTGCTGCCGCCTGCGGCATGACAATAGGCAACAATGGGAACCAAAGCGATGTGGAGCCGGAGGAGCTGAGACAGAGCACATTGGGATCAGCCTCATGCGATAGAGAGCTAGCATTTGCAACCTGCGTATTATCCTGTGGGGGTGTAAGGACACCCAGTTCGCCATGCAGACGCGCCGTAGAACGAGAAACATGCGTCGTTATGTGCTCGGCAAACAGCTCAAAGTCAAACGGATCGATGCAGTCGCGCAGGCTGCGCTGCAGCACATGGAATTGTTCGTAGAGGCTGCGCTCCTCGCGATTCACGCCAAACACACGCTCCAGAAACTTCAGATCAAAATACAGCTGCAGCGCTATGTTCTGACTGCTTTTGGTGGACTCCGCGGCCGACAGCTGCTCGTAGTGGGTCAAGAGTTGGCCGAGCAGCTTTTGATTGAAAGCCTGAAGCACTTTGGTGGGCAGCGTTTGGGGCACGGCAATGTTCAGGGCTTCAATCAACTGATGCAAATACGTTTGGAGCGAGAGGCGTGGCTGGCTTGGTATACGTATGGTGGACTGCACACACTGGTCATGCTCCTCATCGCGCTGCTCCAGAGTCTGCGTTTGCCACAGCTGTTGGAGTAAAAATGTTAAATTGGATTTCGGGAGATGTTTAAGACAAGCTTAACTTACAGCAAAGTCCCGTAGTACAACGTCGTGCGTAATGGTCTGCGGCAACTTATCCACACAGCTGTGCGTGGCCAGTATATCATCGACAATGAGCTGCCAGAACTGCAGCAGCTCCTCTTCGATCAGCGCACACAATCGCTGCCAGTGCTCGGCGCCGGCAGCAGTCAGATTGCCCGTCCACTGACGCCAGCTGCTGGGATGGCAGAAGCAAAGCTTCAGATGGGGGCATAGCTCGATCAGGGCCAGCGTATTGCGCAACGCCTGCAAGAGAGCCTGACGCTCCTGCAGACGCAACGTCTTCAATTGAGTCAGATAGCTTGTCATCTGCTGCTCCGCCGTTTCGCGCAGAAAATTGATCAATGCCAATTTGTCCTCGCCGCGTGTTGTTTGCTCTTGGAGCAGCACATTCAGCTCTTGCACAATGGCTGCCAGCTGCGTGTCGAACTGAGCGCAAAGCGTAATAGTGGCCGCTTCGTAGCCCTTGGTGCGATTGGCCAAACGCTTCGGCTGATCGCTGAGCGCGGCTGCCAGACTCAACGGCAGATCGTCGCTCTGCTCTCGCCAGATCTGTTGTGGTGTGGGTGGGCTGATGTTCTCCACGAGCTTGACCACCTCATCGTATGTTTGCTGCATTGCCGCTGCCCAGCTACTGCGTATTATCTCACGAACGCGCGCATTGATCAGCGGCATATACTTCAGCCTGTAGAAGTCCAACTGAGCTTGCGGTAGCGCTAGCTGCTGCTCCAGCTGGGCATAGTCATGCTTGGACGTGGTGCCAGCTGCCAGCTTGATGTCCTGTATGGTCTGCATGCTGCTGACCAGCCCAAAAATGGGCTGCAGCTGCTTCTCCGCCATGCCGTCAATTGTGGCCATCCACTTTTGCAGCGCAGTGCACAGCTGTGCTGGCAACAATTTTGGTTTATTGAACTGCGGCTTATAGCCGGCTATAATGTCGGGCAGCAGATGCGCCAGCTGTCGATCGCTGCTATCCATGCGATTGATGCTGGGCGCTGAGGTCGGAGCCACGCACTCCGCCAAGCGTTTAAAGAGCAGCCCATTGGCTGAAAGCAAAATTAAATCAAAATTTCAGATAAATATAGAAATATTTTAAATATCCCGCACTAACCTAGAAGGCAGCTGTCCAGGAGTTCAATGGTGCCGTTGAGTATCTGCAAGCTGGCCAGGATGCGCTCCTTGACACGCCTCGGCTTATCCTTCTCGCCATCGCTGCCCTGGCTCTGCAGACAATTAAAGTAGGCTGTGGTGCGTAGCTGCAGAAACGTCTGCACCACCTGACCCAAATCACATTTATCCAACAGCAGCAGGCTCAGCATGCAGTCAACTGCCATATCGGCGCCGAGTTCCTCTCGCTCCAGCACGCCGAGCACCGCCTGCTTGATAGTTATATGAAATGGACGCAAGATTTCCCATTGCTTCAGTGCTACAGGCAGTTGTTTCATCAGCGTATTCTTCGCGTCCAGCTGCAGACCAGTGCTGATGTGCCGGCTGAATATGAAGAGCTCTGTGGCCGCATAGAACTGCTCTCGGTCGATGTGGGTCCAGATGAGCTCTGGCAGGCTGCTCATCAGCTTGATCTGAACCATGGTGCTGTAGTAATTGGTGAGCTGTTTGCTCACCGCACGCTTTTTCTGCAGCTGCACCTCTGAGTCGTTGGGCGTGGTCTTGAAGCCCAGCAATTGCTGTTCGTTGAGGCTGCGACAATTGCCCTGCACGCAGTGGACCTGTTCGATGAGCGTGCCGGCCGACGTCTGCATGGCTGCTATGGTGTCGGCAGCCTTGAGCAAGTCTCGATAGCGTTCTCTGCAGTTGAAAACAAGAGAGTAATTCACATTTAATTATGTTGCGCTGGCGTTCTTTGTGCCACATCACTTAGCTTGCTTACCCGACCATTGTGCGCAGCTCCTCACGCTTGTTTTCCACCACCGTTTGGATTTTCTTCTGCACAGCATCGATCTCGGACACGCTGTGCTGTTCAAACAGCGTGTCCACGTCCAATTGCAATAGATCGGCGCTCATTTATGTGTCTTATTATCCACAAAGTGCAAAACTCTTTCGGCTTTGTCAATTCGATAACAGCGATAACAATTATTGTGCAAGTCACAGCAGTTGTGGCGGTTGCCCGATTACAGCGCTTAAGCTAACAGCTGTTTGGCGAACGATTATTTGTGGCGGTCATTCGATTATTTAGTTTTCAACGCAAATCGCGCTAAGAACTCGTTTTATTATTTACTTCTTATTTACTTAGTTGGAAATGCTTTGCAAAACACAATTGGCAATGACAATACGCTGTATCTCGGAGGTGCCCTCGTAGATTTCCGTGACTCGGGCATTTCTATAGTACATCTCCGCCGGCAGATCTGTGGTATAGCCCATGCCTCCCAAGATCTGGATGCACTGATGCGCGCAGTAGTTGGCCGCCTCGGAGGCATGCAGCTTGGCCATGGCCGCCTCCTTGGTAATGGACATGCCGTTATCCTTGAGCCATGCGGCTCGCCAAGTGAGCAGCCTGGCGGACTCCACGCGCAGCGCCATGTCCGCCAGTTTCTGTTGAATCATTTGCAAGCGGGACAAACGCTGCCCGAAAGCCACTCGCTGCTCCGCATACTCGAGCGCCAGCTCGAGGGCAGCTTGTGCTATGCCCGTGGACTGAGCGGCAATGCCTATGCGGCCACAGTCAAGGGACTCCATGGCAATCCTGAAGCCACCTCCAGGCGAGCCCAGCACCTGGGATTGCGGCACGCAGACATCGTCGAGCGTCAACTGGCACGTGGAGCTGGCACACATTCCCATCTTGCTCTCCTCCTTGGCTACGGCCAAGCCAGGCACACTCTTGTCGGTCAGAAACGCTGTTATGCCCTTGTGCTTGAGGCTTTTGTCAACCGTGGCGAAGATGAGGCCACCGCTGGCCTCCTTGGAGTTCGATATCCAGGCCTTTGTGCCATTCAGCACGTAATCCCCGCCAGCGTTCAGCTTTGCAGTGGTGCTGGCGGCGCTCGCATCTGAGCCGCTGCCCGGCTCCGAGAGCGCATAGAAGGCAATGTGCTGACCTTGGGTGTAGGGCAGCAGAAACTGTTGCTTTTGCGCCTCTGTGCCATGCTGCTGCACTGCACCCAGATAGAGATTGTTGACGCCCATCACAATCGACACGGCCGCATCACCACGCGCCACTTCCTCCATGCCTATGGCATAGGCCAGGTAATCCAGACCGGTGCCACCTGGAAGTAGTCGTTAGCAATCGGGCTCTGTCTCTGCTCAATCTCTAGGTGCAGTGCTCACCGTACTCCTCCTGCACCGCGACAGACATTAGACCCAGTTCGCCGAGGCGTCGCACCTGTTGCGCCGGGTTCAGGTGCTCACGATCGTGACGTCTCGCATGGGGCGCCAGCTCCGCATTGGCAAAGTCGCGGCAGGTCTTTTGCAGGATCTGATGGGTCTCTGAGAGGGCGGCCAGGCAAGCGATGCCTCTGTCGCTGCCTCGAACAGTTCGTTGACCTACAAATTTGCAATGCTTAAACAATTTTCTTTGTTATTGTTTTTAATTGTTACCAAGCGCCCAAGCGCTTCTGCACAGCTTTTGCATGGTGTGAAAGCTTTAGCTGCTTGTTTGGGCGATCCAGAAAAGCTCTACGGCGTCGTCTGCTTGGCGGAAAGGCTCGTCGCACACTAAAATCCGATGAGCAATCGAAAACAATCAGCGTGCCATAAAAACTTTTATATACAGTGCCAGAAGCTTTGACGTCAGCTCGTGCAAACAAAGGCGGCGCTGCAACTTTGTGCGAGGGCACAGCCAGCAAGCAGTTCCCATTGGAATGATCAGCTGATATTGAATAACTCTAATTGGAATTTGGCCATTATGGCAATTAAAGGTAAATAAGCAATGGTTCTTCGACATGTAGACTAAGACGCATAACCGAAGTTGTTCTTTTACGAATAAGCAAGTAAAGCTTCTAATTGAGAGGATCTCGCCTTTATGTAACAGTAGCCTATTAGAATATATGATAGTATTAATTGCTTTAAATACTTTCGTTGCTACAGTCTGCTAAGCAGTGCTTCCAATTGGAATTATGATATTTCGCAGTGGCCTCTTTCGTTGGAAAGCAGTGCTCTCCACAGGAGCAAATATAACACTTTAGCAAAGAATCAAACCGAAAAACAAAAATTATGATTTAAGCATTAGCTACATAGAATTGTATAGTTTGATTGCAGAATACCCTGTTGATAAGTGAAAACCCTTTTACAACACCCCTGATCTACTTTAAATACATTAAGCCTACTTCAAGTGAATACACAAGTTTGCATATTTTAGTTCTTAAGGTTCTTTGTGTGGAGCTTTCACATGCCGCGTACTCCAATGGGTATAATCGACCAACTACACAGTCTGCGTTCCAAAACTAAATGTAGCTTGAGCTTAGGGTATTTGCTAGTCGCGCATAGCTGACAGCAAGAACTCTGTTGGGTAGAAAGTTCAGCTATTAGCAGAAATGGAAAGCGGTTCAACGATTTATGGCTATTGTCGCTACCCGCAGCTGGTTAAGGAATTTGCATTGCAAATTCAAGTGCAATTTAATGACTTAAGCTGGCGAAATCAAACACACCCACTTTTGTTAGTTAAAGAATCAAGCGATATATGCATATATACTATGAGAAAAGATAAGGTTCATTTAGTGTATCTTTTTTTTAATCATAATACCCTTTTCCTGTATTTCATTTCTCCTACGATAGTATGATTTATCCTATATCTGCAGATGGAACTTAGTAGACTTTGTTTCCCCCTCAATGTAGTTTATACACCATATATGGTTTGAAGTTAAAGATAATCTATAGATTTGAACACAATTGCCGCAACAAACAGTTCCAAAATTATTTTGACGGGTTTCATTTAAAGTTTACCAAAAAAACCCTACCAATTACATGATAACAATATGAATTATCTGATTCAACGCGGCAAATTGCGCCAGCAGGCGATCAATGTGCCCGAAGGTCTGCCGGAGCTACTCTCCGACATAACCCGTGAGGTGCTGCGCTGCCAGCCGACCAAAGAGTGCCTGTGCCAATTCATCATCGACTATTTGCACTCGGTGATTGTCACACGAGAGAAGGCCTTGGGTAAGTGCTATACCTCATCTATATATATAGTTATAACTGTTAACTGGTATTTTGCAGTGGCCAAGAGCGTTTTGGAGCGCGCTCTACGCCAGGTGGACAGCATTATATCCGATTTGTGCATTTGTGAACTGACCAAGGAGAAATCGGATGAGATGGCCCAGGTTATGGAGGATTGCTTCCGCAACTTCCTCGAGAAACGTCGTTGTGAGATGCGTCGCGGCAAGGAGACCATTAAGTTCGCCGACATTGACATGCTAGAGGAGCTGATAAGCAAGTGCAAGTTCACGGAGGAAGAGCTTGATGCCTCCCGGCCAGCAATTGTGAGCGCCTACAAGCGTTTCGTGGACGCCTACATGACCGCGGGCAAGGAGTCCCAGGGTACCGAGCTGCTCTACCAATACTTCCGCGATCGCGAGCTCAAGCGTCTTGAGGAGCTGATGCGCAATAAGGCAGCCACAACCATACAGGCCGCTTTCAGGGGCTACCTGGTGCGTCGCATGATGGACCAACACGTGTGCATTTGCACCTGTATGCTGCAGGATAAGGATGACGACGAGTTCATGCGCTTGGACAGAGCAGCTCGCATCATACAGCGCTTCTTCCGCTACGTTCTATCGGTGGGTTTTCCCTTGACTATTTTGATCCTAGACAACAGTCTAATATTCTAACTCTGCATTACAGCGTCAAGCCATTAAGCCGGTAAGTATTGTAGAGTGAAGTCTTTGCTATGCTCTAGCTATAACTTTTTTTTTTATTAGATTGAGGATCCTTGCCAAGAGAAAGAAACGCCGACTGACAGAGAAGATACCACACAACCCGAACAAACAGGAGGCACAACGGTTGCAGGCACAGCTGCGGATACTGCTGTAGGCACTGCTGCTGGCACAGCTGTAGGTACAGCTCTACCCACAGCCGTGCAATCCCAAGAGGAAATGGAGGTGACGGAAGGCGAAGCAGAGGGCGCACCACCACCAGCTGAAGATGCAGCAGCACCACCAGCGGCAGAGGCAGCTCCAGCTCCAGCCGCAGAGCCAGAGGCAGCTCCAGCTGCCGAGGCGCCGCCACCAGCAGCTGAAGAGGCAGCACCGCCTGCAGCAGAGGAAGCACCACCGGCCGAGGAAGCACCACCTGCTGAATAGCACTAGCCACTTTTTTTCTTTCGTTTATGTTCTCTTATTTAACAGCCGACATAAGCTTCCCGCGTCCTTTGAAATTTATGGATTCGTGATCTTTAAGCTTGTAAATTAGTTCAACGTGTAATTGCATATATTTAAAACGTCTTGAGAATATCCAATCGAATGCGCACAATTAAATGAGACCGCTGCTCAGACGAACTCATCTTGTTGTGAATCAGTTGTTGTTGGGTCCTATGCCCTCCTGTATCCAGTTCCTGAAGGTGGAAACCCTGGTGTAGACATCGGGAGAAATAAAGAGGCCGCAAACAACCAATCCATAGGATACGACGCCGACCTGCTGCAATCCATTGTCGTTGCTAACCAGTGGGCCACCCGAGTCGCCCTGTATTTTGAAGTTTTATCCTTATATATCTTCAAGTTGTTCAACAATTTGACTTTCTTACCGAGCAGGCGCCCCTGAAGATGCCTCTGGCACATATCTCCGTATCCGTGACATCCTCCATGCCCCTCTGTTGACACTCCTGATTCGTAATCGTGTTGTAGTTCATACGCTGCAGAGTACTCGGATAGTTTAGGTTGTCCAGAAAAGGAAAGGGCGCTGGGAAACGCAAACCCCATCCGGTTAGGGTCACAGGAACTCCGCCGCCCACAAACTTGTCGGAGGAGAACCCAATGGGTGCCACGCTGACATTGTTGTAGACCAGCGGCGGGTCGATTGTTAGCACTGCTATATCGCTAGTCTGCAACGGCTTGTAATCCGGGTGTATGACAAAGGAGACCACCCGAGAGCGTGAGCCGCCCTTATCATCCAGGTTGCGTATGCCGGCGACAATAGACATGCGCGTCACATTCATGCCATCGCAGCAGTGGGCCGCTGTGAGGATGCGATCAGGCGCTATGATTGAGCCGCCACAGAAATGCACCTGTCCGTCGCGAGTTTGGTACTGCATGGACACCTGGTAGGGCACGTATTCACCTCGTGGCACATCGGAGCCGCCCACGATGCGTGAGGGAACATAGCCGGAGGGCTGACGTGCTGCTGATCAGAATGTAGGAAGATATTTTGATATATACATATTCTGTACTTCCCATTATCCCTACTTACAATTGTGTCGAGCCGTGGCGCCACCTAGGAACAGAGCTGTCCACAAAATTAGTTCAATTGGAGCCATGTTTGGTTGGGTTATGCATACCTCTTGGTCGACGCCTCAGCCTATTTATAGGATTATACGCGAACCACATTGCGCTAAAAATTTACATAGATAATGCAGAAGTTATGCCATTAGTTTTGATCTTGAAATTCAAAATGTAATGAGCCTTCATGCCGGTAATTGGCATATGCTTCATATGTATGCATTGCCCTAACCCAGAAAACTACAATTAGCTGATAAGCTACGAAGGTTGGCTCCGGCGCAGCTCGTTAGGGAATATTTCTGTTTGAAGAAAAGAAAACTTTAGCTGAATCTATGATTAATTGATAGTTGAAATATCTATAGTTATTGTTTAGAATCAGTTAGTCAGAGCTGAGCTGAGTTCCTTATAAATTGTTCGATTTTATTTGAGCCATTACTTTCGATCAGTTTTTGGTTTTAAGTCGTGCTTCTACTAATTGGGTCAATGATTAGCTTAGCTCCCGATTGATGTGTCTTAAACAATAACATGTCATTCCGTCATAAAACTGGAGATTAACATAAGCCGTTAATCCAACCGACATTATGCAAAAACTAAAACGGCCCAGACAACACTCCTCTGTATTTAATTTATAAAATATGTAAAAAAAATCCAAGATTCAACATTTAAACTGTTAAATGTTGTATCTTGGCTTGCTTTACATATTTTTTATATTAAATGTAGAAAAGTGTTGTCTGCATAGCTCGAATACTTAAATATTTATTCATATTTCTCAGTTTTGACATTATATAATTTATTTATTTATTATTTGAGTCTGTTAGACAATGTTTTCATCTATGTGTGCTAATGTATGCACATACATATATAACACAGTCATAAAAACAACAGTAAGCTCTTAACGGTTTTATAGAACCTTAACTATGGAATCTTGTCTATAAACTTTAAGTGATTTCATTGACTTACATGAATATTCGTAGTAAAATTGATCAAAGCAGCTAAGTACATGAATATTCGTAGTAAAATTAACGTGATGGATTAGCTTACATATAAAGAGCCTCGCTAAATGGGCCCGTGTAACATTTGTTGTTAGGAGATGAATCTGCTCATAACGTGTTTTTGCCTAGGTAAGCAGGATCTTAAATCAATTTAATTTGTATTAAAAAACATTTTATTTCCTAGCTCTAATCCTCTTGGACAGCAGCAGCAGCTCTGCAAAGAAGCACAACAATAATGATGTCGGTCGGACAATTTATTTAGATATTCCAAAGATTAGCTCTTCTAGTGGACGTCGCAGAGATGATCACGGATACTTTTCACCACCTTCTTATCTCTATTCACCTTATCCCCCGTATCCATCAGGTGGCTGTTTTTGTGCGCCGGGTCCACCGGGTCCACCCGGACCACCCAGTCTTCCTGGGATACCCGGTAGACCAGGTATTCCCGGACGAACAGGCAGTCAGGGTCCAGCTGGACCCAGGGGTGAAGACGGCATAAAAGGTGAACCGGGAGCTAATGGGCAACCAGGCATGAAGGGTGACACAGGCCCGCCAGGCATAGCTATGCGTCGACGACGCACTGTTGACAATCCTCAAATGCTCACTCCAAGTGCGAGCAAAGGCATTGGATCGATTGAGCAGGCAGGCAAATTCCCTGTACTAAAAGGCGATCCGGGAGATAAGTGGGAACCAGGCATGAGCGATGAAAAGGCACAGCCAAGTGAGCCAGCAACTCGCCAACAGCACACAGATGACAATCCTCAACTGCTTGCTCTGTCTGTAGACAAAGACATAGAATCGATTGATGAGGCAGACAAATTACCAGGCTTACAGAAAAGCAAAACAACATGCCTCAATTTGTGTGATGAAAAAGATTCAACTGTGTAACTTTCAGGATGTTTATTTTAAACTGCTTGCTAATAAAGTTAAATTACTGCTTGTGATTGAAATTTGAACTGCTTGAATCAAATAAATGAACTTAGATTGAAAACTGCTAAAGTTTAATGGCTGTAGATACTTTATCCCTGAATCTATAATAATTGTGTGGAAATGTATGTAACAGTCAGGCATGTAAGGCTCCAGACCACCCAAAGTATATATATTCTTGATCAGGACCACCAGCTGAGTCGATCTAACGCTGGCCGTCTGTCTGTCTGTGTTAAGAGCTAAAGACCTGGGCTGCAGCTTGGGTTTCAACTATTGGAACTTATTTGTTGAATAACTTTTCTTCTAGATGAAGTTTTTAAATCAAATTTACAGAGAGTGATAATGACATCCATATGTGTGTATTTTCCAAAACACAAGTCTGGCTATGGCGGGAAAAGTCTCCAAAATCCAAAATACAACAAATATAATTTTAAAAGCACAGATCATTCGGTGTTCATGGTATCTGCTAGTCGGACATTCTATACCATATCTTTCTTATTAACTACTTTTGTTTATACCCTAAACCCATTCAGAAGGGGAGATCAAGCTATAAAATGTATACAGACATAAATAAAATATATTGTTGACTAGGACGACGAGCTTGGTCGATCTACCCATGTTCATCTATCCATTTCTTCTTATTTCTTTTAATATTACTATTTATTATTATAATTATCAATAATTTTGACAGATCTTTGCTTATTTATACCGAATCCTTCATTTTTGAAGATATCATTGAATAAAACGAGATCTTCATTGACCAAACATTTATTGGAGTTTTTGTCTCGTGGGCTTCCCAAAATCAATATGCCACTTTGCAGCCTATAAAGCCCAATTAGCTTATTGTGTCTATCAAAGGCGCTCCGAGCAAAAACAACTAAGCGCAGTGTTATGCAAAATCTATCCAAAGCTATTCAAAAAAGTTATATATTTAACATTCTTCTATTCTTTGTTCAAGAAGTTTATGTTTACATATGCCGAAAATGTATTTTTGATGAACATGTGAACAGATAAGCGTGAGTTGCTGTTTCTGGGCACATTTGCAGGTAGCTTGGGAGAGTAATTTGATTCCTATTTCTTGCACGCGAGTCGCAAACTAGTTTTTGCTTTGTCTTAGCTACACGAATCATGAATATATCTATATTTATGCGCCGATGATAAGATCATCAAAATAGCTATTAAATAAAAATAAAAAAGTTTTTGATCTACATTGCAGTTAACGGTTTGATCAGGTTTGGATATTTGAAAGCGATTTGATTAGAATATTTCTGCGGCGGATCCGTTCTGTTGCTATAAAAACAATCAATTACGTTATGTTCTCAGCACATAAGTTTTAGCCATGGCACAGGCAGTAGCGCTCCTCTGTCTATGTAAGTGGTACCTTATCAAAGCTTAATCCTTAATAGGGGAATTGTTTAACAATCCCGTGCATTTCCAGATTTTGCTATCGTTGGTGGATCGAGTTTGTCTGCTCGAAGTCAGGACAACGAATATGCTGGAAGACTTCTGACAGTACAGGTGCCAGGTCCCGCTCCCGCTCCACCGCCAGCTCCGCCAAATGTGATTATCAAACGGCCGGTCCACTATCATCCACCACCACCGTTTCCACCGTACTACCCGCCACCGCCGCCTCCACCGCCACCACCGCCACATCATCATCATCATCCGCCATGCAAATGCCCGCCGGGTCCACCTGGACCACCAGGTCCTCCAGGACCCACAGGTATGTGTTGATCAATTATGCAGTCTCAAATTTATTAACCAACAATCCTATTGCACAGGCATGACTGGAAAGCCGGGGCATCCCGGAAGTAAGGGTGACAAGGGAGATGATGGTCTGAAGGGTGATAGGGGAGACACAGGACCAAGGGGCGAGAAGGGTCACCCTGGTGCGCAAGGCATTCAGGGACCACAAGGAACACAAGGGCAGCAAGGCCTAACAGGAGCTCCAGGCCCACAAGGTTCTCAAGGACAACCAGGCAATCAAGGCTCCCAGGGATCTCAGGGTTCACCAGGACCGTCAGGATCACCAGGACCTCAGGGACCTCTGGGACCACCCGGCTCTTCTGGCCCTGCTGGCTCGCCTGGGTCTCCAGGCTCTGCAGGACCACCAGGACCCCCAGGCCGGCCTGGACTGCCATCATCACCTACGTGGCCGGCACCTCCACACCATCACCATCCACCGCCAATAATTTACCCATACCCTGTGCCTCCGCACAAGGGACCTCACGGAGATCATCACCATCATCATCACCATCACAAAGGTGAACATCCACCGAAACCGCATAAGCCCCATAAGCCCCACAAGCCTCATAAGCCTCATAAGCCCCATAAGCCAACAAAGAAACCCACCAGGAAGCCCACAGGAAAACCCAGACCATCTCATAAGCCAACATGGAAACCCACTTGGAAGCCACCCATGTCGACTCCTAAGCCACCGATAACAACAACAACAGCACCGGAGGAAACAACTATAACAGAAGAAATCCTAAGAAATTTCAACGGAGACGACTCTGTTGAATCTGCCACCAAAGGGACTTTGATAGATTCTTCCGAAGCTGACGTGGAAAATTATCCACAAAATGAGAAAACAGTTGTGGAAGAGGATCATAACAGCGAAGAAGTTGAAGATGAGCATGTTAACGACTCACTGAGCTACGAGTCCACTAAAGTGGAAGCAGGCGCAGACGAAGAGGATATCAAAGAGCATAAAGACGAAAGTGTCGAAGGTGAAGAAGAGTTCGACGAAATCGAGAGCGAAGATAACAACGACTTAGAGGCGGACATAGCTGAGCAGCCAGTCGAAAACTATTTAGTGCAGGCAAGAAGCGGAAATAGGCCCATAATCTTATCAATAAGCAAACGGCGTAATCCATTTCATATATATAGAGACTACATAGATTATTAAATTTATCATTAGTTAATTTTAAATTGTGAAAATAACAAATAAAAGAGCATTTTAAGACTGTACTTGGATAATTGAATATTGAAATTTGCACTGCTTGGCAAGAATTTCTTTTGCAGCCTAAAAGTATGCAACAAAAGAGTGAACTGCTTGGCAGTATGATAACAACTGCTTGCATGTGTTTTCAACTGCTTGAATAAGCGCGCAGAAGTTTGATGAATTTGAATTTATTGTAATATTTTGAACTGCTGTTTTAGGATATCTCAAGCTCTAGGCCATGCGCTCCTTGATCCAAGTATTAAACATGGAGACGCGAGTGTAAACATCGGGACTGTTGGAGGCGCAGAAAGCAGTGCCATATGAGACGACGCCCACCTGCTTGAGGGACTCGCCGTTAGCCATGACCAAAGGTCCACCCGAGTCGCCCTTTACGGAAAGTGACATTCATTATTCAATTTGATAATCCTGTGCAGCTCCTTTCTACTCACATTGCAGGCACCCTTGCCGAAACTTTCTAGTGCACAAATCTCCGTTTCCGTCAGCTGCGTCATGGTCTCCTTGCACTTGGTGTTATCTAGCGTCTTGTAGGATAGCTTCTGCAGTATGGTTGGATACTTGGCAAAGGGTCCGGTGCCAAAGTGAAATACAGAACCCCAACCAGTTAGCATCACCTGCTGATCAGCTCCGACCAGATCATTGCTGCTCACATCGATGGTGCTGACGCGTTTGTCATCTACCTCGAAGGGTGGATCGATTTTCAGTATAGCTATGTCGCTGGTCACCAGCTCCTCGTAGTGCTCGTTCATCTCGTACGACTGCACCTGGGCGCGTTGGCCGCTGTCATCGTTCAGATCCCGTATGCCTGCCACCACACTAATCCTGCTCGCATTTTGTCCATTGACGCAGTGAGCCGCGGTTAAAACTCTATTGGGGGCGATCAGGGAGCCACCGCAAAAGTGTCGCATTTTGCCGCTCTTCGTGAGAAACTGCATAGAGATCTGATAGGGCACATACTCATCATCGGGCACATCATAGCCGCCGACCACACGCTCCTGCGAATTGGTGTCCGCCTCCTCAAAGTAGGCATCCACTTGGGTTTGCAAAGTGAATTGAGTTAGTCTTGCTCTAGATGATTCACTGCTACTTACAATCTATAACTGTGCCCATGGGCTTTCCCGATGAGGACTGCAGTGTTGCCAGCAAAGCGAACAGCAAGACAAAGCTCCACTGACTGACCATATTGAGGCTTTCGATTAGAACTCTGCACTGTTTGGCTGCGATGAGGCATTGTTGGGCTTTTATATGCTGCACTTAGCGCTCATTAGAATTTTATCGAATGCTAAACGAGGCGTTAGCTGTGGGCGGTCCGATCACATATGAATAGGTAACAAGGTCGTTCCATCAGAAGCGATAAGCTGCTCGAATGTGGCACAGGTAAAACCAGCTGGCATAGTCTACATATTTCGAACTCATATGGAAATCTGAACTCATATTCAATGAGAATTTCCCAGTCTAATGAGTTAACATGTGTGGATTAATCTGTCAAGACAGAGCTGCTAAGGGCCTCGCATGCAAATGAAACAAAAGCCCGTCACGTCATGCAGCTTTGGGGCAGGGTGGTCCAATTAACAAAAGGCAGACGCCAAGCCTGAAGGCACATCCTGGCCAAAACAGCAGAGAAAAAGAAGGTATAATAAAGCCATTTCGGGTTCAAATCGGTTCGTAGTGAGCGCCAAAAACCAGAGCCAACAATTAACACAGTAGTCCAAAGATCAAGACCTCAACATGCGACTACCCAGAAAACGAAGAGGTGTGCATAATTAATTCGCGCCACACACACACAGACACACACACAGACGGACAGACAGACGTGTGCGGTGGGGCTGTTCGAGAGTTGTGCAAAATGATTCATTAGCTGGCTTGCAATCAGGCCGGAACTGACATTTGGCAGGCATCGGGATCGACGGAGAGATAGCCCAAGTCTGTGTCCTGTGCCCGCCCAGACGTTGCCAACTTGATTTGCATCGAACATGTGAGCCATAAAAAGACGATAGTCTGCAGCCAAAAAGGTGTTGATTGGCCAAACTGGGCTCCAACTGGGCTCCAACTGCGCTCCAATTGCTTGCCCTTGCCGCTTGCAACAATGAATTAAAAGAAATGTCCGCTGCCAAGCCAGCAGCTTGTTTAATCGGAATATTTAAATTATTCATTGATTAAAACTGCAGCCAGTTCAAGCTGCAGCCACACACAGGTAGTTGTCTGTCCCTCCCCCTGCCCCCTCTCTCTCTCTCTCTCTCAGTCTCTCTGTGTATCTCTTGTGGCACTTGTGTGTCTTTTTGCGCTTGTCGTTTCAATTTGGTTGTAGGTGTTGCTCTTGACTACAGACTGACTCTACAGAGTTTCTGTAGGTGCCATTCCCAGGAATTGAGGAAACAGCTTTAACTGCCTGCCGCCTGCTACTCCTCTCTCACTCTCTCGTTACGAAATGCCACCCAAAATGAGACACACAAGAAGTGGCAGCAACAAAGCGCTTGGCATGATTAATGCATTTGCTTAGCAACTCTCTGAAAGCGTATGCAATCAGAGTTGCAATTGAGTTTTCTCAACGGTCATTTCAAATGTTATTCAATTGTTTGCAAACAAAGAGTATTTGCAATAGCCTTGGGCTCAAATATATTTTATTCAGTTGAAGAACTTTAAGTTTTTTGTCTGTAGATCATATGTGACTTATATGAAACAAAATAAAGAGAGAGAGAGAGACTTATTGACTTAACTATTGATACTTATCAAGCATATCTATATATATATATATTATTTCTAATTATAATACCTTTGGCAAACCCAAAGCCAATACAAACTTGCATTAGGTATCATATTCTCTCTGCATTTCACTTTATAAACTAATCTCGGGGTCTGGTTCTGGGCACGCACAGTGGGACAACTGTTGCCGCCTGCTGTTTTGGGTGTGCGTGCCAGATAATCATAAGAGATAACTTGCAGATGAGCTGCTGCAATCATATTCTCTCACCAGGGTTGACAGAAGCGCCTACCTGTTGTCATCAATTAGGTAACAAGCACACGCAACCGATAAATATCCTCTGTCCTTATGCTGGATATGCATATCTACAAATGGTTCAAGCTGCTCGCTGTGATCCAAGATCTCTTATCTGATTTGCAAATAAAAATGTATTTTATGTGGCCCCATCGAAGGCTCAGAGAGAGAGAGAGGGGGACAGAGTCTGGGTATTCCAGTGCACTCATAATTTATAGTGCATGCATATGGCAAAGATTTGGTGGGGAGTTACCTGGGCGACTGGCTGGCTGCCTGGCTGCCTAGCAAATTAGGTACTAAAATAAACGACCAATTTACTGATTATGCAAAACATGCAATTAATTTATTCCACTCCACATTTATTCCAAAACTTCCATGCCGTGGCATTAACTGAAACTCGTTGTTGTTGCTGTTGTTGTTGTCTCGCGAAATTGTCGTAACGACTGGAGAAAATTAATTGCTTGAACAACAAGTGGAAAATTTATTTGGAATCGCGCTGACAAAAACAGGCATGTAGAAAATGCGTCTACTACTGCATGCATAGGGCCAAGCACAATTTATTATCTATAATTGTGGCTAGAATAATTTGCATATTACGTTTACTAATTGGTTTCAGTAGAAACTATTTGTGTTACTAATTGATTGATTGAAATAAGCCTAAGTTCTTTTCTTTGGCCAAATCTGAGCTGGACTTAGGCAGACAGAAGTTTACCTTTAATTCAAGGCTTTAAATTCTATTTGCGTACACACTCAGTGCTCAGTTCGTAGTCCATTGTTTTATACGCTGCCCAAATCCTAAGTCAAAGTCCATTTCGGAGCACACGTGCAGTTCTCAATTAAATGTTCCAACTTCGAAAGGAGCTACTGTATTGTGAAGGCCCCAGTTGTGAGCTGGCAAGTCGGGTCATAAAACGAGCGGCGTTGCTTTAAGAAGCCGCATATAAATCACATTGAAGCGAGCAGTCGAGCCATAAAAATTGCAGTTGCTGAATATTTTTGTGTATTTCTTAGCCCGGCCGGCCAACAGGCGGCCACACGCACAATTCCGCAGAAGTTGGCCGACAAACAAGGCCGCGCGAATGAGCCGGCCAATCAACCAAAATGTCATAATAATGATGGCGTTCCGAGCGGATCCGACAGGATGCTTATCTTGTTAACACCGCGTACCTTTCTGCCGACTGTCGGCTGCCGGCTGGCGTTAACTGCAACAACTACAATAAAAAGAAAGATCGGGAAACGATCTAAAGAAGCGAATATGAAATGCATTTTGTGTCTCTTTTATTTAGCAGGAATTTCGTCAAGGGAATTGGCAGCAAATTAATTAAGTTTTCAGTGGGAATAGGAACTTATATATATATGTATATATATAGCTATATGTGTGTGTGTGTCCCAAGTACCCTAACTGAAACAGTACAAAACTTGAAGCTTGTTTCAATAATAGTTTCGATTACTCTCAATAGTCGTTCCATCAATCATTCTGTGGTAGCAATTAAGCCGCGTTTCGTGTCAACTGGTAACGCGCTTAAGGCCCTGCTTAGAAGGCTAAGCCACGGCCGGGGCGCAGGTGTTGTCAGCGACAAGAAGCTGGAGGACAAGTTCTTAACGTCTATAAGCAATTAAAGCCACAAATAATGCGCGAGGCGATAAATTTTGTTAAGTGCGTTCACATGAAAGTTGTCAAAAAGCGTTTGAGAAATTTTCACCGCAAGCGACACACACACACACACACACACACACACTTGAACAGTCTTTCAAAAAAGCCTACAAAAATCTTAAGACATGACTTTGGATGTTTATCAAACACCTCTGCCAATGCGTGAGGCCTCGAGGTGTGGCACCAAGCATGCCGCACAGCTCCATGCTACACGCAAGCCCCAGACCAAACTTGGGAGACGACAGCGACGACGACGACGACGACGACATCGCCTGATAGCCAGGCGATAAGCAACATTACCGTACAATTTTCAATTAACACGAGGCAACTGTAAAGAGCTGAGGGGACCAGCTATGCCGCCGCATGGCATTCCACATGGCCCGATGGCCCGTGCTTGGCTCTGCCACCAGTGTGGCGCTTGCAGGCAACGGGCAAACAGTCTGCACAGCTCCTCTACAAATTGTCTAATCTCCGACTGCATTGGAGCTCTGCTCAGGCTGTTGGCTATTTGGCTGGTGGTGCATCGATCTCTGGTAGCCAGCACCACCGCCAGAGCTGACCACTGTAGACAATTTATCATTTGGGCTGCCGCCTAGTGGCGGTCGTAAAAGCTCTTTATGGCTGCTTCTGCATCTGCTCCTGCTCCGTGCTCCTACTCCTGCTCCTGCTGCTGCTGCTGCTCATGCTCCGAACATATCCAGCTAGGTCCACATATTCCAAGCGTCTCTTGGTCAATTGCTTTTCTACTCGCGTTTCACTTTGTCAGTTTGCATTGAGCTGTCATTCGTTTTTATGCACAAAATGATTTACTCTAGCTCGTCCATGCGCTACGCTCTCAAAGCTATTTGGCAACGTATGCAGCAGGTCTTTTGCATAGGTGAAAAGCAATTATATTTTCTATATTATAGATCGATTTTTCCTTTTGATACACGAAATAATATAGCAAGTTTCACAAGTTAAACTATCTTCAGCTTTTATATAGAAACAAATCTAATTTATATTGTTGTCAAATCAATATTTCTATATCTAGCCATCAGGGCGCCCAAGTTCATTAAGACTATTCAGTTATAGTTTAAGCTAAGCGAAAGCAAAAAATTCAAGTTTCTTAGATCATTTTTTTGTTGTACAAATTTGAAGATATGATTGTTCTACCAAGACTTGCTTGCGTTAGTCCGCCGCTAAGCCTATGCTGCGGTGGCAATAAGAGTGCTTGCAACTTGCCGGCGCTGCAAGTGCAACTGCGATACTCAAGTGGCTGTGGAAAATACGTGATTGTAATGGTACGACACGGTGAATCCGAGTGGAATCAGAAGAATCTATTCTGTGGCTGGTACGATGCTCAGCTAAGTGCGAAGGGACAGAAGGAGGCGACTGCGGCGGGCAAGGCCATCAAGGATGCCAAAATTAAGTTCGATATAGCGCATACGTCGGTGTTGTCGCGAGCGCAAAAGACGCTAGATTTCATACTGAAGGTGAGCGGACAAGTGGGTATACCAATAAAGAAGACTTGGCGTCTCAACGAGCGCCACTATGGCGGTCTGACGGGCCTCAACAAGGCGGAGACGGCCAAGAAGTATGGCGAGGATCAGGTAAAGATCTGGCGTCGCAGCTTCGACACGCCACCGCCGCCCATGGAGCAGGATCACAAGTACTATGAATGCATAGCCAAGGATCCCAGATATTGCGATGGACCCAAGCCCGAGGAATTTCCCAAGACCGAGTCACTGAAGCTGACCATTCAGCGTACCCTGCCCTACTGGAACGATGTGATTGTGCCCCAAATAAAGCAGGGCAAGAAGCTGATAATTGCCGCACACGGCAACAGCCTCAGAGGCATAGTCAAGCATCTGGACAAGATTTCCGATAAGGCCATCATGGAGCTGAATCTGCCGACGGGCATACCCTTCGTCTATGAGCTAAACGACAGTATGGCGCCGGTGTCGCCCATGAAATTTCTGGGTGATCCCGAAACAGTTAAGAAGGCCATGGAGTCTGTGGCCAAGCAGGGAAAAGCTAAGTAGTTGTCGTATGGGTGTATGGGTAGTCATTGGGGAGTTGTAGACGTTTGCGACAGAACACAGCCAAATAAATTGTTATAAATACGAGAAGAAGGTCAAAGTAATATATTGCCCAATGCACTTGCAAGTGCCACAATCTGTGTTTGTATCTGAATCCGAATCAGAATCAGAATCGAAATCGGAATCGGAATTCAGAGAGTGAGCGAAAAACGCGAATGTCAAGCAGCAAATAAATTTATTTGATTTTAATTGACAATGAAAAGTCAACAAAGGCTGCAAGACCACAGCCAAGCTAAAGATATATACATAAAACATATATATACATATATATCTGAATATATATGCAGATATCTGGTCTTCAGTCTGCAGTCTCTCGACCCAATCCCAGTCTCATTTCGACGTCAATTTTAATTGTTGTTGCTCGGGTTCAGTTGGAATTTCTGTTGCGCGACATTCAAATGGGTCGAATTTTAATTTGTTTAAATGAAATACTCATTTAGGCTTTATTGACAAACAAATTGAATTGATTGATCTAAATGAATTTATGCGGTCAGCGACGAGCGTCTAACAAATACACATTCCCATTCTCTCTCACTCTCTCTCTCTGTCTCTCGTGCTCTCTGTCTCTCTGTCTCTCTTAACCTTTCTTTACCCCTATGTCTCGACTCACGCTCCGTTTCACACTCATAATAGTTCAGACTTGTATTCATATTCATATTCATATTCATATTCATATTCATTTACATATGAGCTAACTATGTGCATAATTCTTGAGTCACTTCACATTTGTTCTAGGCATTACGAGCTTTAACTGGAAAGGCGAATTGATATGAGTAGGATCGGTTCGATTTGCTGCTAGTAATGTGCTCATAGTGTGGCCATGTTCATCAAATTTGGGTGGCAATGAAAGAGGAGTTATACTGGGAATACTTTAGACATGTTTAAAGTTGAGTGTTTTAGTCCCAAATACTTGACTTTTATTATTACTATGTTACTACATAGCCGAGATGTGAGTTGTAGCTGTCTCTACAATGGTTAGTTTCATCATTCAACAGGTATTCAACTTCCTTTTCCTGAGTATATGAA
This sequence comes from Drosophila nigricruria, assembly GCA_037075265.1. Lineage (NCBI taxonomy): Eukaryota > Metazoa > Arthropoda > Insecta > Diptera > Drosophilidae > Drosophila > Drosophila nigricruria. The sequence goes on from JBAMCI010000035.1 coordinate 18,315,859, forward strand.
AGACATGGAATAAGTATAAGATACAACTATAGACTACACAGATGAACTTAGACTTAGTTTTGATTAGAGTCTTTTTGTCAATTCAAATAGAGTTGCCAATTTCGGCTGTTGAAACATTACAAAAACTAGTTTCAGCGCTTAGAACTCTTAGATTCTTTTTGCCAATCTATTGTAGGCAAATCGAAAAGCGTGAGCTCCATATTATTTGGAACTTAATTATGTAACTGGAAAGGAGAGCTGGTTGGGTTCATCTTTCGAGTTGGTTCCACTACAAATACGAATGCAGCATAGAAATTGAAGAAACATAAAAATGTTTGCACTTCGTATTTGTCGCACATAAAATCTAATATCGAATTACAAGAGCCGCGCCACAGTTCCATGCAGCATGCGGCATGCAACCGGGCAAGGGGGTAAGGGGCCAGCCGACTGCAGTCTGTGAAGCGTGCGTGTTAGCGAAACTTTGTCTGTCTGACTAGTTGGCTGCCTGTCTGACTGGCTGGCTGGCTGCCTGGCAGGCGTGCCCCCAGCTACAAAGCTGCTGCCCCTCCCGCCAAACTCCTCTTCGGCTGCCCATAAAGAAACTGAATTGAGTTAAATGTGCGATAAATTGCTTTTTGCATTTATCATGGTCCACAAGCTGGAGCCGAGCCAGAGCCGACCCTGAGCCAGGGCTGGGCCTAAGGCCGTGCAGAAGATGCTGCAGGCCAGGCCAACGACTGTGGCGAATATTGAACAAGATTTTTAATTAGCCGCCAAAAAAAAAAAAATAAAAAAAAGCAAATTAAACTAAAAGAAATGAAGCAAAATGCAAGTCTTAGCAGAATTTATTGTTTGTGCGTTGTGGCTGAGCTTAGATCCTGGTTAAGGATCGTGCTGATGTAGGGCAAAAAGCTGGAGACACGCGTATAGACATCAGGTTTGCCCTGGGCACAGGTGGCGCTGCCATATGACACAATGCCCACCAGCTGCTGTTGCCTGTTGCCGCCGCTTGCCAAGATCAGCGGACCACCCGAGTCACCCTGCAAATGCCAGCCGATGATGCTGCAGATTAGCTTGGCAAATCTCTGTGGAACGAGTCAGTTACTTACCATGCAGGCGCCCCGGCCCGGTGCGGACAGCGCGCAAATCTCGTTGGGCGTGACGCGAAAGCCTCTCTTGACGCATTCCTCATTCGAGATGGTCTGATAGTTGAGCACCTGCAGGCGATCCGGCAACTGAGCGCCCGTGCTGCTGGGCGTTATAGAGCCCCAGCCGGTGAGCCGGACAGGTACTTGGCGACCAATGCGCTCACTGCCACCCAAATGTATTGTGGAGATCTCGGCCCGCTGCAGCTGAAACGGAGGACTGACTTGCAGCAGGGCAATGTCATTGATGATGCGTGGACTCATTGCATATTGTGGATGCACATGCTTGGCCACAATCTTGTGCCTCTGACCAGTCTGCTTCCAGTTGAGTATGCCAGCGAGCACACTAAAGTTGTTCACCTCCAGTTTGTCCACGCAATGAGCGGCGGTCAGGACATGCTGCTCGCTGACTATGGAGCCGCTGCAGAAGTGACGCCAGCCACCGCGACGCAGCATCTGCATGGACACCTGATAGGGCACAGACTGATTCATCAATTGGCCGCCATTGATGCGAAAGATATCCTGCTCCTGCTGTGCAGTTATGGGAAGATGAGAAGTCAATTCCTCGCCAGCCTCAGCTATGGAAAACTTGGCCAGAATCAGACATAGATTCACTACGAAGCAAGAACTCAAGCTCAAGAGCTGTGGCATTTTGTCAGTTATCGCTTTACGAATATCTGATAATCTATAGAATCTTATCTTTTATACTAAATGAATCCTATGAATGCGCTGCCTGCAACTGCAGCTCAATCTTCATAAATTTGCCTAAGATAAGATATACTTAAATAAATGTTTTGCACTCTTTTGTTGCATATTGAAAATATATGATAATAATTAAGGTCAGGGTTGTTGTCTAGAGAATATCAGATCTTAAACCAATGAAAGTCAAGTTTATCGAAATGAGATAAAGTTGAAATGAATATAGACTTAAGACTCTATAAGAAACATAATTATATTGCTTTACATTACCTTTTCAGTTCATTTCGAGTTCATTCAAGAACTTTGTACTAACCTAACCATAGCAATCGATCAACTTTCTCAAGTTTAAACACGTTCCGTTGCGCCTAACTCTATAATCATATTTCATAATCAACTTTTCTTTTGCCCAAAACTTAAAAAAGAAGTAAAACAAATGAAATGGCGCTTACAATTATGAAAATCTTTGCGGACGCGTGAGAAGGTCAAAAGTTTTCCGAATGCAGTGAATGTGGCTAAGGAAAAAAAAAAAGACTGGAACTGAGACTGGAACTGAGACTGGAGACTGGAAGCGGCGGCAGCCACACAGAGACCGCGACCGAGACCCCAAATATTAGCTCGCGTTGGGGCTACTGCACAGCTGCAGTTGAAATTGAGATGCAATTGTAGCTCACACACACACACACACACACACACTTACACACACTCATGTGCCACGTTCATGAACTTTGCTCGCTTAACCTCTTGTGGTTCCTGTTGCTGTTGCAATTGCAGCTGAATTTCGGCTCGCAGCTCGACTCATTTCTACCTGTGGCAATTTGAGCACCTGGCTCTCAACACATATGCTCATTTTCCGTTTTCCTTTGGCTAATTTGATTTGTCTTTGCGTAAATTGAAAATGAGCCTCCCAAGGATCCATTGCAGACACACCTGCAATCACTTATATTCCACTCATATGCTCCATTTCGAACTCGAAATCATTTCGAAATCAATTCACATTATGAAAATTGCATTTGCAATTAAATTAGAGATGCAAATTATAATGAAAATTATACATGTTATATATAGAAAGATATTCTTTATTATATTTTATATATATAATAATTAAATCTATAATAAAATTCTGCTTTAAATACAAAAATCTATTAATAAACATGTTATCATTAGCATGTGGACTAGGTCTAAAGCTAAGTCCATAAAGGTATTGTTGATGCAGCAGAAACAAATATTAAATATAATATTGACTGCATTATCTGTGGGCTTCAAATAATATAAATATGCCTGGACTTTAGTTCAAGCAATTGGAGGTAGATAGAATACCTAGAAATACATAAAGTACAAAATTCTTTATTTATATGAATTATGTGCTTTGCAGCTAAAGATAAAGAGATATACTAGGCTATAAATGTAAGTATCTGTGAGTAAGCGGATATATATATATATATATATATATATATATATATATATAAGAATATGTGTATATAAGAAAGTATCTACTACTATCTATCTACTATCTAGAAGTAGGCGTAGCTATGACTACGTGTACCTCTAGGCCTATGTATAGTTATAGATATGCTTATCTCTAAATATGAATATGATATTAATATGCATATAAAACTGAGTATATATAAATCTGTGAATCCGTATGTATGTGTATCTACATGCATAAACATCTGTGAGTAGGCGTATCTAAGTGTCTGCACTCACCTATGAGAATCTACAAAGAGTATTTAAGCTTAAGTATATAGTATAACAATATCTATGTATGCAAACAATTGAGTTAGCTTATCTTATAATAGGCGTGTCTTTGAGTATGCGGACTTTGGAATATATATATATATATATATATATATATATATATATATATATATATATATATATAAATTAGCTAATGAGATCTTTCTCTGACAATTTCAGTTTATATCTTTAACTTGATCCAAGCTTAATCAGTTAGCATATAAAAAGACAACTTTTACTCTATGAAGAACTCAAGAAATTCTTCTACTTGCACAATTACTTATGTTCCCATCGAAACCACCCAAGAAATTAGTTGAACTAAGCAAAGGCAACGTTCAGCTAGTGCCTCATCCAAATTTAAGAAAGCAATTTCAGCTTGGCTAACATGCCCTTACCTGGAGCTGGCCAAGTGGAGGTGGCGCTGCAGACGAGCATCGTTCACGTGGGTGTGTGAAATAGGGCTCAGAGGAGCTAGGGAGCTCGAGAAGCTAGCTGTAGAGAGCGCTAGCGAGCTGCGTGCCGGACATGAACATGGACTTTGGCAATAGGTGGTGCAGGGCGGTGCAGGGCGTGGTGTGGGTCGCATTGCACTCAGCATGCGATTTCATTTTGATAATAATGCCAAAGTCAAATAATTATAATGATCATGATTACAATCATCGATGCGGGCAGCGCCTGTCGAGTCTGTCGAGGCTGAGACCCAGGCTGAGGCAATGGCTATGGCTGAGGCAATGACTATGGCTGTGGCTCTGGCTCTAGCTGTGGCATCATCAACGCAGCAACTTGGCCAAATGACTAAGCAATTTACCGTTTTGTATAGATTTCAAAGCCTTGCACCCAACTACAACAACCTCCTGCCGCCCCTCACAGCTCTAACTGTGCCTCTGACCATGGCCCTGGCTGCAGACCGCGCGCATCTTCAATGAAATTTCAGGTCAATTGTGTTCTGTGGCTGCGACTGCGACTGCGTCTGAACCGAGCTGAGCTGAGCTGAGCTGTGCCTCAATGCCCGCCTGCAAATATGCGAGGCGAAGGCCCAAGCCACAGCTAGTGCGAGTCAACCGTAGACGCAAGCTCAGACGCAGACGCAGACGCAGCTCTTGCCAATTTCTATTTTCGTGCAGAGTTCTAGGCAGTGTAGTCTATCTTTCTTTTTCTATTTTTTTGGTGTGTGTGAACTGTGCAGTTGAATACCCTAGCTTCGGAGCATCTATGCAATTTTGTAATGCAACTTGTAAGATTTCAGTCTAAAAAGTTTAAGTGTTCTATAGAGATTCAATATATGAGAGATTGGAGTATAAGAATATTTGAAGTCAAGTAAGAGTCCTGTTTGCAGTCTAGCTTATCCATGTCTATGTCTGCATCTGTTATGAAGTTGACATATTGAAATATGAAAAGTTTTCTCCACAACAATTTCTATTATAGTTTTGAGACTTGAGAAAACTTAAACTTTAATTCAAGGCATAGACTTAGGAAGTTCATTCTTTCAGGCTTTATTCTAGTTTTTTTTTTTTTTTTTCTTCTTTCTTGTATTAGCCTATAAGTAGTACGAACTATACCTTAAGTAAACAGTGATCATATTTCCGTTAGCTAAATAAATTAATAAAATTGTTTTCATATTTGACTGCAGCTTGTAGATGGTACTCAAGTCCATGTCCAGCTCGTTGATACTTTGTAAGAATTTCAGAGACGATATTCACGTCAGGTACTTTCTGATGTTAACAGAAAAAACTATATAAAATCTTGCTGAATAAATAAGTTGGTTAGTTTCAAAGAATAAGACATACAAATCAGATTAAGAACTAAATTTCATTTCAGCCTCGGCTCGTCTCGCCTCGCCTCGCCACGCCTCTGAAATCCTAGTTTTCTCACATTAGCCAAAAACCAAATTTAGCTCTTATCATTACTATTATTTATTGTACTTAAATATCTGATATACATTTCAAGATTATTAACTTCAATTTATAAGCAGCTAAACATCATCTACATATCTGTTATCAATATTCCTTTAACTAAATCATTGCAGCTTCCACTGAAACATTTGAGTAGAACTTGAGTTGATTTTCCTATAGAATCAACTTGGCATGGAGAAACTTAAAGGCAATATCTGCTCAATATATGTAAGGGTATTTATGCTTCGGCTCTTTCTCTCTCTTTCTTCTTCTCATTTTCTCCTACCTCTTGTGTTCCTCTCATAGACTGCATCGCGTAGGCGCTTTCCACAGATTAATTGAAGTCATAAGCAATTGTAAACTTATCGCTTTGGTCTCTGGACGAAGGCAGACGGCGGCTGTGGGGGGCATTCGGATAACTTATTTCGCGTCTCTTAACTATTTTTCAGCCTCTTCTGCTTCTTCTTCTTAAACTTTTATTGTTGCGGTTTTGTCTATTTATCGATTTGCAGGCAGAAGCAAACCGCATTGACAGTTAGTTTTTTCTGATGTTGCTGCTGTTGTTGTTGTTGTTGTTGTTGTTGCATTTGGTGTTGGCGTTGCTTAATTTGTTGCTATATTTGATTGTGGCACACTTTGCGCAATTATTTGATTGCGTTTCCATTAAGTACCGATACAGTTCAAGAGTTCAACAATCAGTAGCCAATAGCAGCTCATTTATTTCATTCCCCGTTCGAGGTTAAATTCCATTTGCACTCACTCCACTCAATGGCATGGTTCGATTCGCAGTAATAGTTGAGGCCCATTGCAAACTAATCAATACGGCCACAAAATATAAAACTCTCTAATTGAGTTGTTCGTTTAGTTTGTTGTGCTCTTCGAGTTGAGTTCGATTTCTATATATCTTCATATGGAATTGAACTGTTTGTATGAAAAGTATGAAAAGTAAATGCAAAATTACATTTTAAACTTTTCTTTTACTATTTTTTTGTATATAAATATCTATGTATATATAAATATATATGTATATGAATATGAATATATGTATATATAAATTGTTTGTCTTGGTCTTCTTCAGCTCTTATGTATTTGCATAATGTAAAAAGTCTTTGCATATCATATTTATGCTATATAATTTATAAAAAAAAAGTGCCTTTCTATGCAATTCTCACGAGTACGATTCATGGTTTAATACATACAAATATATATATAAATATTTTTCTAAATACATTTTTTTTTATGGTATAAATCCTATTCTTTAGTATTTGTTTGCGTATAATTGTGTTTTGTCTATATGTTTTCTTATATCCCCATATCTAAAAATGCTTATATAGTTTTAAGATAGATCTGTATGCTTTTTGTAAAATTTAAGTTAAACATAAATATTATTTAATGCAATTGACATGTACTTTATATTACTTTAGTATAATAATACTTATAATTTTTCCCGTCAAAATATTCTCATTACCACATTAACTACACTACGCTCTTCTATGTAATTCTCACAAGTTCTACTTTCATTTTATTTCATCTTGGAAACTCTTTAATGTTTTAACATATAAAAAAACATATATAAAACACAAACTTGTACCATAATTAGACATATATACATATATATTAAAATTAAAGAGAAAAGTGAAGAGGTGGAAATTCAGCAGTTGCAATTAATTTTCAATTAAAACCGCAGCCGCATTTTAATTGTTTGTCTCCAAACGACAAACGCCAGTCGAATGAATAAACAAACATATGTTCCAGGGAATTGCTATTCATATTTACACGCCTGTTAGGCAAATCCTGTCCCCAAGGCACCAAATTCTAAATTCGTCCCTTGAAAACGCAGATTTAGATTAAGGCACGAGTGCCAACTTCGCTTTGTGGCACGTTTAGTTGGCACACACACACACACAGCACACACACACTCACCTCCTGTTGGTTGGCTTTCAGCATGAATTTGAATTCGCGTCTTTTCATTTATGCTCGCAAGCGTAAGCAAACTTTCAAGACGGCAATAAAACTCGCTCTCAAATGCCATCAAGTTTCCGGAACCACTAAATTCACGTGGCGCGGGGGGTGTGGGTGTGTGCGCGCTATAAAGCGCTGCCTGTCTTCAGGAGGCAGCTGCTGCCTGCTGCCTGCTGCCTGTCACATTTCCATTAGCATTTGCCATTTAACTCATCAGCCCAGCATGTGTGTGTGTGTGTGTGTGTATCAAGTGTATCATCTTGCTGCGCCTGTTTAGCACATTTATTACCCATATTTTGACATCCGGCTTTTATCCTTTCGCTCCTTTACGCGCCTCCCCTACCAACTCTACCCACTCTCCTCTCCCCTCTCTCTCTTCCAGCCTTTGGCAAAAGGCGTTATCCTACCATATTCATATATGCCCAAACGTGGCAAAAGTTTATTATTTCCCTTGTTGTTGTTGTTGTTGCTGCTGCTGTTATTGTTATTATCCTGCTTACATATGTCCTGCGTTTTAATTATTCAGACATTTGGCAAGCACGCCAAGCGGGCGTTAAGAAGCGTTTATAAAGTTTTTACGCTTACAATAGAGAAATGCATTTATATATAGATCAAGCTGTTGTAGCTACGATTTGCTTTCTATAGATATAGATATATATAAATTTATATATATATATGACATGGAAAATCTATTTGGTTTATATACAATAAGATTCCTACAGCTCTTCTATGCAATTCTCATGAATTCAATTAATATTCAAAATTGATCCTATGAAAAGATGACTTGACTTCATTAATTTAGATATAGAATATATTGCATAGTACAACATGCTTTTTCCTTCAATAAAAGATATCTATAGTATTAGTAGTATTTTATAGTATTTTTAAAAAATGCCTTATTAACATATTCAGTTTTGCAATACTCTTTTAAGAAATCAAAGTCTTTCAGTCTGATGGTCTCGAAGTCCCTTGTAATCTTTCGAATAATTGATCAAATGCCTTTGATGCTATCGACAATCATTAGCAGCTTTTGATAAATTGATTTCTTGTGGCAAATTTGACAAATTTGCTAATCAAACAAAATGCCAAATGTAGAACCAGAAAGAGAACGAGAGAGGGAGAGGGAGAGGGAGAGGGAGAGATGCTGCTGAAAATGTGGAACATCTTTTGGCTTGAGCAGAGCTGCACTGTGCTGAGCTGAGCTGAGCTGAGCTGAGCTGAAAGGTGTTTTTAATTACTCGAAGTAGTTGACAAGAGGAACAATTAAAGGCCGACGACAGAGTCTTGGCTCCGGGTTGACATTTAACCAAACGGAAAAGTGCAAATATTGTCAGTTAGTCCCGGGCATGAATAGATGAATGAATGCTGCTGGCAAGCAGCAAGCGGCAAGGGCAACGGGTAAGGGAAAATGGAAAATGGAATGGAAAACCCACACAGCAACATCATTAGTGCCCATTCCCCTCCCACAGCCCAGGCATCAGGGGATGCTCGACTTTGTCTTCAGAGTTAAGAAAACTGACAGTAAACAGCGAATGCTGCTGCAGCAGGAGTAGAGCCCGATTTCATCTCCCTCTCTCTTTCCCTGCCTTTATCTGTGTGGAGATTTTCTAAAACTAAAATAATTTGCTAATATTTGCACAGCAAGAAAGCTGAGACGCCGCGTTGGGAACATCATTAATTATTTCAGGCATAAACCGACGCGAGATTTCAGTTCCAGCTTCGAGCTGGAGACGAGTTGCTTGAATACCGGTCGAATGCCTCTCTGAAAGGTTGTTAATTAATAGAAAATTCGCATTGGAATTTCACAATTTTTCCATTCACAATTTGCAACTCTGCATGGCATCGATCCAAAGTTATCTATGCATAAAACTTATGATCTATAAAGGAAATTTTCTTTGAGGAATTTAACAGTATTTTTTAAAATATTTTCTATATTTGTTATACCTATATGATATCTGCAATCTATCTAATTTCAGCTCAATAGTTGATATTTCACTTCCTATAAATTTGAGCACTTCCTATTTCCCATAAATCATAAACATATAACATGCTGTTGATTAACATTTTCCACTACTGTTAATTTAGCCAATTGGTAAACTGCTCACTGTTAAACTCACATAAGAAATTTTTAACGAAACTCAAACATTGCAAAGGCACTCGCTCACTCACTCACTCACTCATGCACACACACACGCTTATACGCTCACTCACACACACGCTCTTCGGCTCACACAGAGCGCCGCCCCTTTTGCTTGAGTGCTTTGCCTGTGTTATACGCGCGTGTGAGTGAGAGCACGTGAAGAGCAGTGCAGCGGCTGGCGCTCATTTTTTATTTGCTAATCAAATTGTGTGCTACTCTAACCTTCGGACTTGCACTGTAAGACCTCAGCTGCTCCAATTGTGTGGCGCCTCTGTGGGTGTGCGAGCGAGATGGCCAATTGCAGAGGCACAGGCAGAGGCACAGCCAAAGGCAGAGGCAAAGGCAGAGGCGAAATGAGAAAATTTCCAGTTGGAGGCGAACAGGCGACAGCCAAGTGGAGCACACACGCAGCATTTGCCAGCGTCTAACGGTTTCTAGTCGAATCTTTGTTTTTGTGGCATATGCTTATCAGTCCGGACCGCTCTTATCACGTTGAGTAATGAATTTCTCGTGTGCTTCTCTGTCGCCGGGCTTCTTCTTATTTATTCTTCGAAGCAGCTATAAAATATTGAGATTTTTACAGTCCAAAAACGAACTGTTTATCAGCAGCAGCGAAAATCTATAAAGATTAAACATCTACCAAAAAAAAATATAAAAATAAACAACAAAAAGAATTCGAATTTGGTAGACTCTGTGACATAAGCTGGCAACAGATAATTCCGCATTCAAATGAAATCATTTTGCTATATTTAGTTGCCCTCTCGAGAGGTTCATATACAACAGATGTAATTAATAACTTGTTGTGCCAATACACAAACGCCGTTTACCCCTTGAACCGCTCTGAACCTTCTCATAGCCCTTCACGACCCTTGCCTCAAAGATGCTGCAACTCATTCATCACCAAAAAAAAAAAAGATTTCATTTTTGGGTTGAAAAAAACGAGAAAAAAAAAATAATTTTCGTTAAAGAGTTCATAAAGGGAAAGGGATGAGCTGAGACCCTTTAGGGTGCAGATCTTGAGAGATCAAAGATGCTGGTCCATTTAGCCCATATATGACTGGGGTTAAGAACCAGAAGTGTGTTCACTTTTTTTTTGCTTGAAATCTTGAACTTTCTTTATTAATTGCCAGTGACGTGTTGTCAGAGGCGATTCGGGGTTCAGAGGTGCTAAGCGCTTTGGTCCAGTTAAGATGGGTAACAAACAACTGACAGAGTCTGCAAATTGATGGACAGTTGACCGTTGCTAAATGAAATTTCCTGAGAAAGTAACGTCCTTATACAGGTTTTCTTTAAAGACTTTTGGAAGCAGAAGTTTGAATATAAAATTTAGTTTCAGCAGAAGTTCTTAGGAAATAGAAGTTTTAGTATAGGATTATGATTAGATTAGAGTGAGGATTATTTATATATTAATTAAAATAGATTTTCTTGAGTTTTTAGGTATATCTAAAACTCAATTTTAATATATAAATATATTTATAAAATTAAAAAAAAACTTTAATATATTGAATTTTATATGCTCTCTTTTATCTTTTTCAGAAGTTCTAAAAATCATATTTATATAATAGAAAACTATTTATATATTAATTAAGATAGATTTTTTTTGAGATTTAATGCATATTTAAAACACATTTTTATATATATAAATATATGTAAAAAAATTTAAAATTTTTTAATATATTGGATTTCATAAAATCTCTTTTATCTCTTTCAGAAGAAGTTCTAAAAATCATATTTATATAATAGAAAACTATTTATATATTAATTAAGATAGATTTTTTTGAGATTTAATGCATATTTAAAACACATTTTTATATATATAAATATATGTAAAAAATTTAAAAATTTTTTAATATATTGGATTTCATATAATCTGTTTTATCTCTTTCAGAAGAAGTTCTAAAAATCATATTTATATAAAAGAAGTTTTAGTCAGCTTATTGGAAGTAGTTTCTATAAATTTTCACTACATAGAACATTAAATAAAAAATATTAATATTTTATAAACCTTACTTCTTGTTTGCATAGTAAATGTAACAACAATATTTTTCAGCTCCACACCCAGAAAAAAAAACAAAAAAAGAAAAGGAAAATCATTTCAACACACATAAAAATCGAATTAGTCACAGCAACAGATAAAAATGATAATTAATGATCTTTCAGCCAAAAACCAAAATTATGTGTAAATGCGTTGAATTTCGCGCACTTTTCCATAGCAGCAACGCCTACCCTACGGAAAAACTGGGAAATGCTGAAACAAAAATGTTAGAAAATCGAAAAAAAAGGCAACTATAAAATGCGAAATCCAAATTATTTGCAGCGAAAAATGCATTGAAAATGGGCAGAAATAATGTCAAGCGTAACAAGGAAAAAGCGGAAAAGCAGGCTGGACTGGCAAGGGGAAGCGGACAGCGGCATATCAAGATCGTGCCTGAACTAGGGCATTATTTTATTTTTTTTTTGCATATGCAATCGCATAGAAAATTGTTGCACCCCAAAGAGATCGCTGTGCGTGTGTGTGTGTGTGCGTGTGTGTGTGTGTGTGTGTGTGTGTGTGTGTGTGTGTGTGGCTGTTGCTGACCTTTGACCCAGTTTCTTAGGCTTTGCGAATATTTTTGCATCTTTGGCTTTAGCATATGCTGCAGCAGCAGCAGCAGCAGCAGCAGCCACAGGAGCCGTCGCCCTTTGAATATTTCATCTCATTTCACAAACTCATTTGCTTTCTTTCATTGAAGGCGCTGGCATTTCGGGAAAATGGAAAACTCTGTGAGTTGGGTATGGAAATGTGCAAAGAAAAGCCGCGTGTCGTCGGGCAGCGCCCAGTTTTTTGCTTTCTTTCTTCTTTTTTGTTTTCTTCCTACTTTGCACACTTCAAAATTTGTTTTGTCTACGTTTTACCTTATTATTATTATTTTTTGCACCTTTGTTAAGTTGACTTTATTATTTTTGTTTACGCATAATGCATAAATATTTATTGACAGCTCGAGGCATAAGCGTATAAGCGAAAAGAACTTATCTAGACAATGGATCTGGAGCAAATTTTCGCGCATTTTCTTAAATAATTTTGTGGGAATAATGAAAATCCTAAGACGAGATTTTCTCGGGGAAAATAATAAAAATGTGATGAGTGAGGCATAGAAAATGTTGAGCTTAAAATGAAATGAAATTTTATTTATTTATTTTAAAAGAAATTGACAAAACGAAAAATTATAAAGTTTTTCTATAAAATGTACTTCTAAAGTTGAACAAAAGTTTATTAAGAGAAGAACTTCTATTTAGCCACAGATAATCTATATATATATATATATATATTATATCATTGTCACAAACTGTATTTCCTATAATCCTCACAAATCTAGCTACTTTTGCAATTTCAGCCACTAATTCTCTACACAAATTTTCCTCAAATCATATTATAAAGTTTAAGCATACTTTAGGGTCCCATAAACACAGCTCTAACTGCCCTTCAGCTATACATAAACTCCTCTTCTAAGAGCATACATTTTGAGCCTGATTTTATGACAGTTATATAACAAAGTCCTATAGAACAACTCACATACATATCTAATTAAGTTCCCTCTTGGCATTATATAACTTTCTGTTCTATAGTAACTCACTTTTATAATACCTATATATACATATATAAAGCAGAGCTCCAGATGACAGTCGAAATGTCAATTCAATTGAAGGTGCCAACTGCCTTTTGTCAGCCCCTTTTGACACGCCTCATAAAAATGAATGGCAATCGCCACCACCAACGCCAAGGACAAGGACTGAAGCACTCCCCTCTCCCCTGCCCCCTTCCAGGTCTGTCGATATTTGGTGCTAATTGAATTAGGCAAGTATCGGGATGTGTGAAGTAGTAGTAGCAGGACATCTGCGCAATCAAAACCTCATATGGTGAATGTCTCATAAGATATGTGCGCGGCGATACGATTGTCATGCTCTGTGGACTGGACTGTCACGCATAATAAGCCTCGACGGTCAGTCAAAGGCAAAGGCAAAGGGAATTGCGATTTCATTTTTATGATTTTCTAATGAAAAATCACAATTGAAGATCTTCGAGCTTCGCGACGCGGCAGCTGGACAAATAAGAAAACCAACCCTTCGGCAAAGACAACAATAACGGTTCGCTGCTGACCTTTGCCTGACCTCAGGCATTACTTGCATTTGCATAGACCGTTAAAGTTTTTCAGGAATATGTTTCGTTGCATGATTTTCTACAAATTTTCTTGTTCTCATTGCTTTGGGATAAAACTTGAATTTTTTTTTGGGTAAAAAATGTGAAAATTTTTAATGAATTTTCGCTGAATGGTGAGAAAGAAAAACTTCCCAAAAAAATATATTTTAGAAAAAATAAAAAGCAACTGCCCATTGAACCATAAGATTGAAATTTATACCTCAATTCGCAGTTTATCACAGATCCTAAGTTTCTCCAGTTCCATAATTCCTTGATTGACATTTCGCTGGCATTTCCATCAAATTCCGAGTTCTTTCTTCTTTTTGTGTTTTTTAATTGTATTTGACAGAGTTGCCAAACAAGATCTTAATTTTTTGTTAGGGAGGGGGTCGGTGCAAGGGTCGCAGCATCTCGAGTCTTCAGTTTGATTGCCTAAAGCCGACAGCTGGCCTTTGCTGCGTGCAAAACATAAGTTGGCATTGAGCTTATAACTGACATTTGACCAATGGTCAGATAGGTTGGCAAAGGGTTGCCTTTAGGGTTGCCCTCGTTGGATGCTGCAGGGCTAAGTTTGAAATTAATGAGGTTACAATTGAAAGAAAGTAACGGAAATGATGTCTTTTCTCTCTGCATCTTTTGATGAGATTTGAAAGTAAAAATGTTGAGATTATATAGAACAAAAAATCAAAGAAATTTTAATCGGATTGAGATTATTACTTATAAGTATTCTCTATCGCTCTTTCTGCCGTTGTTTAATAATAAGTATTCAGATTAATTCTTGAAGCTGTTGTTATTGGTTAGAGTTGACGAAAGTAATGAAATTTTGATGCCTTCAGAGGTTAGAGTCTACCTCTATCTGTCCTGGAAAGTTTCGCCTAAAACAAAATGGATTAGGTCAACTTCATCTGTATCTATACCTCAATTCCTCATTCTCTTTTCTCATTCCATTTTTATTACAAATATATATATCTTTTAGATTCAATCAACATCCCTGACTAAAAATAAAACTGTCAATTAAAGCAGACATTTTTTAACTCTCTTCAAATTATCAACAATAAAAAAATATACTTCAGCTAATCAAAACATCTAATAAAGTATCATATGGCTCATAACCCTACAGGGATATTTTTTCTTCTCCTTTTTTTTTGACTGCCAAATTGCTTGATAAAATTACAATTGCGGCTAGAGAACAATAAGAAATAACAGAGCGCAAAATAATAACTGAAATGGGTTTACTAATGTTTTGCGGTTTTCGATTTCAAAAAGATGCTGGCAAAAGGATCACGAAATTGATACATCGCGAGAGAGAAAAAAAAGGGGTGGCAATTGCTACCTCCTGGAAAGTGTAGCAAGAATGAGTGGAGTTGAGCCTGGGCCGAGGTGGCTGCGCTCATGTATCGCATTACAGTTGCAGATTGCAGATCTCTAACCCGTCGAGGCAGGGCTCGTGGTCGTGCTCGTGCCTACAGGGCTAGAGGCATTATCTAATTACCGCATTAGCTGGCCGAGACCAGCTGCCACGTGGGTGTTGGCCAAGTTACGGCATACCAAATAGTTGGCAAGCCCTTGGGCGCATGGTTTTGATGTCTTTGTCAGCAGCAGCAGCAGCAGCAGCAGTTGGCAGCCACAGGAAGCCAGGACAATGGTCAATGGGCAACACCTACTGAGACAGCATTGACTTGATTTACGTGCTGACGAAAGGACTGCCAAGAGCGACCTGCGACACAAGACTCAACCACACCCACACACATACAAGCCCAGCGTGTGCTGCTGCTGTTGTGTTTGTTGGCAAAAATAATTGCCCATATTTATGAGGCATTTTAGCCTTTTATGCCTGGCATATTTCCTTTGCCATTTGTGCATCTATTACCACAAATTTCTTTGGCTCGGACAACTATTTTAGTTGTAGTGGCCGACAATTGTTTTAGGCCTTGTTTTTGTGGCACACGAACTTCCTTCCGTAAGCAATTTCATGCTCATTTTGTGGGCGTTCAAATTGGTTTATTGTCCTCGAGGCCAGATGCTAGAGCCACAATATCAAAAAAAGAAGAAGAGAAAAAGAGCAAAAGAATGAAGAAAACACAAAAACTGTCCTGTGGCCATTCGAGCCAGTCCAGTCAAGGTGTGGATATCTTTATGTTCAGGTGATTAACGCTGTGGCTTCTGTTTGATATCTGCTCCTTGTGCCAGTAGGCGGCACAAAGAGATTTATAATAGTTTTGTATAGTTTATTTTTAGCTCTTTTGCTGTGTATTGAAATCGGTAATAAGGGCGACTGCAGTGAATTTATTTTAAATTTAGATAAGGTTAAGGGAAAAGGTTGAGTTTTTACTATGAATTTGCTAGGTTTCTTAGTCTAAGAATTTATCATATGGAATTAGTTGAAGTATGATCGAATATTATATATGCTACATTCGACAGTATATTTATTTTAATTTTAATAATTTTTAGTATTAATTTATTAATTTTATTATTTATTATTGATATTCTCATTTGCATTAGTATTGAAATAGTATGCCTCACTTTGTTCCATTCATTAATGGTAAACTTGAATGATGTTCGCTTTCGTCTAACCTTTTATATCTTAAGTATGATTTGAAGACCCTGGTTAAGATGTATTAGTCTAAACATTCTGTTCCATTGCTTAAATGTTATATGCTCATAGATCGTTAGCTTGCATATCAGGAAATGTATCTTCATATATCGTGTAAAGTTGTTTGAGCAGTGAGCTTGAATCTTCCATTACGAAGCAGCTTGAAGTTTCTATTTCCTTACACTTAAGCAAATGCTTTATTACCACAATCAATGCCAAGATATGTAATTATATTTACTAATATTATATTTACTAATATATATATCTTACTCTCACATGAGTACTACTCTACTATAACATCAAATCCATTTAAAGTCCAGTTTGGTCAAAAGTTGTTTACAGCTAAAAACTATTCAAATTATGAACTGATCTGCTCTGCTCACCTCTAAAGCCGCTCACTGAACCCTGCACTCTGAACCCTTTGCACCTAAGTGTGTCCACATTTCCAACTGTTATTTCACAAGAGTCGCTCTCACATGAGGTCGTTTACCGGTCCGGAAGATGCTGTGAGCAGCAGCCAGGAGATCAACAAAAAGTTTAACCCCTTTTAATTTGGCCAACAAATAATGTTATGTTACTTTAGTTTCTTTTTTTATGAAAATGTTGCTACACATTAAACAAAAACAAAAAAAGTAAGAAAAACCAAAATGGAATTAAATTTCGCAAAACAAATATATTAAAATGTCAACTAGGCAAATGTCAATATGCGGGGTTGATTCGGCACAACATCAATTATATTATTCAACGAGTTTAATTTTTGCCCCTACTCCGATTTCTGTTTTGTGATCTGTGCCGGCTTTCATTTAATTGTCGCCCGCGATTGGCGGGAGGGGCTTGGGCTTGGGCTTGGGTTGAATGCATTTTGATTTTGCAACTGGCTGGGAAGTTCGTGATCCGCGAACTCTTCGACAATCGGCTTGACATTTACAAGCCGCTTGCACTTTTGGTTTTTAATTAGATGAGGCCCAAGCGGGGTCCATTTAGCTGGTTGGGTGGTCGGTCTCCCAGCTCTTTGGGGCTTGGACTCTCTGCTGAGGGGCACGCCGAGGGGTCGCCTGATTATCGACGCCAGCGCTTAGATCTTGCCGTCGATTAAGCTGCTTAATGGCATTAACATGATTAAGTAAGTGCTGGGCAGAGAGTGTGGACAGGGGGGCTAGTCACCCGCTGACTGCCCTTTGAGGGGGGCATGAGGGCCCCAAAGGGGGGCGCTTTGCACTCCGGACGCGCACTTGCCTTTCATTCATAATTCTCTCTTCGTATTGAAAAACAACTTCTGCGGCAGCTAATTGAACAATTGATCTCTGATCGCGCATTCATAAATGTGAATGTGAATGTTAAGTGAATGCGAAATGAATAAGCCAGCGACTAGTTGACTAGCTGCTCAGCCTAACTAGTGCTCAAGCTTGCAGCTTAGGGGTTCAATTATTATTTTTTCGGCTCTCTGGCCGAACGGGTCGTGCTTATTTTTTGGGGTGGTTCGTGTCAAAGGTCAAACTGCACGAAAACTTCCCATGGGTCAGTCTTTCTATTTTGGGCATGGAAAACTCGTTTCTGCACCAATTTCAATAACCTTTTTTTGGCATTAAAATTTTAATATGACCTTTGAACTTGGCCAAGGCCCGCTTGAGTATAGGCCAATATAAAAATAAGTATTTCCAGTATAAATTTTCTTGTTTTTTTTTGGTGGGAAAGCATCCAGAGGCAGCTGCTCAAGTAACAACCAGAAATTTATCACTTATCAGCGGTTTCTAAAGCAAAGTCTGGCGTGTGTAAATTTGTTCAAATCTATTTGCATTTAGCGGCAAGATTTTCTTAGTTGAAATCCCAACTATTTCATGAAAGAGATATGCACTACGTTACGCAACACACTGAGACTTTCTCACCAAAAAATTATTTTTATGAATGAACTCACTTTAGAGACCTACAGTCCCCCCAAAAGAGCAGAAGTCTGCGGCATGAAGGAAGTGCGAGTATGCGTAATGCAGTAAAAGACAAACAATTGACTAAGACAATCAGATCCCAAACGAGAGATCTTCTAAGTTTATCAAAATGCAAATATTTAACATCATAATAGAACAGGGCAGTGCAACTGGGTCGCCGAACAAGACGTAAGTTTAGATGCGCACTGGGCTCTGGGCCAAAAACCAGTATGCACAATGCTGTCTCCGGTGAGGTATTTCGTAAATACCAGAGGTGAAAAGTGTTGTGGGAACTATGTGGAAAATCTAACTGAAAATTAGACTAGCGGAAGTCTTAGATAAAAAAAAATTGCTGTGGTTCCGTTTAGTAATGAAATGTTTAGATACTATTTCTAATAAGTTCTGTGGAGGAATAGAGCTGGAAGATAGAGTTTCTCAACAAATCAGAAATATTTGAGAATAGAAAAAATAGACTTTTACTAGGGATTCCTAGCTGCTCAAGTAACAATGCTTGAACTAAGAACTACAACTATATATATATGATTTCTTAAGTCTCTGATCACACAGTTGTCATTCTCTAGTGATTTACAAATATATAAAATGCATATATGTATAAGTATTTCGTTCACATTCCTGAATAACATCTGTGTGTCTGAAATAAAATGTGTTTTAGCTTTTAATGCAAATTGAATTCCATGCGATACGCTTCACATCCGGTCTTCAATATGCATAGCTGGCTAGCTAGCTATTTATACGATTTCTTAAGCATTACATTTCTCGAGTCGGTTAATTACTTCCTTCTGAAATGTAAATCGCAGACATTAGGCATACGCGATTGACCATTTGGTGGCGACATCGGGTCTTGTTTGTAGAGGTAGCTGCCGCTGCCGGAACCAGGTTATTTAACACTTTAGAAGCCCAACCCTTTCGGATCGAAGTCGTAATTGTTGAAACCCAATCATTCGCTCACATTGTTTGGCTTTGATTGCCTTGCGGTGTCGAGTTTCGTATTGGAACTTGAGCGACAGTTGCCAATGCCAAACAGAAGCAGGAGCAGGGTGTGCGGTCAATAAACGACCCTTTATGGGGTAGCTCACAATATTTAATAACAATTGATATAAATATTGAAAGTATTATTGAGTCATAATTGACCAAAAAACCAAAGGGTTGCATTCGTTTCGGCTACGGCTGTAAATAGATATAGTTTACTCATAATCTTTATCTCTTTAGCAGCTTATCTTGAGCTCGATTTAGTTTGGACTCTTGTTGCTTGTGGGCAATAAATAAAATTTGTTCGATTGGAAACTGCATCCATATCTTCATGATAAGCCAACACAGATCACGCTTATCGACAGACGGGGAAGCGAAGCATGTCTTCAGATAACAGATAACATTCGGCCAGATCTCAGCTTACAGTTCATAAGAATCATAAAGAACTCAGCAGCAGCGCCTGATAGCAAAGGATTTGTTGTATGTTTTTTATTTTATAGGAAAAGTTTAGTTAGCATCCTCATCCTGCCTTTGACTACATATATATATATAATGAAATGTCACATATTTCTCACGGAAATGTTCCTCTCCTTTATTCCTATATATACTCGTACTGTAACAAATTCCAACGAGTGCATGGAGTGCACGCCTTCGGGCAGGAATTCCCCCGTTTATAGTTAAATGTT
Source organism: Drosophila nigricruria (assembly GCA_037075265.1). Lineage (NCBI taxonomy): Eukaryota > Metazoa > Arthropoda > Insecta > Diptera > Drosophilidae > Drosophila > Drosophila nigricruria. The sequence continues at coordinate 18,335,778 of JBAMCI010000035.1, forward strand.
GTTCGGAATCGATTGGGTCTCCACCATAAATTGTAATCTTCCACGGGCAAATTGTTGTAGATCCTCCAAAGGAATATGATTTTCTTTTTTTTAATGCCTGTCCAGATGTTTTCTTAGCATTTTCTTATGCGACATGTGGTGTCGAGGTTTCTGTTCTGTCGTTTGGGGGTTTTCCTTTCGGTAAGTTTTTTTTTCCTGCTCGTTTCTCACACTCGTGTAGCTAATTTGTGATTTCTGGTGTTTTCGGTGTTGGATTTTTTTGGTTACGTGTTTGTTTTACGGTTGCTTTGTCAACTATTTTCCGGCTATTGATTTCATAGTTGTTGTTGTTGTTGTTGTTGGTGTTGTAGCTGTTGCTTTATTGACACTCGAGTGGATGGATGACATGCAAGTGCCGCATGATCTAATGATTTATTGACATATTTACCATGCCGAGGTTAGAGGGTGTGTGACGTCAGGCTTACCATATAGGAAGTGAGGTTAGCTGGACTCGCAGAGAGTTGATCGAGTCGAAAAAAGATTGATAGATCGTAAAGCCCCATTCTTACGTAGCTATCTTAAATGGGTAATTCGTATACTAGAATTGTGATATCATTCTCATTGATTTGTAAGTTTTTGGTTCCATACAAAAAATCATTTATTTGGATATTATATTCTAGTATTGGGCTATGCCTTAGCCTCAAGTCAGTGCTAGAATGTTTCTTATACACATAATTTAGGACATACAATTTATAGGCAAGATCTATAGATCTCTGTCGCTGCTCTTGGCTTAAGATATCTCCCTTTATTATTATATATCCATTCACTTGCCGGCTCCATCACTTCCTACACCTGTTTTGAGCCACAGCATAACCTGCCTATGCAAACACATCCTGTATCCGGGTCACCAGGAAGCCCGACTGCTCCAAAATCACGTAAAATATTTAAATATTTACCTACCACAAGAAACATAAAATGAAGAGAAAAGAAAAGAATAATGCGCTTGCCTTTCCCAAGGATATTCAACTACAAGCAAGTGAGCAGGGAAAATGCATTTTCCACCCGGACTCTAAGGGGCACCTTAGAGAGAAGTGCGCGGGTGTGCGCAGCCTGCGCTGCAATGAGCGTAATTTGAACACCGCGAGAAAACGCGGCGCGGTACACAGTTTTCCAATTTGAATTTCTAGCTAGCATTTCCCACACTTTTCTTAAAGACATTTCAGGGGGAATAAAACAACAAGGAGAATTAGTCAGTTTATGCTTAATTAGTATTTTGTCTAGAGTTTCAGTGAAATGTCGCAATTGAATCGCCAAACAGGAAGTGCTGCAAATCGTTGCATATGGCAAAGGTTGAGCCGCTGAACCGTGATCAGATTTGCACCTTGTGGCTACCTGCAAGCCGTGGGCACATGCTGCGGTTTTGCCTTTTGTGCGCCCTAATTGCAGTCGTAGCTGAGAGCCAAACAAATCACGTCAAACAATACAAGTCAAGTGCTGATCCTAGGCAGGTAGCTGCCTGCAGGATATGCTCCGACTGCTGCGCCTGCGCAGTCAGTGTTTGGTTTCAGCTGACCTCTTAAGGGACACCGACATGGACGTTGGACAGCGGGTGCACTTTTAGCACTCGTTCTGCGGTTTTAAGCACAAGTGTTCCCGGGAACTGAGCTATATATATACATATGTATATATATTGATCGCGTGCCAGGCTCTTCTGCTTGAAATCACAACTATTGTAGCTTGAAGATACTACTAAATACTAGTCATATAGTTCAGATATAAGTTATATAGTTGATTTCTAGTACAAGTACAGATCATTCACCTAAGCAGAACCCAACCTTACTCAAGTCAAAGCACATCATTAGCATTCTATAAAAAGTATTTATATATCGAGCCAGGACTAAATATTTTCCCACAAGCCCACTCACAGGAGCAGCCTGCAAGCATCCTGTCAGGAAATGATCTTTTGATCCGGAAACTATAAAATTGCTTTGGCTGCCACAACAAAATCTGTGTGTTTGTGTTCTTGGCACGCAAGCACCACTCTGACGCTATGAAATAAACCACCTGCGACAGGCGAACAAGCATGCAGCTTAGCTCAATTGGAAATAGGGCGAGCGCAATACCTTGAATAGGGGTTTGCTTAGGGGCGTAGATCGAGTCAACCGAGGGAAAATAAAAAGCGCAATTAGTGTTTGCTTTAAAATTAAATTTTAATTGGAGCTACCGGCTCCTGGGGTGGTTGGTGAGAAAGTCTGAGAGACGCAGCTTCTAAAATTAGACATGTGCTCAACGAAACATGCCGACTTTTGACAGTTGTCAATTGAAACATTTTCGAACATTTCGAAACACTTTGGCCATATCAATTTCTCACCTCAACAAAATCACAGAACGCAGCGCTACGGCTTCGACGGGGATGGGGACGGGGACGGGGACTCTCGCTTGTATTCGGGGGCGATCGTATTACCACGCAGCCTAATCCGTTTGTTGACAAAATAAATACGAGGAAATTCGGAAAAAGGGTGATCTCAAAGTGTAGGCAACCGCCAGCTAGATACCCCTTATAATTAATTGCCTCCTAACGCAAACTGAAATTTATGCGCGTCAACAGCGATTAAGCGGCAAATGAAGAGGACAGACACATGCCAACGAGCTACAGCCAGAGAGACAGCTCCAGTTCCAGTTTCAGCTGTGGTTCCAACTTCATTTAGATGTATAAAGTATTAATAGAGAGAGGGGAGAGAGTTGATAGCTTAAAGACTGCCCTGAAGATCAGTTAATAGTTCTACAAGGAAGATACTCAAAGAGTATATTCAAAAGATATTCAAAAGAGATTGAAAACTTCATCTTTGACTTCATATGTCAGCTGCTTATTATAGTTAATATAGAGTTGGTAAAACCAACTTTGAAGGATTATCTATTGGGTATACTAAAATAATAGTTGATTGAGGCTTTCTGCTTGAATAGGCATATTAACATCTTAAAAGATATACTTCCTTAATTTGGTATTGCTTCGCTTTTCTACACATCTATGTACTTCGACTTGTAGTCAAGGCAAATAATTCTTTAATAAAAACCTTGCCCAAGTGCAGTGGAACATGTTCACATCTTCCATGCACGCCACAGGATATGAACGTCGAGCGGAGCAATAAAGAAAATTAATGCACTTACCGATAGCCGCTTGGCACATATATAGGGAATTGCGATTTAGAAAGACGAGCTACAGCAGCAAATCTGGGCATGTAATTTACGTGACATTTATCGCACGCTGGCGAATAAAATGCAAACAGGACAGTCGCCAAACGCATTACACGACTAAGCTGTGAATATCCTTTAAGTAGAAGTGAAGCTGGGCAACGGAATGGAGCCATTCTCTTAACCCTTTGCCGACTGCCAACAAACCTCTCCCTGCAATTGGCGAAGTTTTCGCAAACATTTTGCACGACTGGCAGAGGACTGGAGATAAGCTTATGTGAACTATTGCCTGATAGATAAACAAAAGCTGTGCCAACACACACACACACACACGCGGCACGTATGTCCTGCCAGGCGGCCAGGCTGGGGATCGGTCAAACTTGGAGTTTGCGTAAATGATATCCCGTGGCGAAAGGATTTCCTTTATAGGCCGCTGCACACTTTAGCAACACTCAGCACTCAACACTCGACTCGTCGCGATTGTCTTTCAGCCGCAACCCTTGCCGCATGTCCTGAGACGGCCTGCCTGACGTCTATTTATGTCCTTTTTGCATATTACTTACTCGACTGCTCACAGTGGGATGTTTGGTATGCTACGATGTGTGCTGTTGTTGTTGTTGTTGTTGTGCAACTTCCCATTATGCTATTTATCATAATTTTTCAATTTAACACCGTTCCATAGAGACATTGTCCTGCATGTCCTGTGGATAGTTGCCTCACTGTTTACTTGCTCAAACATCCTTTGACAAAGTTTCCGCATTGTCCAGTTGCTTTGATGGCTTAGCCTCGACTTTCACAATTTTGCATTCTCATCGATCCATCTTTTGCTAGCTGCCAATGTGTTTGCTCAGCTCCCGTTATCCTTCAGCACAGCACAGCCAGCCGCATCTGCATTGCATCGCATCGCATCGCATCCTGGTTTTCAATTCCGCGTTAAGGACTCTGTTATTAATGAGCATTTTGACACTTACGTCTTGACATTTGCACAGCTGCTCGTTTGTCTTAAGACTTGCTTACGGTCATTTCTTGAGCAAATGTTACCCCAGAGATAATAATGCTAAAGAGATGCAATAGCAAAAGGTCAACTGACCTTAGCCATTTGAATAAAATTGCAATTATGTTTGTATTTTCCTAAGGGTCACTATATTGATCACCGAGAAGTTGTCTCTTAGTATACTTAGGATAGTGTTTGTTTAAGTACAAATATAAGTATTATATTTTATTTCCATTGAAAATCAGATGAGTTGATGTGGAGTCTTAGATATGTGATAAAGATGATGTTTCAGAAGATGTTTCAGATGATATAATATGTCAAGGTGGACAACTTTCTTATGTGTTGGAGAACCTTGAATTAGCAAAGCTCATACCAAACCAAATTCCTTACATCAATAATCAATTATGATATCAAAGCATGCAATTGAAATATCTCGAGGCTTCCATTTTGATCTGCAATCTGAGTTCAGTAAATAATATTTATTGAACCAAGTGATAATCCCTTGTTTATATATCATCTGAAAAAACAACTGGCTTTAGTTATATGTATATTTTAGAAACATCAACAGTTATTCCTCAAGGAATAACAGTTTATTCATTGTTTAACTCCACCTATTTCTTCAACCAACTTTGACTACTTTGCTCAGCAACCAAGTGCAATCAAATTAATAGAGAAATTCAAATAGGTAAGAAAAACAAACAGACCATTCAGAGTCATAGCCAAAGTAAAAGTCCACCCCATTGCACCGCTGACCAGTGTCCAGTCTTTGGGCAGGCAGCTGCCTCTGCAGGACTACCCCATATACTGACTGCAAGAGATCCCTAGGCTGAGCCCACATACAATTCCCGTGCGGTATGTGTGTCTTTGTGCGGATTGTTTGCCTTCAATTTGACTACAAACCATAATTTATCTTTTCAGACGTGTTGGCTCGCTGGTCAGCCGATGCGACTATGTGAAAGGAGCCAGCGTCAAGGATTATTGATTATGCAAAGTGCCCGAACCGGACAATGGCGAGAAAAACAAAGGGCTTAAGCAAAGAAAAAGGATGTGTATGTAAGAAAAAAACCATAAACCCAAGACGAAAAATCAAAGGGTTGCAAACTGGACAGCAGCAAATTATGAAATATTCAACCAGGTATATAATACCTCAAGGAATTCATCTGAAATGAAAAGTATCCCCTTACCGGAGCCAGCGCGTGTGTTTATGGCTATTAAAGAGATAATAGTTTCTGACTGATGCAACTGTTCTGGATGGTCAGTTTCGCTATTTTGGCATGGTTAATTATTATCCTGCGTCCTGGCTGAGTGTGAGAAAGTTGCGCCTAATGATGCACAGATTCCTGGCCATTGCCAACTGGACATTGCATTGGACGGACACAGAGGTGAGCGAAAGGCTTCAGCTGTTGATGGATGCTGACGGATTAGGGCCATAATTAATGATGTACGCGTCTTGGGTGTGAAATCTTTCACAAATTGACCAAATCAATGAAGAGCAAAAGCTACAAAGGTGCTGACCAAAAGGTGAACCTTCACAATATGTGAGCATTCATTACTGAATGCACTTTCCCAAGGCATCTATCACTTAGTGTTACGCCCCATTTATAGAGAACTTGGAATATAATATTCTGTTTCACAAAATATGTATCAGCTGCTAAAACTGAAGTTCTCTTATATATTTAATCTGAAAATGTATTTAAATTTTTTATCTTAAATTTATTCTGTTTGGCTTCACATTTTTCGCAAGTATTTAATTATTCATTTATAACTTTTTATCCATTAAATGCAGGCATTTTTAAGTTCGCTTAAGAGCAATTGGCTTTGTTATAGAAATTCATTCATTGCATATAAAATTACACATTCATGTGAAGTGCACAGATGATGAGTCTCAAGTGTCCTAGGCATTATCCTTTTACGCCTTTTGTCTGGCAAGGCAAGCACAAAAATTGAGGCTAAGCTTCGCTACACTGCAAAAATTAGAGCTTATTTGTTTTACAGTAAAAGATATTTCTTTTGACTTAATATAAATATAAAATATATTTGGAATTAATACAAATTTAATAATAATAAATAAATAATAAATATATAAATAATTAATAAAATTAATAATTCAATTCTTAGTTTCAGCTACAATATAGTCCATTGGTCTCTCAATATTCCCAATTCGTTTTAGTTTTTCCCTTTTTAGCTCCTTTTACTGTAACGCCTCTCAAGCTAATCAAATTTTTGCATATTCAGTACTTTGTCGACATTTCAATAGATTCAAAGATTCCAAACAAATTCAATGCCATCAAATCGAGTCCGTTTCTAGCCTTGCAATCGCTGCACTTTTTTGGGATCCTTCTCTGCCGAGTGTCCCAAAACTATTTGGATTTTAAGTGTCTTAGGGAAGCGGAAGCAAGCGGTAATTCAATCGAAACTCCCAAGACGGACAGCTTGCGGTCAAACAAAAAAGAGAGGGAGACGAGTGTAAGGTAGAGAGCGAGCGGCTCATAAACTACGAAGAATTATTGCCGAAATGGCTTAAGGAAAAGATTTTCAAGATAATGGGCAGCCGGCTAATATCAATATCCTTTGACAAGATCTACAGAATCGTCAAGCTGTGCTCATTAAACGGTATTTTTGTGGCCAGCCCGAGCCCATTGTATCTAACAGTTTGCATCTTGTTAGCTGAATGCCTGTGTGTGTGTGTGTGTGTGTGTGGGACTGTGAGGGTGCACATTAGACAACATTTACAGCTTCCTTGGCGACAATTTGCGGTTGGCTAAGACGAAGAGCAGCAAGCGCAGCATTCAGCTATCCATCCATCTATGCCTCAACTGCCGTAGACAAAAAGCAACCTTTGTTTGCATTTTGGGTTCGGAGTTTGGTCTCGTGGGATCGTGTGGCTCCTGCAGCAGCCGCCGCTCCTGAGTGCCTGAATGGCGAGGGAGGGGAGTTTGGCGGCAGCTAATGTGCATCTAATATGAATATGTATCTATTGTTTGAGCCACTCAAAATGAGCGGCATTGTTGCACAGCGTGGGATACTGGCGAAAACTGCAGCTACACTGAGAGAAAAGTTACTCTCGAAATGATAGTAAGGTGAAAATGCAGCTGCACTGAGAGCAAAATGAATGAATCAGAAGTGAATCAGTTCAGGCCAAAGCTGCATTTGAAGATTTGCAACTATAATATATATAAATTTAAGAATTAAATGAATTACTTGAACTCATCATTTCAAAGTTGATGTTTAGTTACTTAGCTACTTGCCATTCTAAGACTCGTTCATTCAGTTTCAGCTATATGTAGATACATTCGATTGCACGTCTAGTTTGCCTGATTAACGTGCACAACAATTGCAATTATCAATGGCAAATTCTCGACTTGGCAATCGATTTGCTGCTGTTCATGCTCAACTAAGCAGCTGCTGGACGTCTTTAATCTCAATCTCGGTTCAGCGTAAACCTAATTGAAATTGTTCACCCTAAAAATTGATGTCACCAAAGATCGGCATTTGCTGCATACAGATCAGGACCAAAAGTTCAGCATGGAACAGCAGCATCATCAGCTATATAGCTAGAGAGCTATATATTATAGAATCGAGTTAATCGAGGCATAACAGGAAAAATAACACAAAAACAACAACAACAATCACACTTGCCGTTACTATCTATTCGGCTTATATAAGCCATATGCGATTATAATGAATAATGCGCGCAAATGCTGATGCGCGCTGATAAGACAGACAATCAGACGTATATATTTATAAATATACATATAAATACACTATATATTTAGTTTGCGTGTACTTATGTATATACTTTCTTTGAGTGCTATTTAGCTACTAATTATGAGCGAGGAGGAGCTTTTTTTTTTGTTCAACATCATATTTTCTATGCAATTTTGTTTACATTTTCAGACAGACAATTGACGGGCTGTCATAAACAAAAATGTACGCAGTTGTAAGAGGGGCGCACGGATGTCTATAAGGGGGTGGGGCGTGGCAGCTGGAGAGCACTTCGGATGAAACGGACGCGCACAAGTCGCCGCTTAAAAGCAGGTCAATCGACCTCGGTCCAGCGTTCTTTTTTAATGGGGCTTATCAGTTGTTCAAAAGAAACAAAATGTTTCTTATCAACAAACTGTCTGCAGCAATAGCAGCAACAACACTTGAGTTGCTGGCAGAGTAATATATATATAAATATATATATATATATAGCTGTACATGTATATATAGAGAATATCAGATCTGTAGCTCTGGACGACATGAATTATTTTGCTTGTCTGGAAAGTTTTTTTTTCCGTTTTCCATTTGAATCTTTCTAAATTGCAATAAGAACATCAAAAGTTAAAATAAACAACTTTTACTTAAAATTTAAACAAATATATAATAAATACATAGTAAATGTTAAAAATACTTTATATATTTTATTTAAAAAAATATATAATAATTATAAAATATTAATTGCCATTCAAAAACATTTATACTTTTCTGACTTTATTCTAAGTTTTTTTTTTGATAGTTTTAAGTCAAATTGGAATTTATTTAAAGTCTTCTTTTGACTTATATAAAAAGCTGAAAATATACTAAGCTGATAATCAAATTTTAGTTGATTATAATAATACGTAATGATTCACTGCAAGTACGTCAAATATAAGTATAATGAAATCAAGTCATCAAAAGTTCTTAAATACTTATTGAACAGCTTATATGAGACTTTTTTTTCCACATTTAATTTCTGTTTAATATATAATTGCAATGCGCTCTAAGCCGTTGTCGTTGCCATTCTCGTTGTCGTTGCCATGAGTACTTATTTAATAAGCCGCAATGACAATGACAAAAAAATACTAAGTAGACCGCCTCCCTTGTACCTCCAACCCTTCGCTTGCAACACCTTCCCCCTTACGTTCCGTTCCTTGCTGAAAAGTTTAAGCGATTAGTGCAATTTAGCGAAAATAACACGTAAAACTGCGCGCTTCAACGCCTTTTCAATGGCACTCAAAATACACACACACACACACTGCCACACACTGCCACACACACACACACACACACTCGCACAACGTGACAAGTGCTCGTCTAATAGGCCAGAGAGATAGTGGACACAATTGGCAAGGGCTGATGCTAGAGAGCGCCCCGTTGAGCGTGGCTTGAGTCGAGTTGAATGTGGGAAGGGCGGAACTTGTCTCACACGCCCACACAACAGTGGCAACAACCCTCGGGGAGAGACAATGGCAACAATTGCAGATCCTCACAATCGGATTGCTATGCTAATCGTCTCATTCGGCTGCGTAAAACTCAATGAGCATTCAAGAGCTAGTTGAGAGTAGAAAAAAGAAAAAAACCTCTCAATGACAGCATCCAGTGTTAGAGGGTTGCGAGACAGTAGCTGGCGATAGAAAACAAACAAAGAGGCAGCCAAGATCTCGTAATCCTTTCAATGTGCCACTTAAGCCGATCAGGCGTGGCAAACAGAAGACGCAAAGAGACCAAAACCCTTGCACCCGATCAAACCCTATGGCCAAGGTCTGGGACCCTGCGCGTGCAACAGCCTCCGAGTTCATTGTGGACCATTTAGTGTGTGTGTGTGTGTGTGTGTGTGTGTGTGTGTGTGTGTGTGTGTGTGAGTGTGTGTGTTAGTGTGTGTGAGAGTGTGCGGTTCGTCGGCTCTTTAACCCATTTATGTTCGAAACGGAGTTAGCTCGACAAATTAGGGCACTCAGCATCCGCATCAGCACCATCATCGTCATCATCTTTGTTCTTTTTTGGGCTATCATTGAAATCGGGTTTGGTTTTGGGCTGTTTTTGTTTGCTTTTTAATGCCCGAGATCAAAATGTTTTGCACCGAAGGGTTGATCTTGTTGATCTTGTTCAGCGCCTTCTTGGTACATATTATCGCTCTGCATTGCTATTCTTCTGGTTTGATTTATATACATATCTGCATTGCCGATCTTGATTTGGGCTGCCCGAATGCTCAGCATCGCCGACTGCTGTCTATTTAGTTTGACTTTTGCACTCTCATCTTTGGTCGGTTGTTTGGTTGTTTTTTTTCAGTTTTGTCTGAGCACACGTGCCATTAGATCTTTAAGGTTGCTCGTTAAATATAAATTGAAGAATGTGTTTGAGTTGTAAACTCTTTTTGATGTTGTCAATAAATGTATTAGTAAATTATTTTTTTGGGGATAGTAGTCATAAGCATAGAAATTCTTCAAGTACTGAATGTTCTTATGGGACTTTAATATGAAATATATTTAATATAAATTAGCAAACTCTCTCTCTCTCTCTGTTTCTCCCTCTCCTTGCCTTTGTCTACCTCTTTCGCTCTTCTATAACTTTAAATTAAATATCCACATATCTACTTCAACTCATTCCAAATAACACCTAAAGCTCACTCTATCTCTCATACTTCTTCCCATCTCCATCACGTATGCAAAGTTCAAAAGCTAGCCTGAAATTTCGTTTATATAATCCTATTCTATTTCGAACATAATGAATCCTTTTTAGCTAATTATACAAAACACAAGCCTAAGCTGCACTGAAAAGCTTTCGCGGGGCAATCATTTGATTGATGTTGGCATTGTTTTGGTTTGTCAGGCCGATGAGTTATGCAACGCAATTGCGATTCGAGTTACACCTGGTGGTTGGGCATAGATAACTGAATGCCCATACATGTATAGAAAAGGGCGCAACAATAGGCGGCTGCCATTTCAAATCTCCACTGCAGAGGCAAACAGATTATTTTCATAAATTAGACTTTATTAATCATTAAGACGCCAGCATGAGGCATGAGGCATGAGGCATGAGGCAAGAGGCAAGTAGCAGTTGCTGCCCATCCTTAGACGGGACAGTTGAAGGACAACGAGTTGAGCTCGCATCCCTTGCCGCGAAAGGATATTGTGCAGCGGTCAGCTTACAAACTGGACATTGGTCAGCGCATTGGTCAGTCACGCACGTAATTTTCGCATGTCCTTTGGGACGCGCTCGGGACACCCAACGGGATCAGAGGTCAGCACCGTACTTTTGAGCATTTCTTCTCACAGTACCAAAACGAGTACGAATTCGAGTTCTGAGCACTCGTCCAGCAAACAGCAGGAAACTTAAGACGTTTTCACGTTGAATTTTAATGATTTTTATATTCAAATTAGCTTTGCGCGCCCTTTTCAAAGTGCGCACTTTTTGTGTCTACTCCTCTCTATTCCCGTTTGTCCGGCTTGCTGCCAGGGGAGTGTCCGAGTCCCAGTTGTCCTCATAGGTCAAGCTGCGCGAATATTTTCAAAATGGCCCCAGTCGTATAGTGTAGCAGTTCCGCCAAAAAAGGGTCAAGCCGTGAAAGGGCAACATTTCGTGTGTCCTGTGCAGGCGCATGTGTTGCTTGTCTGTTGTCTCTGAAGCCATTTTGTTGAAATGTGACCAACCATTGAGTAGTAAAAGGCTACATAAAGAGTTAACTCTTTCTCTCTTCAAAGTTGTTCACATTTTCTATTTTCGCGAAAACTTAAAGTTTTCGTTCTGCGTTTGCAAAACCTTTGACTTTTCTTTGCTAATTTAGAACAGTTAAAGTAGTTCTTTTGCTATTTCTCTTTGGCTGCATCCTTCAAAGTGTTTCTTAGTATGCGTCTAACCCTAGTGGCTTGTGAGTTCCGTATAACTAATTATCTACACAAACATCCGGCGTTTCTGCACTTAAAAATATTCCAAAAACCTATTTTAGTGAACTTTTCGTGAACCTGCAACGTTGACTCGTGGTGCTCATAAAATTGTTTGTTAATTTATAACTTTATAAGTTTTTTTTCTAGAGCAGCGACCGTCGAAATGTTTTTTTTTCATGGCTTTTAATGGCTTTTTAACGGCCTGGGCGACGTGTTTGTTTGCTTTTTAATGGTCACATCTTGACCAGGCCCGTTGACACCTGCAGCTCAATTTGGTGACAACTTTGGGTCACTGTGAGGTGGGTCTTTGTTCCAAAGATCTTGCTAATTTGCTCACATCTATGAGTGCGACTATCTGACGGTTGCAACTGCAATGCCCTGCATGAGCTGTTGACTCTGCCCAAACACAGCATTTGTTTGTTGTTGTCAAACGCTTTGAGCTGGACCGCCGCCTTCCCTGGAACTATTTACAGGTAGTGCACTTCCGGAACTGCTGCCGGCCATAAAAAAAAATGAAGAAAACAAAACGTTTGTTCAACTTTAATGAAGATAAATCTCGTTATGTGTTAGTTTCGCTGGAACAGGAAAGTATCTGTCGGATACATACAGTTTGTAGTTGTGTTTTGGTTTGAAATTTCACCTTTTGACACCCAACAGCGACTCTGTCGCTCCTCTCTCTATCTGTGTCGCCTTCGCGAGTTTCGTTTGACATGTAAATTAATAAACTGCCTGGCCACAGTGTCCTGTGTGCAGGCTAACAGGCGCGTAACAGTCAATTATTTGCATTTGTGTGCGGCAGGCAGATCCTGTTTCTGCTGCAGCCAGCATCAGCAGCATCCAGTTTCGGCATCATCATTATTAACACTTTCCACGGCTCTGCACAGTACTTGAACTTGGCTTTCAGCTGCTGCTGCTGCTGCTGCTGCTCCTGCTGCTGTTGTTGTTTTTGTAATTTCATATAATTACACCATCAAGTTGACTGATGACACGAAATGAATCCTTGTCTCTCCCTTACAACACGATCTGCATAAATTCATAATTTTTCTTTAGCTTCGCGCTGGCCCAAAGCCGAACCCCTTCTTTTTTTTTTGGCTTAGCGGGTTGTTCTTAGATTTAGGGATAAAGGTTTGACTTTCACAAACGTTTTGAGATATTCTTACTTATGTTAATGGTAACTCATTCCACTCTATTAAATGCTCTTGTGTATTAAGCTTAAGTTATGAGTTTACAATATAAATTAAAATATTTAGCTTATTAACAAATATTTTCTAAAATTTAATAGCTTTGAAAAGGATTTTGAAAGTTTATATCTCCTTAAGGAAAGTCATATAGTAATAGATATAAATATTTAGAATAATTGAAAGCCTATAAAAGTCTGTTTAAGATTGAAGAAGGTTTCGGATTTATATAGTTGATGACTTTCATAACCTAGTATCATAATGAATCGAGTCTTAAGTTCAGCTAACTTCCACCGTCGTAGCCTTAAAATCTACATCTCTATCCATCTTAAGATATATCTAAATAATTCTGCACTTTAAAGAATATATTTTCTCTTTAAATGTGTAACTCTTTGTTCCCTTTCAGCTAAAAGGTAAGATTATAAAATAATTTTCTTATTCTAGAGTTTTCTTTCTATCACAATTTGGTAAAGTTTTCGAATGGAATGCTTACAGAGCGGATCTACAATCTATCTATCCATAGACTTATAAGACTTATAGAGCAATTTTGTTCTAAAGGACCCGCAAAAGTCGACTCTTGCATTTCTAGCATCTCCACAGTCTTAGAACCGTATGAAATCCTAAAATATTTCTTAAAATGTAAATGGAAAACGTAGAAACTTCGCGCCGCCAAGCTGCTGGGCAATTGTAAGGAGATAAACCATATGGTGTTTGCTCTGGGCTAATGCGTTTTCTGTGCCACCTCTGGCCTGGAATCGATCTGTCATAAGGCACAATTCGAATGTCAAAATTTCTGACACTTCAATTTCTTGCAAAAAAAAAAGAAGAGAAAAAGAAAAAGAAAAAGAAAAAGTAAAAGCAGACGAGCCAAATGTGCGACAAATAAGCAGCGTGCGCGTTTCCTCCTGCAGCATGAGGATGAGGCCAGGACGAGAATGAGCATAAGCTGGAGTGAAGGCTGTGTGTAGGTGCAGCCGTTGCTGGGCAGAAGGACATGCGCCTGTCACTGGCGCGTTGTCATGCGTCAAAAAGAGGCACAGCAGCCGAGGCAGCCGAGCTGAAGTCAAAGCAAACAACATGAAAAGGCAGCACAGGAAAATTAAATTGAAAATTTCAGCGCAGAGCAACCAGGTTGCGCACAGTTGACTCTTTTGATAAACGCACACACACACACGTATTTCATGAGAAGAAATGATTTTCTGGCAGCCTTTTGCTCATTGCAAAAATGTTGATTACAACTTCCAGTGACAACAACAAACACAACACACACACACATACAGACAGACAACATCAACAGCACACGGCGACACATGAGCCCGACATTTCCGCCTTTGAGGCCGCAGTCGCAGCCGCAGCCGTAAAAGGACATGCGCCAAAAAAAAAGGAGCAAAGGAAATGAAAAATGTAAAAAAAAACTAGAGTTGCCAAGTTGATGGACTTATAGATACCCTGACTTACTGGGGATTAGGAGAGATAAAGACTAGACGAGAACTGAACTCATGAAGAAAAGAATTGAGGAATGAAAACGATAATAGCTAACTACAAAATACTCTAGAAAAGTTGATAAGTGTTTATGGCTGTGATATATAGGAGAAAAATATAGAAAAATCAAATATAATTATATGAGGTATACTTTGGACTTTAACTATATGATAATTATAAAAAAAGTGCTTAAAAATCTTTTCTAATATTTATTTCAACATTAACTAATAATTTTTTAACATCAACTGCCCTGCTCACTGGCCTGATATACCCTACACTCAAATTGTATATAATTTTTGTGAGTATATATAAATATCAGTATCCATGTCTGCCATGGCTTGGCTTTGTGATTCTGTAACTGGAACGCGTTGTCAAATAAAACAGCGTCAACCTGGAGCATTGACTTTTCCAAAACAAAATGGCGGCTCGTCAGGCAGACTGACTTTAAGAGCTGCTGAAAATGTTGTTGTGGAAAAAAGCGCAACGCAACGCTAACGCTCACCTGTGTCAGGTGCAGGACACGGTCGGCACTTCAGGCGTCGCGACGCGATGCTAAAACAAACAAAGTTTTAATATAGTTGAAATAAAAAAGCAGAAATGAAAACTACAAATCACATTTCCTGTGCAGCGTCAACTTCCTGTTGGTACACAAAAATCTCCAAGTCACTCTTTCACACGGCGCTGGCGCTGGCGCTGACGGTGTCTCGGCTGTCATGTGACGAACAACTGAAAAATCAAACGAACCTGCCACAGCTGGCCGCAGCTTTGATGTTGCATGCCACGTCGTCTATTTTCCGCTCTGTGTCGCTTAATTGTCAGTCAGACAGTTAGTCCGTTCGCCAAGGTAGCCAACAGTCCTGTTTTGGTCAGTCATGCACTCAATCTGTGGTCGGTCGGACAGGCATAGTGCACAGGATAACAAGCCAGCAAAGCAAATCAGCCCAGTCAAATGACTCAGGACTTGTCAGCCGGGCAGGGCCACCCCTTCGCACAGTCGGGGCGTAGTTCGTGGGCTCACACCCTCGCTGCAGCCGCTGCAGGAAGTTTGACTTCCTAAGCGGAACTTGCAGCGTTATCCTTCTATGGGAATTTTGAATTTTATGTTTCGGGTAGGTAAGTGTAGCACAGTTTCTCACCAGCAAAGGACACACAGTTAATGGTTGCATTAACTACGAACTACTACTACTACTACAAGCAGTCGAACCCACTTTGCATGACAGTTAACTATCATAGTTTAGTTATTTTTGTATAAAGTGATCAGCTAAGTGACTTTAGCTTATAAACTAGCATCACTTGGATCTTATATTTCCAACTTGACTAGAATTCTTAAAATAAATCTATACTTGGACACAAATTGCAAAGCAGTTAAAGTGAGGCTCAGAGGTATTACGAAGCTAAGGCTTAGGCTAACTACTATGAAAAACTCTTTGAATAAGCAACTAAGTAATCATATATTCAATATGTACTTGGAATCGGTTCAAATATGTTTTATAGTTACTCAAAGTACATATATTTGCATTGTGAAGCTGAAACTATATGAAATATGCGACTAGTACGACCAAGGTCTAAGTCTACGAACTGACTTGAGCTGGTTCACAAGTCGTTCAATTACATAACTCTACAAATATATATATTATTTACTTCAATGTTAAAAATGAGTTGTCTTTTGACTCAAAATGAATGCATCTCTTTCCTCTATAGCAATTTGCTTGAACAACGAAAATTCACCCAAGCATATGAATGGTATTGCTGTCGCTCCAACACTCTGTAAAAGCTAAAGTTTTACAACCTCTAGTCACCTGCCCTAAACAAATTTGTCGAATTTGTTTGCCATTAAGTAGAAGCATTAAAAAATACCATTATTATATCGAAACGCACTCAAGCTCTCAAGCCGCAGGCGAACCGCACCTGCCAATCCGACTTTTGGCCCACAGAACGCGCCCAAAATGTTGTAAGCCCCAAATAAATCTGGCATAGAGATGCTTGACATTATTCAAAATACGGAACTACAAGATTCCACAAATGCTTGAGGAGGAGCAGATGACGAGCAAATGATGCGATAATGCCACGCCCAGCCCCTAGGCAGTGGCCCTCTCCCCGCCCTTCCACGCTGAGCAAAAAAGGCAATAAAATTTAATGTCAAATGCAAGCGGAGCGAGCGGCACGAGTGCCACAACTGAAGAGGCATCCAAAACCATGGAGCCAAAGACATAAACGACTACATTTTTATCTTAATGTGCTAATAAATTTTCCAGCGACGAAATCTCTGCCAAAAACCAAATAAATTTACTAATACCAAAAATTAACACGCCGAGAAGGAGAGCGAGAACGAGAACGAGAACGAGAACGAAACTCCCCCCAAAAGTGAAATGAAGCGCCAACTTGACTCTCGAGTGTGTGACATGTGTGGCATCAAAGCAATGCAATTAAGACTGAGCAGGAGAAAGAGGAAGAGAGAGAGAGAGAATGCGAGAGAGAGAGAGATGAGCAGACGTCCAAAAATGATATCTCAAGTGCTTAAGTAGCTAAACGCTCTGACAACTTGGAAAAGTTATGGCCCAGCCTGCAAACTGTCGACGGCGCGTGCTTCCAGACAGAGTCCACGACCACGCCTACGCCCACGTTCCCGCCCTAAGTAGTCTGTCAACAGATCTATGAAGTTCTTCGGTCCAAAATGCAAGGCAGCCTCCACTTGAGTCGCGCCTATTGAGGTGGCAATTTCTATAGAACGGCCATCCTCCACAGGAGCGCTCCACGCTAAAAGGGTTCAGGGCTGGTGCTCATAAATATTGATAGATCTCAAGTGTTATTTTTATGAGCTCTATCACCTGAGGTTAGTTGAAAAGTTTCCCTTAGTTCGTGCCAGCAATTCATTCAAATGGTTTTCGAAATTACCCTTTGATATCATTTTTATGACCAACTGATGGAAATTTGTAATAAATTTGATATTGCTCCACAGATAGCAACTATATAAACTGTACTTTAGTTTATGCATATAAATGCATATACCCCTTGCCATATATACTACTTTCTTTTGCTGCTTTTCCTCTGCAGCCGCGCGCCCTACGTCCAGTTGCAACCCTGAAGTCCGCTCTTCTCTCATATGCATTATTTTGCATGTCTGGCGATTTGGCTATTCAGGCGTAAAGGTCAAAGATCACTGTTGACAGAGCTGTAATTTCTAAGGGAAGTTTTCACCCAAAAGATTGCCTGACATTTTTACATTTTGTGCTCGAATTTTCTTCCTTTGGTCTCAAAAATTATGCTGAGTCGGCCTTTGTCCAGCGCCTTAGACGCTGATTAGGCGTGAAGTCGGCATTTGAATACGGATTTTGGGGGCTTTGTCTTAGCTGTCAGCTCTGCAATTTATTTTTGGCGCCAAAATGTAGAGCATGAAGACCAGGTGAAAGAACAGATATTTCCATATGCATAGGAAATTTAAAGGATATAATTATATACAAGTTTATTTAAGAATAACTTTTGATGACGAATAAAGAATTTGATATAAGGATGCATTTCTAAAGATATAAATCGAACTCAATTTATTAAATTTAATATCTAATATATAATAATTCGAATAGCTCATAGAAATATATGAAAATAAATTATTAAATAATTTAATTCAGCTGAAACTCCTTTGGAGTTAGTAAATATTATGAATTTGCTGTTAAAATAATGAACAAATACTCAAGAATATATAATTTATTAGCTTAAACAGATTCCTTAGTTTTCGTTTTTTCCCAGAAAACATACTCAAAAGGTCAACATGGCCTAATTGAGGTCATGTCTACCTCAGCTACTATTGCTTACAACACGTTCCGCCTTATTATGACTGCGCGTACAAAAAAAAACGAAAAACATTTTGTTACCCCACAAAACAAAAATCTATAACAATCTTAAAAAATTTGTAAAAATGTTTTGCATACAAGAAAACCGATCATCAAATATTCGCAAACTCTCAAAAACTGACCCGAAACTCACACCAAATGCATATGAGAGATCTTTGAGATCTGTAGCGCAACCACCCAAAGAACGAGTCCAGTTCGTGTCCAGCTGCGTTTGCATAGGAGTTACCTGAGAGGCACAGCACCCGACGTAGAATCGAATCTATTGTTTGGACGGACCAAGTAGAGCGTTTATGTAGGTCAGCTTCGGGCATGTGCGAAAATCTACCCCATAATCCTAATGATATTTCCAAATTAAAGTTTCTGATCGAACAAAGGCAGCGGAATTCAAATGATTCGCAGTTTTGTTTATTTGCGTATCGAAATGTTTGCAATTCGCATTTACCTAAAGGAATATGCATAAATCTTTATTTCAGATGGAACAAAGGCAATGAAAATGAGGTATTTTCCGAAAAATTCACACATATATAAACTGTAGTGCAATTAATATCAACTCAACTGAACTAGTTCCAAAAAAAAATATATATTTTAAGATAACAGGAATAAGTATGAACTGTGCGGAGTGAGCAAAAACATTTTCAATTGCAAGAGAGCACACTGAAAATCAGATAGTTCCAAGATGAACAAGTTCCAATTGTAACTATTTAAATTATAATAAAAAAATTGTATATGAGAAACGTATAAATGTATTTTTCAGTCTCAAATTGAGATAAAATGAACTAGTTCCTAGACTACAACCAATTCTTATAGTATTAAAGCGTTGCTTCAAGCAACTCTTCAAACTATTGCCAAGAAATTCACAAATATTACAGGCTTCACCAGCCTAAGTTCCGATATGAACTTGTTCCGATTGAAGGTAATTAATTTACCCAGTAACTGACAGTCGGAAATGTCAACTAGTCTAGCTGTAATCAAATAATTGGTGTCATAAAAGTTAGTTAAAGCCCAGTCGAATGCCTGTCAAACTCGTGACATTTCCAAATTAACTCTCGACAGAGCACAGAAAAGGTAATACTTGAACCCATATACACATGCATGCAAACAGGTCGTGATGGAATATGAAATGGAAACTTCAATTTCAGTGCGCATTGCGTGATTTAAGGTGCCTCCCATTGTTTTGATGACATGCCAAATGGTTTATGGTTCTATGTCCATATGACATTTTAGCCGTCAGCGTAACGACAGGTTCGTATTTTCACCTATCTATTGTTCAGGTGTGTTTGGTTGGGGGGCGTGTCGGGCCAACGGCGCCATCCACATGGGGAAAATAATCACAAATTTACAGCTCGACTATAGGTAAAAACCATAAATAGTTCATATATGATTGCCGTAATAAAGAGTTATATATTTATAGAGTTCAGCGAAGGTTATTTACCATAGATTGAACGAATAGAAGTGTAAACTATATATCGAGCAACTCAAATGACTAATCATACAGAAGAGATATCATACGAATCTAAACAAGAACTTCAAGATATTTCAGTGATTGGGATAACCTAAAGTATGATTCATTTGTTGATCTATTCAAACTTCAACTACTTTCACTTTTCATTTCTGCTGCGTAGTTTGTCGTAGTTGTTGAAGAACTTGTCTAACCAAGTTGGTAGCTCTGTCAGCTTACTCAACGATCAACAAGCGATCGTTTGGTAGTTTCAACAAGACAGCAGCAACAACAACAACAACTAAGACAACGAGTTGATCTGGCTGATATGTCTGTAAATGTTATGCTCGATCGAGGATCGGCAAAACACACATCAGCAATCGTTGAGACGCTGGCAATAGGCGACAGAGGCAAATGTTGACAGCGGGGCGGAGTTGAGGGTTTAAGCTTTGAGCATGCAAAGTGAGTTACAAACAGTTGTACGATCAGCAGACACAGACACAGACACAGACACAGATGAAGATGCAGTTACAGATACAAATGCAGTAGACAGATAAAGATGGGATAAATGGTGCGCAAAAACCAAGCTGCAGCAGAGAGAATGAAAGAGAGAGAGAGAGAGAGAGTGGCAGATAGATTGCCATGATCATGTGCGAAAATGTGGGGCAGAGTGCTGGAGGCACTTGACAGGCTCGAAATGAAGAAATAATTCCATTGAGCTGGCAAGTATGCGGGGAATTTCAAGCGAGACGAAATTAGACAAGCGTCGTGATTTACGGGTACCCTTAAATCACATGACAACACACACAGCCGCACACACTCATATTGGAAATCGAAGTGAAAACTCGCCAGAAGAAAATTGCGTTGTCGAACTGAAAGTCTGCGGCGCACATGTGCAACTGGGTGGAACTTGGAAGCCAGCCACAGCCCAGACGCTGTTCATGTGCACGATCATGATGATAATATAATGATGATGATGATGCTGATCTGCTCTGTCGCTCCGTTGACAATACAATCGATCGATGCTTCCGCTGCGTCGCGCCAACTTTTGCTGATTTATGGCGCGAATTCGATTCAACTACAACTTCGAAGTTTTATTTGCCTACTCACATCTCAAAATAAAAATATAAAAACAAAATTAAAGATCAAAGCAGATCACAATCAAATTGTATAGCAAACAGCATTGTTTTTTTTTTACTTCTTATAAATGTGGTAATTTAATATGCCTTTGCTTACCGCCTAATCATTGATCATTCTGGGCATTTCCAGCTATAAACATAAATTTGTTTATACCTCCCAAGCACAACAACAACTGTCCAGCTTCCGCAAAGATACGCAACTTAATTTTACACTCAACTCAAAAAAAGAACAACAACATTTCACACCTGTTTGTTTTGAAAGAGCTCACAATCTATGGACAATACTCTATCCAATCAATCATGATAGCTTAAGCACCTTTGACGTTGGCTAACATTTTGACAACACTTCTAACTTCTAGTTAGGTTTGACATTGATATTTAATTTGAAAAACATTCAATTTAATTTCTAATTTCTATATTTGTAAATTCATAGTTTACAAACTATTCGAACTACCCAAAAATGTAGTCAAAAACGTTTCCAAATTTCCATATAAAATGGCCTTTGTCCCAGATATATTTTGCTAGATGATTCTAAGCTGAAAATTTGAATAAAAATTTGAAATTTTGCAAACTTAATTTGCTTAGAAATTTCCATTCGATTATTATTTATGGCGGCAATTAATGTCTTATTTAAATATATATTTTAAACAGTTTTCGAACTAATTTACATTTAGGTAATTTAATATTCGAAAAACTGGTTGAAACAGGGCAAAAAAACAAAACATGGTTTATAATTAATAAAGTGATATCAGAATAGAAACTTTGGGAGTTACATTAATATACATATGTATATCGCAATATTAGTTAGTACAATAATATATATCATGCCTATTGACAGTAAAAAAAATTTATAAAAAAGTCCCCAAAAATACCCAAAACAAATTTTTTTTTATATATTTATATATATTATAAATGCATATATAGACATATATCACATTAGAACGTATTTGGATCTGACTAAGTTAGTTTGCATAAGCTGAAAAGAAATCAAATATAAATAACGGCTCATTGACTTTTTGGGCTTTGCCTTTAAAACGAAATCAAGTTAAAACCCGTTTTCTTTTTTTTCAAACTCATCTATTTCGTCACAAAGCCTGTCAAAACTAAAATCAGTAGAAACCGCAAAGATTAAGTGGATTGTGTTTTTGTTTTTTTCGAGTTAAGTAAAAAACAAGTTTGTTTTTGTTTTTATTTTGTTGGTAAACAGTTTGGGGGAATTCTGTTTAGATTGTTCTTGAATTTCATTAATATCGAGGCGATAAACGATAGAAGCGTAGCCTATAAAAGCGTATACCAGGCCACTGGCTCGATACAGTTCGATCTTTCAATTTGTCTTAAACACAAGTTAATCACAAGAGCAAAAACTTAAAATGCGTGCCGTTATCTTGTTCGCCGTAATACTGGGTGTCCTGCTATCACTGGCCTATGCCGAGGAGCAGGCACAGGAGCAAGTGCGTGAGAAGCGTCAATTTGGCTTCGGTGGACCCTTTGGAGGATTTGGCGGTCCTTATGGCGGCTACGGCCGAGGCGGCTACGGCGGCTACGGCGGCTACGGCGGCTACGGCGGCTACGGTGGCTACGGAGGTGGCTATGGACGTTACGGCTATGGACACCGTCATGGCTATGGCGGCTATGGTGGCTTTGGAGGTGGTCCCGGCTTTGGCTTCTACGGTTAAACTGTGCATTGAATAAAAAAAAAGACTGAAAATAGCTGAAAGTGTTTTTTACTCAATTTAGTGCACTCTAAATAGAAACTGCTAATTAGATTAGTGAGTTTCGATCTCCTGAAAGTGAAATTCCCCATATGGCGCTGGCAAAACTTGACCTCGCCCATGGGCTGCAGTTGACCCGGTTTTGGGCTGTGCGTGCCTGTTGCCACGTTGTCTGCTCCAGAATATGTTTAAAAATATATAACAGCAAATCTCCATTTATTTATTAATCTTTGCCTGCAGTCCCCGTCCCCTGCCCCTGCCGCGCAGCCTACTAATTAGTTGATTTTTGGTCCGCCGTCTGTTTGTTTATGTTTCGGAGCTGTCACAAGTCGGCAGCTTCTATTTTTTGTTTTTTGTTTTTGGTACCATTTGCAGACACGTCAGACCATCATCCAGAGAGTTGTGGGGGCATTAGTGAGTGCATGAGTGTGTGTTGAGGTGTGTCTTTGTGTGTGAGTGGGAGTCCTCTGTCTTGCTGCAATTATCACGTACGATTGTCATAATTATCATTTTGAATTTTTATTAGATGACCTTTGGCTCGCATCTCTCTCTCTCTCTCTCTCTCTTTGTACTCTGACTCTGTCTTTGTGTCACCTTTGTTTGTTATTTTTGTTGATGCTCTGCCAGCAACTGCGTGTTGTTTTCCCCTCAAACAAAATACGTATTTAAATGAATTTGTTTTTCTTTTTCGTCTTCAAGTAAACAGCGTGTTCCGCATAAATTACCTTTGAGTTGCACCTTAATGACCTAAACCATATATACATATAGACTATTTCTATAAACGCATTCCTGTGCCCTTAATCCATACATTTTTGTATATTCAATACAGATTGTTATACAAAACTAGGTAACTATGCATATACCCTGTAATTGCGATGCTTTGCACCCAGCACCTTGGAGCAGAAAGACTAGACTAGGGACTAGCTGAAATGGGAGCGAAGATATGATATGATATATGATATGATATGAGAGTACAATCCATAAACTAAGAGAGAAAACTCTTTTCCTCTTTTGCTCATTACTCAATAACTATTCGTTAGGCATTCATACATATATCAATTACTGCCTCTTAGCATCATTTAAAGTTCTCATCTGAATTGTTTTCTGCACACCCTGCCAACTGACAGTCTAGTTCACCCAAATAGAGACAATTTGACAATTAAATTTTGCAGCATATGCGTTAAGCACGCACTAAACCCAAACCGCGCACAAATTATGCCTCTGTCAATGGCGCAAATGTCTGCTGATTAGATTAACGACGTATTAATCCCGCTAATAAACATAAAAATCAACGCAAATAAAAGTCCCGCAAGTGGCAATAGCCAAACCCAAACCCAAGTCGAAACGCGCATATTAATTTCTGCGCCAATTTCAGGCGTTCTATAATGTTAGATGGCTATCAAGTTGCCCTTGCGTATGGCATATGGGTGCTTGTGTCCGGATTCGTATTCATATTCGTGGCTTGTTGTGGCAACAAGAGGCGAATGAGAGTTCCGCCCCCTGTTTTGGCTATTGTTTAATTGTCAATAGACATCGGCTTCTATCAATATCATAAAAGCTAATATTTTGCGGTTGGCTGGACGAGGCGTAGCAGGAGTTGACTTGTGGGCATAAATAACCGCAAACATCTACCCCACATTAATCCCACCGGATATGCTCAATCAAAGCTCAAAGTGTGCGTGAGGTGTGAGCAGGGGCGAGGGTGGGCGGCTCGAACCTGTCGAGTTCCTTGTGCCATTGGGGGTTGCTTGTTGTCATTGAATATCGTCGTATTTCATTCATCATTTTGCGCCTTTTCAACGCCAACAACAACCCTCGCTGGCCGGCAGTTAGTTAAAGGTAGGTTGTCCAAGACCTCAACCTGAACCCGAAACCCAAACGCCACAACCTGACTTTCGTGCCGTGCCGAGCCGTGCCTTGTTTTGATATTAAAATTGCGTAATTATAATTAACCACATGTGGGTTTGAGGCAATGATGAGAAAGGGGTAGTGGTAGTGGGCGCGGGGGGTTTACTGGCTTAACGTGTCCTCCGGTTGCTTCCGCTCGCCTTTCGCTCATTTGTGACGCCTTTTGTGACGAGGTGTGTTGGCGGAAGGAAGCGAATCGGTTATGGCTGCCACAGGGCTCAGCCAGGATGCGCACAATGCTCGCTGCTCGTGTGTCACGTGTGCGCTATGCGGGCACATGGTAACCGATATGCGGATTGTCGCCCCAGGGGCATCATCCATAATTTACCATACTGTCAGCCAATTGATATTGCCTTGCCTTTATCCGATTGTACCTATGTGTGTGTGTGTGTGTGTGTGTATGTGTCACATGATTAAGTTCAAAAATATTAAATTTAATTAGTTCAGAATTTTTGAAGTTTAGACATTGTGTGTGGAACACGTGTTACATTGCATAAAGAGAAAAGGAGATGAGAAGTAGACAATATATTTATATATATATATATAAAACGTAATATGTACTAAGACCTTTTATATTGTTGTTAATGAGAAAGAGATGTCGAACAATATTGAAAGACTAATATATAAAATATATAAATTCTTAACGAACATTAAATTCAGGTTTAATAAGTATGCAAAGTCCAAACCTTTTCAGCTCGCAAACTTCATAAATATTGAGATTAAAATCTATTATAAGTAAGTAAGAAAACTCTATTCACGGGTGATCGACTAACAGATACCTTGAACCCTGTCCGGTCTGCACTTTTGAGTAGAATCTTTCATAAACTTATAAAAACTTAACTTACAATGAATACAATCAAGAAGAATGCAAGAATCTTATATCCATTTCTATGACAATCTCAGAATATCAATTAAATTTCCACTTTATGCCTTCGCCTTAAAACCTTAAACTTATCCATACTTCAGCTGTTAAAATTATAAATATTTCTAGAGTTATTATAGTTATTATATATTTACATATAGTTAGCTTGAAATATTTGATATATATTCATTCTGTTAACTTCTAGTGATAATTACTTTTACTTTTAGTTGAAATATGGCCCAGGTCTTAACTCAAAGCTAGCTCGAATGCTATTAGACGCCTAACCCATAGACCTCTAATTGTAATTAAGCATGGGAATCGAAACTAGAAGAGAGCCAACTAAATCTGTGGCCAATAAAATGACTATGAAAACGAATGTGTTGGTTCAGGGAGTAGGAGTCATATATGAAATTCCAGGCGTGCACACAGACCAGGGGGAGGGGGTAGACAGTGGTGGGGCAGGCAGGGGGAAGAGATTACAAACGTGTTGCCATTAGTTAACTTCAGCTTTGATTGATTTCAATTAATCTTGGACGCGTGTAATTAATCATTGAACACTTTAATATGGTTAACAACTCTTGACCAAGCAACGGTTAAAAAGGTTCAACGAGCCGCAGACTTCTGAGCCGCGCACAAGACAACGAGACCCAAACGTAGCTCCAAACTGACAAACTGACAAAGTGACGTAAGAAGGGGGAGGGGAGCAGAGAGCGGCAGAGACTGGGGGAGCTGGGTCTGCGGTTACCTAGGCAGCCGCCTGCCTGCACATGGTGTGCAGTGTGTAAGAAAAATGACCAAGTTTTGGAAAATGCGTTGGAGTAACGAGCCCACAAAACAGATTTTCATATGTGTTAGCCAAAAGGCAACTTGGCCAACAGAGAGCTCCAGTGCAGGCAGGCAGGCTCTGCAGCAGCCTCTGCAGCCCCCGACTAATTGTAGTTACACTTCGCGCCAAGTAAACGGAAAACGGCCTGCGATTGATGGCTATCAATGCGGATGACTTATGGTCCATGTCCAGCTTCACTGCTCGCTTCACGTAAATCCATCTATGTGGCACACTCAACTCGGCCTGCCAAACGGCCAGCACAGACATTTTCCTGGCCAACTACATATTGATTTTCCCATGCTCAACGCAAATAGCCATAAGCCAAGGAAATCATTGTTGCGATTAGATTTCCACTCTGAGCATTTGCCATGCATTTGAACTGCGTCTTATGTGTGGGTGAGCGGGGCTATATGGGGCTCTAAATGGGGCAAAATGTGTGTGGTTAACTTAATCCGACTTGATTGAAACGAAACAGCAGAGATTTGGCCAGTGTGTAAGTGATTGTAATTGAGCTTAAAATATGAACAAATGTGTGCAAATATTATGATGAAAAGGAAGTATTATAAATAAACTAAATATGTCAGGACTATGACCTTTAACAATAATCGCCTTAGAAAGGCCTAATTGATGTAAGACTTAAAAAAAATAATGTTCTTTTCAAAAGAAAATTCTACAAAAATTCAAATGTTATTAAAATTGCAGAATAATATTACAAACTAGAGATGTTAGACTACTTTTAGGAACCACTGGAAAATATGCTTTAAACTAAGACTATTTTATAAGCTGTAACTATAGATATTTAAAGCTTTTTGGAATACGGAAACAGACAATAAGGTTGATATAGACTTAACTTTTATTATCCATTAGATAGTTATCCTTAAAAACAACATGAAACTATTCTAATGAATCGAAGAAAATGAGAAAAAAGGAGAAAACTATTGCAGACGATAAAAATCCATAAGTGGAATAGGACGAATCGTATAATTGTTGATGATTTCTATAGATACAAGAAAATTATGTTTTTCTATGGAAATTTTATGTATTTCTTGAGATTTCTCAACTAAACTCAGTAAAAACGCATTTATATTAAACAACTATATTTTATGGTTTCTGTATGAGAAGAAAGAATCGGAAAACAGATATCGTCAAGAATAGAAAATCTCGCTTGTTATAGTTCTACCAAAAGAGTAAAACTTGTTAACTTTTATTCTCGAATATATATCCAATCGAAGATTGCTTTAGTTCAGCAATGCGTTAGATATGTGCTCGAACTTACTTATAGACAAAGCACATACATTTCCTTATTGCCCTAAAAGATTTTGTTAGAAATAATTAAATTGCCTGCTTTTTTCCCAAGCCTCAAGTTTGGAAACTCAATATAATTGACTCTTAGCCATAATGTGATAAATAAACATTCATAAACCATTCAAGGCTCAGTAGATCGCTTTAGAGTTGAAGCAGTTATTTGATGCCATTGTTGCTGTTGCTGTTGTTGTTGTTGTTGTTGTTGTTGTTGCAGCCACCGTTGACTGCCATAATTAAGCAGTCAAAGTCAAACGTTGGGAGCCACACACTGAAATGAAGCAGCCCCAAAACAAAAAGAGTCTCCAAGTCGAGGCGAATGTGTTTTTGTTGTTGTTGTTGTTGTTGTCTCGGCAGGCAGCTCTCAATCAACAATGGCAACTCATTTCACCCGCTCGTTTCAAGTTTCCAGTTGGAAGTTTGATGAATGATCTCATCAGCGAGGTGTCGGCCACAACACACTCGATGATTGGGCCGCAAGTTGTGCCGCAGTTGTTGCTGTTGTTGCTCTTGCTGCTGTTTTGCCCCATGCACTGATGAGCCTCATTTGCGGCAAAGTGTGTAAAATTTAAAATTTAATAATTAACAATTGTTTTTTAATACCACAGCAGCAAATCACAAGCTCCAACTCTAACTTCAACTCCAACACCAACTGTAGCTCTCCAATTACTTTCGCCCGGGCACTTTGGTAGCTGTCAATCGGCGCATCAGTTTACCCTCAGACGCCGAGATCTCTTTGTTACGGCTTGATTAATGATGCGAAATTATGAACTCGCTTGTTCTAAGTGACGTGTGGCAAAGGCTTGGGGCAGCGGCATAGGCAGCGGCACAGGCAGCGCAAGGCATCAGTGGAGCGCAGGGCAGTCGCTGTTGTAAGTAGTTTTGTTAATCGGTTTAAGAAAAATGACTTCATTAAATTCATTAGCGCCCATGTGTGAAATGCGTTCGATTCGTAGACAATGCTTAACCTTTTTCGAGTTCTTTTACATAACGTAAATAGTAGTCATTATGAAACTTTTGCAGGGCTCACCTTGGGCTGGGAAGATCTAGATTTAAGAGATTTTTTAATAAAAAAGCTCATTTAGAACGTTTCTTTTCGTCAGTCAAATTCTTAGCTAAAGCTTTGGAGCTGTACATAGATCTGCAATCGCTCAGTCAATGAGTACTTGAGATATTTTTGCTTGCTTTATTCCATCATATCTTCAGTGCTTGGAGACCTCTATCTCACTGTCGCTCACTCTCAGCTCTTGCTGTTTCCCTCTCTCTCTCTCTTTCTCTCTAACTCAAGCTCTGTATTCAAGTGATTTGTTCCTTAAGTAGAGTTTCTAAGAAACAACCTGTACTATTATACAGTTTGTTTAAATCTTCATCTTATTTAATCAAAAATGAATCTCTTCTCCTTTAAGAAACTCTCAAAAACTTTACTTATAATAAAAATAGTATTTCCTCTCAGCATATGAGTGCGCAGAAAAGCCATAAGGAAAATTTATTTTTAAAATAGTTTTCCACAAAAATAAATCGAGAAAAATGTTAGACGAAAGAAAGAAAAAGAAACTGGACGAATAAAAATGCAGCAGACCGCAAAGCGTTGCGCTTCATTAAAATCGGATTAAAGTCCTTCGCAAGCTGACAAATATCCTGGCTGGACAAATAGTCCTTGTGGTGCGATTCCCACGCTGACCAGAAAAGGACACGAAACGCCAACAAATCTCGTCGTATGCAAAAACATTAAGATCGCAATGCGTATAAAATTGGCCCAAAATCAAAGCCGAAATCAACCCCAAGTCGAGCAGCTAAGATCTAGGGCCCAGCCAGGTAGAGTGTCGCAGAGGAACCCTTTGGAAATGTGTGCGCACAATTTTCAAGAAAATCAAGCAGAAAATTTACGCAAAAAGGAAAAATTGATTGCTAGCTGACCAGTGGGTAGCTCAATGATACCCTATATAGTATGTCGGGTCTAGCCAGAGGGGGTTGAACTTGTCAGCGAATGTGCGTTGTGAGGCTTATCCTCTGCGACACAAAGGTTAATTTTCTTATAGCACGGGGTCAGCTGGACACTCAAGCATCTACCTGAGCAGCATCCGCAACAGTTCGAAATTTGAATTCTCGCATCTTTTGGCCATTGTGCAGCCTGCGAACTCTGACCTTGCTGCCTGTGGCCGCAATTAGGCAACATTTTTAAGGTCAAAATTCTGCATTTGAATATTTTGCATTAATTTCGAGGCATTCTTTTCCACGCTCTGGTATTTGCTTGGGACTTGAAGTACTTCTTATATATGTTTATATATATGTGTGTATTTCTGGGGTAACAGCGCCCCATTTTGACTGACCTTTGACATCCGATTTGAATATGTGCTAATGATTTGTGACATGTTCTGCAGTTGCAGTTCCAAGCAGTCAGCCTTTTATCGCAAATGTTTAATTCATGGGGCCTTGGACAATGCACAGTGAGCATGGGGAGAGAGAAAGAGCGAGAAAGAGAGAGAGAGAGCACTGAGCGAAAAGTTACTTACCAAAATTCAGTCGATCTTAAATGAGGAAAGTAAAGTTTTGCTTATGGTAACAAATATTTATTTCCATAATTTTAATGCTTTATAAACATTCACAATAATTATTAAATTGGTTATAAGCTTCTTCTTAACATATGAATATTTTTTTATACATTTTTTAAGCATTTTATTTGAGTACAAAATATATAAATCTTTTCTTCAAGTGCAGCTTTCGCTTATATGGGGTTGGACTTGGGCTTGTTCGAGACACATAAATAAAATTGGGCGTTTTAGTTGCTCATACTAAAAAGGGGAGGCTCGCATGTAATTACAGCCAAGCACAGCGTACACACACACACACACACACACACATACGAGCACTCGCAGTCGCTCAGGTGACCTTTTGACATGCGCGCTCGAAATACATTTCGAGTGGAGCACAAATACATTTGTGAGTGCGTTTTCAGTTAAACAGTTGTCATATACATACATATATATATAT
This sequence comes from Drosophila nigricruria, assembly GCA_037075265.1. Taxonomy (NCBI): domain Eukaryota; kingdom Metazoa; phylum Arthropoda; class Insecta; order Diptera; family Drosophilidae; genus Drosophila; species Drosophila nigricruria. The sequence continues at coordinate 18,366,257 of JBAMCI010000035.1, forward strand.
AGCTATATATTGAGGGAGTACACACACACACATAAACTTATATACACATGGTTTCTATATTGTATATGGCATTTGAAACCCTTAAATTTATCGCCTTTCTGGTTGCATGTGCAGCATTTGATTGGGTTTAATGCATTTAACAAGCAAATGACTTTCATAATGAAATTGCCAAGCAAATGTTATTGGTCTGCTAGTGAGTTAATTATCGAGGGTTTTATATAAATCATAGATATGTATATGAAATCAGTTTTATATGAATTGTGTTAAATATCTGAAGAAATGTGCAGAAATACTAAAAGTCTAAGAAGCGACTAAGGTATGAAACCTGCTAATAAGATTCCTTTGAGCTGTAAGATAAGTGTAGTGAATATATTATATAAATCTAATACCGAATCTATCTTTTATCTAAGTTTCTATCTAAATATCCTCTATATCTCTCTGTTGAAAACTCTAGTATAATGTATAACTCAAAGAATGTTTAAGTTTGATAATAACTATGGAGAAATTCAGTATTTAATATGAATGTTATTTTGTCACCATCTACTTAAAATATTTTTGCTTTATATATAATATCTGCTTATAGTATTCCCAACTCAAAGAAATATGATAATTCAAAGAGCTCAAGAGCTAACGACAATCTCGGCTTTAAAACTAATGAAAATTTTAGCACCGCAAAGAAATAAAAATGGGAAAAGGAATCCATCAACAGGATGCGCAGACATCAAGTATATTGAGTTGACAACCAAACTCCAAGCTCTCCAACTTCGTTTCAAATGGTGTGTGTTTGTGTGTGTATCTGTGTGTATCTGTGTATACGCGGGAGCGAATACATATTGTTCATTTGGCGGCTGCGGCGGCTGTTTCTGTGGATCCACTTTCCACAATGAATCATCAGGCAGGACAACAACAAGAGGAGGAGGCTGGTTGGATGGAGCCTTGCAGATGGCATGCTGCTGCTCGTCAGTTTAACCAGGATGACATGGCCCGGTCCATTGCGGTCCTGGACTCTGGCATTTTAGCACTTATTCATAAAGTCCTCGCGCACCCACAACTTGCCCCAAAACGTGGCAAACAAGACAAAACAGAGAACAGAAAGGAGACAACAACAACAACAACAACAAAAAAAAGACAAGCAAAAGCGACGCGAAAAGAGGAATTACTAAAAATTTATCAATGTAAAACTTTGTGGTGAAGGCAGTGGGCGGGACAGGAGGGGCGCTGGGCGTTTGAGGGCGTGGCAAAAGGGAAACAAGCAACAATGTAAATTATATGCCAGTTGGCTGCTGTAAGCCAAGTTTGCCTTTGTCTGCAATCTGCATGTATCTATGTATCTAAATGTAAGTGTGTGTGTGTGTGTGAGTGTGTGTGCGCCTGCATATATGAGTTATATAAGTGCACTTCCTGCTCGAGTCCTTGGCGCATATATTTCTAGCACTTCTATATCTGTTTGTGCAGCACAACTAAATGCAAACATGAAAAGTTCTAAAAACAAGTGAAACTTTAGGAGTTTAGAAATTTGTGCCATGTGTCTACTATATAGTAGCTGCTCTCTCTCTCGAAATACTATATAGAAGTGTTTCTTTTATATAAGCTAACACCTCTCTTACTGTACTGTATGCAAACCTAACAAGATATTTTACATCCATTTACCCAATTGAATTATGCACATTGGTATGAAAATGATTTCTGAGCGACATAAAGTTAGTGTATCATAAGTGTGTGTAATTGTATATATTATATTAAAATATATACTAAATATTATTATGTTATTTTTGGTATACCATATAGTAATTAAAACATACATAAATATTAATTATTATATAAATATATAAAGTATTTATTTAAATTTTCAATTTATACTTGGAAAACATCTTTAATCGAAGAGAACTTAAGAATATTTAATTTAATATTATATTAATTTAATATTATATAATATATATTTTAATATTTTGTTTTTATCTCATCAACATTTGCAAATCATAGTTTTTAAACAATATGAATTTATTTTAAATTTAAATTATTAAAAAAATAAAATATTAGGGAAAAGTTGATTTTAAACTAGATATTCATTAAAGCTTTCAAATTTTGTTAAAAAAATTTTAAGAAATACTTTCCATAAAACTTAATTTGCTAGATTTATTATAGGATTTGATTTCAATTGATTTAATTCAAATAAATTTTTAATATTAGTTTCAGAAAATTAGATGTTAATATTAAAAATAAATTTAATTATTTAAAATATTAATAAAAAATCAAAACATAATTAAATATTTCAGTTTCTTTTAAATGATTTTTATATAATTTATTCTTAGTCTAATCTAAAGACAAATCCTAATTTAATTTAGTCACACTTCAAATTCAATTAAAAATGTAGCATGAGGCTCCACTGTGCCCAGCAGAGCCTCTGATTTGTCTTTTTTTTTTTCTTTTTGTTTAAAGGGAACATTTAACGGGAAGGCACCTACTTTCAATGAACTGCCCAGCGTAGTGCCAGCGAGCAGGACACAGAAAAAAAAGAAAAAGATTGGAAAAAAGCGGAATAATGGAACTGGCCAGTTGCCAACACGATGGCAAAAGTTGTGGGTTAGGTGCAACAAGGGGCAACGGGCAACGGGCAGCGGGCGGCGGGCGGCGAGTGCAAAGAGGCGCTCAAATGGGGTTGTCAGTATTTAACCCAAAAGGGTGGAGGTGCTGCCTGGCTGCGCGAACTCTGCGCAGAGCCACGACTACAACAATGCATTGCCCAAGGAGTAGCCAGCAAAAGGAGGGGGCAAGGGGGGCGCCAGCTGCCACACGAGTAACATACGAGGCACTAACAAGAGGTGCCGAGAACCACGAGATTAGGTTCAAAGGCAGGACGCTTACCATAAAAAAAAAGAAAATAAAAAATAAAAAACCCAGCTGCAGGATGTGCTGAGCTGCCGCCTTACCCCACAGTTGGCAGCAGCCACTGAAATCCAATTGAATTAGACTTTAATGGGCGCCAGAGAGAGACATCTAGCGGTGTTAATAAAAAGCAAACTCAACATTTCTAGCTGCTGCCACTTGGCGCTGCTCTCCTTTTTTTTGTATTCTGTCTTATTCTTCTCTTTTTTTTTGTTGTTTTGTTTTCAAAGAGCGCCAACAAAAAGCGAATTCCGATACAGTTAATGATAAGCCAGTCGCGTGCAAGCGAGACAGCTGCGCGACAGTGCGAGCGAGACGCAAGGCTAACGAGGGCGTTGCCAAGCATTGAGTGGAGAGCGCGCTTGTGAGTGACTGAGTGTGCGTGTGTGTGTGTGTTTGTGAGTAAGACTCAGCGAAACTTGACGAAACATTGAGTGAGTGTGTGAGTGCGTGTGCTTATTGGAAACACAGCCAAGCACTTCGAATTGGCACTCGACTTATTAGCAACTGCCTACGGCCCCTTGCCTCTGCCCCTGCCACTGCCAATTTCCTCTACACTTGCACCACTTCAACTCGCTGATCATCCAATTGTACATTTGCTCCGCATGCCCAACCCCAAATGCAAGGCATGCAACGGGTTAGGGGTGGCCCACTACATTTGGCCCTTCAACTGGGTCGAGACTTTTTTGCTTTCAATATATTTGCTGCACTTGCAGCTTCTTAGCCCCCCCCCTCACTCCATGAACTGCTGTTCGCGTGCCTAAAAATTGTTTAGGCCTCTTCGGCATTTAAATCTTTTTCAATTTCTACGCTCTTCGCGTGCAAATCGCTGCAAAATGTTAATTTCACAATGTTAAGGAAAACAATTTATGTTGGCGTCTCTAATTGTGCAACGCCTGTTGCGGGGGGCAGTCGTGGCAGGTGCCACATGTGGCAGAGCCTACGGCCTCTCGTTAAAATCAAATTAAAATATGATTTCATGTTTTGGCACTTTTCAAGTGTATCCAATTGCGTGTCACGACACGTAGCTGAAGTCCAACCAGAGCACACGCCTCATCCAATTAGCATTAAATATTATTCTAATTTTATTAAGACTCGAGCAGTCAATGGGCTTCCCCCTCAAGTAACGGCAAATAAGGCAATAGGAAAATAGAAAATATGGAAAGCTAACATTTTTTAAACTAAATTTTACTCTACATAATCTACTTTAAAGAGCAACTCCTAACTTTTTGAATCTCACGCAGTTTCAAAAGTTTGCTTAGCTTATCTCTGGGCACAACCAATGGCGGCTTTAATATATATATATACGCATATATATCTCACAGATCGGCCATTACTTTAAAGCTCAGTAAAGATAAGCTGGCGACAAAATGTGGAGCACAACGCACTTTAATCAACCAACCAGAAAACTTTTCGACTCACAATTTTTGTATACATATATATATCTATATATATATTTCGGGTAGGTGGAGCTCATTTTAAAGTTAGTTTTGTTTCTTTTTGGTTTTCTGTCGCAAATAGATAAGAAACTTAACGGTAAAGCAACTAACAGATGCGCCAACTAAAAAACTAATAAGAAAATGCTAACAGAAACAAGTTCTTGTTGGACGCCCAACAAAAATCCAATGAGCGCGAGAGCCGGCTAACAGCAAATGCACTCCACTCACAGAGAGTGAGAGAGAGTTGGAGACGGGAGAGTGAGTGAGCTGTGTTTTTTGTGGTGGTGGTAGTGCGACTGCTGGTGGTGGTAGTGGTAGTTGATATTCATGCTGCTGGTGGTGGTAGTGGTGGTGGTGAGTGCGCTGAGCAAATCAGCCAAACGCATCGAAGGTCTTGCCCCGCCACCAAAGAGAGCAGAGTGCTCGCTCTTGCCGAGCGCAAGCACGAGTGCGAGTGCGAGTGCGAGCGAAGATTTCCACTCAATTGCGGCCAGGCCATTGGGTCGCCCTGAGCACGAACAGTGCAGCAATAGAGCAGACACAGTCGCCGGGGTGCAGTTGCTGTAGCTGTATATCTCTGTATCTGTGGTGGAATGAGAGAGATTTGTGTGATGTGTCGTTAGGTCGAAACGGTCGAGTCGGGTCGGGTCGTGTACCTTTTGCCACGAATGTTTTGCCAGTCAGGCTCTAAAAGGCCTTACGAGAACAGCTGAGATTTCGCTGCTCGCATGACGCGCATTTTCCGCACAAGATAGAAAAAATTTTTGAATTTTCTTTCAAATATATTACAATCAAAATAAATATATACGTATATATAATTATATATATATATAAAAAAAATCAAAGTGCAGCGCAAAGGCGAGCAAACAAATTAAAGATCTAAATAAAAAATTTACACAAGTCGCAAAAATTTAAAATCGTGTGCGTGCTACGAAATAAATTTTTGAAATATAAAAAAAATATTTACAAAATATTGAATACAAAAATAAAAATTGAAAAACCACAGAAAGTGTTTTGTGTAAAATGTGCAGATCAAAAATAAAATAAATAACAAAATTTTATTGAAAATAAAGTTTTCAACAAAAAAATACATGACCAGAAAATACTTTGCCCAAAGAGTGTGAAACAAGATATTTGGGAAAAATATTTAAAGAAATTTTCCGAGAGAAGTTCTTTTGGTGACTTTGCTGCGTTTTGCGCGTGGAAAGTCCGTGCAAAGTGTATTCCAGCGGTTATTCCACGTGTTCCGATCCGGCCGCCAAAATTATTACGCACAATTCTCTGAGCGTGTACGGTGGCGGCGTCATGTGCGCCTCACCGTCCACGGCTCCCGGCTTCTTCAATCCGCGGCCGCAGTCCGGCGCCGAGCTGTCGGCCTTCGATCTGGGGCTGTCGCGCTCCATGACGTTGGGCGTGCCGCCGCACAGTGCCTGGCATGATCCCAATTTGGGTGGCCATCTGCACGCCTCGGCCGGACCCGGCTCGCTGGCGGGCACCAACACAAGTGGTGGCGGCAACGGTGGTGGCACCACACCCAGCAGCGTGGCCAGCCAACAGTCGTCGGGCATCAAGCAGGATCTGTCCGGCCTGAGCGCCTCCACGGCGAACCTCAACCAAAGCGCGCATCATGTCATCAAGGAGGATCTCTCCAGCTTGCCCAGCGCCAATGGCAGCGGCTCCACATCCGGCCATCACACCAGCGGCGGTCAGTCCGGCCATGGCTCGGTGGATCTGGTGCCCATCATCAAGGGCTCACAGTCGGCCAGCTGCTTGGGCGGCTCGGCGGGCGGCAACAACGGCGGCAGCACCACGCCCAGCTCCCAGGCCAACAGCTCCCACTCTCAGAGCAGCAACAGCGGCTCCCAAATCGATTCCAAACAGAACATCGAGTGCGTCGTCTGCGGCGACAAGAGCTCCGGCAAGCACTACGGACAATTTACCTGTGAAGGTGAGTACGAGCCGACCCAATGGGCTGACGGGGGTTAATTGTAATCTTAAGATAGCCATTGACTGTTAGTCGACAGTTGATTTCAATTGTGACTTCGCCAGCCTCATAGCTTTGTGTGGATCTGCACTGATGATGACCAAACAGAAATGTTTGGACTTCAAATAGTTTAGCTGGCAACACTCGCAAACTACTCAAAAGCGTGCTGATCTTGACAGTTACTGTGAATTATGGCAGTTTGATGAGTTGGCAATAAAATTCGGTGATGTACGGCAAGTTGTCTAAAGGTGGGTGTGCAGAGACTGAAGCCCGCTGAATGACAGCGGCCTGACTCACTTTGCTAACTGTTAACGAAACTACAAAACAGTGTACACCTGGTTAAATGAATGTGCTCAGATAGATAACTTCAATTCTATTTGGTTAGTTAGTAATGTATTTGCCGCGACCCACGCTAACTGAGCCGAAGTATTCTTGAATTACCTAAAAGATACTTTTGTATCTCAGAGTTAGTTTTGCATAGTTGATTTGCTGAGTACAACTCAGCTGCAGATAGTTTTGTTGCTCTTTATCTCACAGCGTGTATTCACTGTACTTGCTTCAAGATCGACTCAAAGTTATAAACATAACATATGTTGGTTAAATCTGTATAAGATTGTTTTGTATCTTATCAACACTTCATTAGATTTAAAAGTATCTTTTGAAGATAGTTCTAGCTCAATAGAATCACTGTGCGGCTATAGTCAGTTATTACTGTACCATTAAAGTGCATTTTGCCAGACGAATTATTACAGTTAAAAACTATAAAGCTATTAGATACATTTACATTATATTAACGATTTAAAGATACATTTGCTGCTGTATAAAGAATCTAACAAAAAGTTGCAGTTACTTACAGACATATCATAACAGTTAGATAAAGATACTTCTGTTTAATTCAACTTAAAAATATCTAGTTTTCACTGTATCTACATAAGGATTCACGCGCTTTCAAGCACTCAAATTTACTTCAGATACTTTTGTATCTTCTGCTTAGACTTTACGCCACCAAATCGCAACAATGTTCAGATACTTTTGTATCTTCTGCTTAGACTCAACGCTGAGCTAGCTTTGCCACCAAATCACAACAATGTTCAGATACTTTTGTATCTTAATATCTCTTGGGAGCCATTCGCAATCTCAGCTACTTTTGCATATGAAATTGTTCGCAGAAAATATCGCAAAAAAGCCACCGCCACTTGAGTCGCGTATTATGTAAGACGGCGCGCTTCTCGAGATACTTTGGGGCTGGTCAAAACGCCGTTACAGCGCACAGAATTCATCGCGACTCGACTCGCTCGCTTATCGCTAGATAAAAATAAAATAAAAGAACGAGTGGAAAAAATTATTATTATCTAAATAAAATACGGTGCGCGCTTTTGTAGCAAGCCAAACAATTGTTGTGCAAACATGCAAATTGTGGCGGCTGTGGCCGCTAAATGAAGCGCCCACCTTTTTATTGTCTTAGACCTGGTCGAGATGCCAGTTGCCTGGCAGTGGTGGTAGTGGTAGTGGCAGCGGGAGAGGTAGGCTAAGGCTAGGGTGTAGGTACTTCAGCTGTGGGGCAAAAAAAAAAACTGCACTCATGAGTTTAGATTAACGCTGCACGCAGCGCTGGCATTTAGTACAACGGCCAAGTTGAACTTGTCATATTCGTATCTCTTCAAATGTTCTGCTTTTAGTCAGAGAGAAATTACAGCTGCAGAGAGGATCTCTGCGCACAGTGGCTTAACTTATTGGAAAAGGCAGAGAGTGTAATGAAAACTTGAAATATTTCTATTATATTCATTTTCTCTTACTTAATTATGATGATTATGATTGATTATGATGTAGTTTTATAAACAAAAATCATGATAATATCTTTAGAAATTTCTATAAAAAAACTTTCAATCTCAAAGTAGATATTTTAACATTTTCCCAAGTCATACCCAAGTTTTCATGAAATGATTATATAAATTAATATTTAAGCTAAGTCGATTATCAAGCCATCAACTGCTCTCAGCTGCTCTTATCATCAGCACATAGTAAAAAGTATCTCACAGATACATTGCGTAGCTTGCACCACTGTGCATTTGGCTGGCTCTGGCTGGCTATGCATTGTAGGCGCTTTTATTATTATTAATCACCCAGCATTTTGTACGCATGCGCAGCAACAACAAAGACAACTAGAATAACACAACAACAACAACAACAACAACAACAATCAAGAAAACAAAAAATATGTGGCTCAGTGACCGCCTCGCTGCATTCTGAAGGTGTTTTCTGCCAGCCGCATGTTGCCATGCATGTAGCTAGCAGATACATGTATCTGCCGTTGCTGTTGTTTATTAATGTTGTTGTTGTGTATCTTTTGGGGGCAGCAACTGCTGCTGCTGCTGATGCTCCAACTGCTGCTGATGATGTTGCCACGATAGCAATCTATTTTGTTCTATGCAAGTCTCTCAAGTCTCTTTTGCTACAAAAATGTTTTTTTCCGAAAATAAATAGTAAAGCGCTTAGACGCATATCATTGCCAGTTATGTGTTATGTGCGCTCTCTTTCCAACTCACTCTCCCTCCCTCTCTGTCTATCTTTATATTACTGTCTTGCTATGCCATCAAAATGCCATAATGTGCGCCGTTTGCGTCCTTTCAGCTGATTCACTTCCCAAAAGCTGAGCTACACGTACTTGCAGATACTTGGCACAACTCGTTTTCTTGCCGCTGTCTCACTTGTCTGTCGCTCTGTCTGCCAGTCTGTCTGTCTGTCTGCCTGCCCGTCTGTCTGTCTGTCTGTCTGACTGTCCAGTTGCAGGGCGCAGTATGTGAAATTTATTCCAAAAGGCAACCCCCTTCACGTCTCAAGATTAATTGTAGCTTATGCGTCTGTGTGTGTGTGTGCATCTGTGCCTTGAACCCTAACCCCTCAGCCCTTTAGGTTGTGTGTCCAACTTGTTTGATTTTGCACACAGCTGCTTCTTCAATTTGTAGGTGATTTTGGCATACCTTAAGCCGTATCAGTTACCCCCCCCCCACTCATTATTGCTGTAGCTCAGCGGGCTAACCTTTTTGGCTAAAAAGTCACGGTTCAAACTCCTGTTGAAAAATGTGCGCTGATATCAGCCGACTGATAATATTAATGATGAGTGCCGCGCTCTAATGCAACATAAACAACAGCCACACCGACTCCCGCTCGCCCATTAATTTAGCTATTTGTCATGGCTATTAGTAGGCAATACTTGAGCTTTTTCACAGTGGTTTTTCTTCTTCTTCTTCTTCTTTTCAGTTTGCAGTTTTCCAAGAACTTTGCACACACGTACACACCTTTTGCATTGCAAATTGTGCTGCGTTTATTTATTGCATGAAAAGTTATCTTAGCGCCCATGTCAAAAGCTAATTAAGTTGATTTATCTGCTGCCCCACATGAAAATGACAAATAAATTTAATGAAAAATTACAGCAACATCTAAGTAGCTGGCATGCAATTAATTAAATGCCACATAAACATCAGCTAGTGCAGCGCAGAGAAAACTCTTTAAGAAAATGCAAAGAAAAGCTTGTAAGTAATATAAAAGAGAGAAGAAAAAAAAAAGAAGCAGACTCAGTGCCTGGCGCTTGTCTAATTGTTAAGCGCGAGCAGCTTGCATTAGAGCTGCTGTGCGAATGCATCTGCAAGATACAAAGATACTTTGTCAACCCAATGTTGTGGGCCGCATTAACATTTTGCGCAAAGCGCAGCAGGCACTGTTTGATGCCAGCCCATTTAAATAGTTTCCCACGTTGCCGCAATTAAAGCGCAGCCGCAGCCCAAGCTCAAGAATTCATATGTGGTCAAGCGGAGGCTCGTTCGTTCGTTTGTTGTCAAAAAAACTTCCAAAAAACAAACTGAAGTAAAAAACAATTTCTGATGTTGACAATGTCACAGTTTATGCTTTATGCTTGTCCAAAGTCATCATTGTGCGTTTGTATCTTGTATCTTGTACTTTGTGTATCTGTGTATCTTTATGTCGTCTCTTTTGTTTGTGTGTGTGTGTGTTGGCTATGGGATGAGCGTTTCCTTTTGAAGAAATTTGCTGAACAACATGTGTGGCTTTTTAATTCATTTCATTATGCTGTAGGCAAATAAAGCATTTAACTCAAAATTTCTTTGCATATGCAACAAGAAATAATTGTAAATTACATTCAGCAAAAAGGAAAAAGTAATCAAGTTCTTTATTTCTTTCTTTTTATATGAGTTTTTTGGCATATGAGTGACTATGAAGTCCTCCTATAAATGAGAATTTTGACTGAGAATTTCTAATATGCTTAAGCTCTTTTTCTCACTCTTAATTAATATTTTATATAAAACAAGTAGCATAGATAATCCATTCAAAATACATTCACCATACTGTAAAAACAGCTAAGAATCTATAGAAAATTATTTGAGTTGAAGAAAAGCATGAAAAGTCATTCTTTGCTTGCCTCTTTCATATCAATGATCTCGGCAAAATTCTTAAGCCTTTAATTATTGATTGCTATACAAAATATATTTATGGCTTTTCACTTTTTCACCTCGCAACGGATTTTAGGGGAAAATACTCGAAATGGCGCTTCGCAGAGCCTTTAATAAATTATATGAAAATTCCAGTTGGTGGACTCAGACGCTGAGCTTTAACAAAAGGCGCACATAAATCAATTAGCTGTCTGCTCAATGCCCAAAAAAAAAAACAAAAAAGCAACAGCAAAAAAATCAACTAAAATCAAAAAAAAATAAAAACAAAAAAAAAAACCAAAAGTAAAAGCAACAAAGTAAATACGATTGCAAAAAAAAAACAAAAATTAACAACGCCCACTGCGCATTTTTCAGATGTGTTTTTCGTGGCTGCAATTTATGACGTTGCAGCCTTTTCTGTTTCGGGTGGGCGTGGCAGCGACGCCCGCCACCAAAAAAGCGTATTTTACTTATTAATTAGTAACGAAAAGCTTCATAAATATCGAAGCTTGTATTAAATTTGCATTCATTTCAAGCGACAGTGAGTGAGTGGAGAGAGAGAGAGAGAGAGAGAGGGAAGAGTAGAGAGGAGAGAGCATAGTTGAATTAAGCCCCCATATCATTTGTTATAAGTGCATATAAATCGCTTTATGATAAACATTCATAACTTCCGTGCGATTTGCCATGATTTACGTACGCTCCCCTCAGCAGAGTCTTGCTTCGTGGCTGCTCTGGCAAATTGTGGCCATAAAAATTGTGAGGTAGCTGAAGGCAAGAAATTGAATATTTATAGTTTTTTGGTTTTTTTTTTTGGGCCTCTAATCTGGAGCTGTAGCATTACTCAACTCTTTGTCAACATTAATGAGCTGCAAGAGCTTGGCCTGTTTTTTTTGTATTGGAAAATATTTGGCACAAGCGCCAGCCCTTCATTAAAAAGCTACAGCGAAATCGCGTCGAATACGAAACTTAATTGTAAACAGATTTTCGCAAAGACAAAACAAACAACAGAAACAACAACAACAACAGCAACTGAGGGCAGACATTGTAATCATTAAGCGCTGACTTGTAGTACAAATCGTTGTACTTAGAAGCGAAGTTAAAGCCAATAAAGCTGCTGCCACAGTTGCAGTTGCAGCTGAAGTTGCAGTTGCAACTGTGCCTCGTCTCTCTGCCAAATGAGGCGCAAAAAATGCATCCTGACACGAAGCGATTTCGTAAACTTACCCCTGCCCAATCGTCTCAAACGGAAAAATCGTGAACCAGCGAGCGACTTGATCCGCTTTATAATGTAACGGTTTAATTAATTATGTTAAGCTACAGCCGCTACAGCCGCTACAGCTCAGCCAGGGGCAACGTGCAACATGCAGCAGACACAGTTGTTGCCACTTCATGCGCAATTTTCGTTTGCAGCTAACTTGGCTAATCGATCAGCTGCAGAATGGCCCTACCAAAAACTATATATATATATATATATATATTCGGCTATTCTCTCAGCTTTAACTCTACTTTTGTACCCTTTCCTCGGCTGTGCACGTTTCGTGGCATCCTCCATATGCACTTGCAACATTTGCAACTAGCGCTAACTCATGACGACATGCCCCGCGGCGTAGTCGCTTTAATAGTGCAGCAACGCCGCAGCAATATAGCCGCTCTCGGCTCTTATCGCCATGTGTCTCACTGTTGTTGCCCAGCTACATGACTTGGACTTGAACCGGGCCTCGAACTGGGCTTTGGCCAGGCCACTTCCCATAGAGACTTTTGGCTGTGCATAACTTCGCATAGCATCAGTTAAATCAAAGCTAAATCGCTTATCTTTATTTTCGCCAAGACTCTGGCGGCCTTTTGTTGATGTTGATGTTGTTGTTGGCGTTGCAACGTGCGAATTGCTCTGCATATGGTGGCATATGGGCCAAGACGTTGCCTAGACGTACCTAATATATATATATATATGTATATATACAAATTGTGGGCTAAGAAAACGGGTTTGCATCTGCGGTTGACTCAACAGCAGAAATACCTAGCCCTCAAAGCTAACTTTGTGGCACAAGAATTTAAGGTATAAGTACCTAAATGTGCCCAAATGCAAATGTTTAAAGTTCCTTCGCCTCTCTAGGAGATTCTCATTAGTTTAAATACAAAAAAAGCCTTTAATATTTCCCCATCAGTTTCCTTTATATCTCAGCTGGCAGCAAAAAGTATATTCAACATTCAGCTCGTAACTCCACACAGAGTAACCAACTGAAGCCAATTTACAATTGACTCAGTCTGAGCTACATTTTCATTAAGTGGATAGTAGTTCTTAAAATTTGCCACAGTTGCAGCAATTGCAGCAGAAGCAGCAGCAGCAGCAGTTCTCTCAGCTCTCAGCTCTCAGCTTCAGATACTTCCCACAACTATCTTTACCATTGACCTATATCGAGCTATAAACCCTGCTGGTTTATAGCAATGTCAACCCCGAATGGCATTGCCTGCTGTTACCTGTTACCCAGTAATCAGCTGTGGGGGCACCTGCACAGCAGCGGCAACGGCAGCAATTGGAACTGAGCTTCCGCCTCGCGAAGTTCAAGCGCGTTCATAATCAGCGCATTTTGTAGATACTCGAAGTGCATGCAAGTTAAAACATTTTGCGGTTCGTGTCTGGGTCTGCAATTATGTTTCGGTTGTACTCCAGATACTTTGTCTAGCTTTTGCAGCGCTTTGGCTTTGCCGCCGGCTCAATCTCAGTCATCAGTTTGCCAGTCTGCAATAGAGAGGAGAGCGTGTCAAATTGTTTTCAATATGAGACAAGCATGCTCTCAAATATCTCTCTTAACTAGAAAGTTGAACATAGAACTGAAAGATCAATTTATTTACATGGAATATATTGAGTTAGTTACAAAACTTGTTAAGTATCTTATTGTCATTCTGTTATTGTATTGTAATATACTTATGCCTAGTTTTGTATCTTGATTGCTCGTGTCACGAACTGCTGCTCCTCGCTAACCATCAAGTCTTGAGCCGCTGTGCTAATTACTTGAACTAGCAGCCTGCACATGTAAGCTTAACATTTAATTATTGCGACTTAATGATGGTTCTCTCGCTGTGTACTTTGGGTGTGTGTGTGCTTGGGTGTGTATGTGTGTGTGTGTGTATTAATAATTAGAAAATGAGCCGACAATGGGGCGGCGTCTGGTCGCTGCTATTGACTCGCTGTGTGTTACACTTCTGTGCAACGGTGCATTGACCGACCAATGCAATTGGCCAAAAAAATTAAGGCTTGATTTGGCAATTGAATAATGTTCAGAATACCCATAGAGACATTCATATATACTAATTAATATATATATATAGTCATATGTACTCGCTGTTAGCTGTGGCCCAAACCAATTTCACGCTTCAAATTGAAGCGGCCAAGCGGCAAAAGCCTGCACTTTCATTTATGAAGTGTGTGTGGGGGGGGGGGGGGTCTATGGGGACCCATGGCCATGGTCACGCTAGAAATGAGAGGCAGAGGGGTAGCGGTTGGGGGTCGGTTGATATCGTGCTGTTTTCGCACACATTTCAGGAAGTTCAATTAATAGAACGAACGCTTGAGCTTAGCTGTTGTTCTTGGAAGTCTAACTGTATTGAACGCTTTATGGCGCGTAGCGCACGCGAGTAGCAGCAACCCACACCTGCCCCACCCGCTGCCTCTTCCCTCACCTCGCCTAAGGCCTGCAATTAAGCTCAAGCGTAATTGAAACTACCGCAAAGTGCGCCTGGCTTATAACTAAACTGTCTGCACTTATGAGATACATTTCGAAGCCATAGCAAGGCCTGGAGAGCCAATCAGCTCTAGGGCTTCCGAGGCGGGCGGTGGTCGGGCGGTCGGTCGGTCGGTAGTTCGGGAGTGGGAGATTATATAGACCCACTCGAAATGACTTTTTGGGCCTTACACCTTCACAGCTTCACAACTGCATCTTCATCTGTGCTAGCTGCATCTCTGGCTGTATCTGTATCTGGATATCTCTCTCTCTCTCTCGCTCTCTCGCTCCACCCTTTTGCGGTTATTGATATAACATGATATGCCAACAGCGCCCGCCCTCTCTCTCACTACCACTATTCTCCTCTCTGCCTAGGCTTACGGTATCTTTTGGCTCATAGTTGAATGCTTCTGCTCGTATCTTCATCAATAACGACACGGCGCAGCTTTCGCATCGTCTGAGCTCCAGATAAAGCCGCGATATGCGCATATGGGCAGCGCCTGGTCGCTCGCTTGCAGTTCTTTTATATTCGATGCTTGGCCAAAAGCCGTAGGTACCACGGCCAGGCCTAAGCCGCCTGTCCGGCCTGTCCCTCAGTCCAACAACAACAACAACAGCGAGAGCCACAGCCAGTTTCAAAGAGGCAAAGGCAACGGTACGTTTTGTGCAGAAATCGTGACTCGGTACAATATCGTTATTCGTAGATCATATGGTGTAAAAGCTTAAGTGTGTGCTGTGCATGTGTGTGTGTGTGTGTGTGTGTGTGTGTGAGTGTGTGTGTGTGAGTGTGTGTATATTTCCTAGATGCCTTTTAGTTGCATCTTGGGCTTGTCTAGCGCGGCGTGTGAGGCCAACGTTTGGCTTGGCAGCTCAGACACCGCAGCATGCCCTTCTCATATTAGATGCAGCTACTCTCTCAGATACGACTTCTTATCTTTTAATATAGAAAGCTACAAAATAGCTACTATATGCTTTACTTTCCAAAATTTTCATAGTTAAGTTATTAAAGTTGAATTATGAAAATTTGGGTTGTGTATCTCTTCTCGAGCATATATTTAGTTTTGGCTTCTAAGATGAACTAAGCTCTTAGCTCTATGAACTTTTGATTCTCACTCTCATTTTTGGCCAACATATAGCTTTGTTTTATATAAGCATCTCTCTCTCTTTCTCTCATTGAAATAGTAAATGGAATTCCAGACTAAAAGTTTATTCAGCCTTCAATTCCAATTCCTATTTCAATGCAGCTCAGCAGCCTGGACTGCAGCGCATCTGTTGATCGACTTGGGCAGAAAGCTTCAAGTTGCCTGTGCCTGGGCACGTTTTAGTGCACACGATCACAACGCAGTCGCTGCTTGGCCGAGCCGATCGCCTCCCCGCTCCTTAAATGCTTGGGCTGGAGCGCGCATTGAAAATCTTTTATAGCACACAGATCGCATAGCTCGAGTCTTGGCTGCGACTGTGACTGCAATGCTGGCTGGGCCAAACATATTTTGTTTGATGATGATTTTACAGCTTAAAACGAATTTTATGAGCATATGCCATTGTTTTGAGTTATTGTGAGAAATTTTGTGTGGCATGGCCCAAACTGCGGCCCCCGCAGCCAAACTAGGACCAGGACCAGTACCAGGACGTTGTCTGGTAATGAAGGGGGGCGATGAGGGGGGGTCTGGCAGAAGATGAACTGCAGAGCAGCGCAACGCAAGTGATACACATGTTTAGCTGGATGGCGACATCAAATTGCAATGCAGCTTGTAAACAACGCGACGGGCTCCAACTATATCAGTGAGTGCTTAATGGCTGCCCACAACAACAACAACAACAACAACAACAGTAACAACTACAACAAGCTTGTCTAGTCTTTAGTCTTAACAGTAAATTCGTGGAGCCAAAAACTAAAATTCAGCAGCCGCCCAGCAATATAAGAGGCACTGCCTCTTCCTTTGCAGACAACGGCTACTCTCTGGTGCTCGAGACAGTCGTATCTTCGTGCCCACAGATACACTTTGTTAATTGAAAGCCATTAAAGGTAATTTTATGGAAGGCGTTAAGCCATGAAACGTGTAACATGACCATTGACATGGCCAACAAGTGAGGCAGATAGACGGCGAGGAGGGCGGGAGGGCGTTAGGGGAGGGAGACTGTCGTATGGCAGGACTAGGACAAACAACGGCGAGTGTCATGAAATGAAGCGCAACTTGCCGCATTTGGTGGCATGTTCTGCGCTTTGGATACTTTGCTTTACAAGTGGTAACAATTCCTGTTGCCCTTTTTTTTCCTCCATTTGATTCAAGTGCCATGGAATTTGTTTTGCTTGTTCCAAAGCATTTGAAGGTGTAACTGAGTGAAAGAATTTGCTTGGTTAAAAGTAACATTTGGTTATAGTTTAGATCATAAAGATGTTTGCAGGAGAGAGAGAGAGAGACAGAGAGAGAGAGAGAGAGAGAAAGATAGAGAGAGAGAGAGGGAGAGAGAGAGAAAGAGAGAGAGAGAGAGAGAGAGACAGAGGGGTATAGAGTGGAAAGACTTTGAAGCTTTTAAGAATTAACTTGGATGAGATGATTATATTATGAATCAAAACTAAGATGAGTTTATAAATGCCTTTCGATCACTCTTTGATTCTTCAGTTTATAGCATTTATTTTGTTTTCTTTCAATATTTTATATATATATATATATATATATACATTTCAGACAAGTTCAAACATACATTTCGCCAGTTTCTAAAATATTTGTCTTTTTTCCTTTCCCTATTTACAGGCTGCAAATCGTTCTTCAAGCGCTCCGTGCGACGCAATCTAACGTATTCGTGTCGGGGCAGCAGAAACTGTCCCATAGATCAACATCATCGCAATCAATGCCAATATTGCCGCTTGAAAAAGTGCCTCAAAATGGGCATGCGACGCGAAGGTAAGTCTCTCTCCTCTATATAGTACATATATATATATATATATATACATACATACAATGATCTACGAAATTTCTTGCATTGGCTGTGGGTCAATTAAAAGTCAAACAGTGAGGCAAATACATAAATAAATTAAATGCGCAGAGGAGGCATCGAAGGCAAACACAGAAAAAATTAGAAACAACAAAGCAACAACAACTACACAGTAAAACGGAAGTAGACCACGACTGCAAACGAAATCAAATTTGATTTTCTATCGCATGTGGGTTACGTTCGGTCCAATAAATGGGACAACTAAATGTCAGATGCTACGAATTTTCACACAACGCACAATTGACAAGTGTGGGCTGATCTCTTTTAGTCTGCCAAGTGGTCTGCCAAAGAATGTGCCACTTGATGATAGGCCGAAGCTTTAAGAACCTTAGCGAAAAAACGGGTCATGTCCTCAGAATAGCTCACAGGAAACAGCTGTTATATCATGAGAACACTATAGCAAGAGAAAAGTTATTCAAATAGACTCAATTTCTTAGAACTATTTGGAATACTTACTTAATCGAAAAACCTCTAAATAACTTAATAATACCCGTCTCTATACGACAGACGCTTAATTAGCTATCCATTCATTGTCATATTCGATTGCATATCAAACTCCACACATGACATTTAGTCAAGTTCCTTAACTACATTAAAGCCAAACCAAAGAGTCATTCGTCTAGTCATATACAATAAAGTAATATCAATGTTGTGGTGTATGCTCAACTAGGAAATACCCTATCTTAGCGAAAAACTCTTAATATCTCTTAACTGTTAGCAACTCTGTCATTAGTTCATCATGCCATCTAGCAACATTTTATGGTTACAGGGTATACAAAATAACAATTAAGCTACAGCATATTGACCCCAAAGATCAAATGCAAACTTGTTCGCTCGTTGGTTAATAATTAAAAAAAAAAAAAAAAAAAAAAAACGAACATGAGTACTCGAATAATCGAATACGCGAACAGTTGAATACTTGAATACTTGAATGCTTGAATGCATGAATAGTTGAATTAGGAATTAGCTCGATATTGTAATTTGTGTGTCGACACTTTTTTTCTGCCTATGGCGCTCGTGGCACGCAGCTACTAGCCACAAATGATTTATTAAAGTTAATTCGATTAGATCTAGTGACATACACTGGCCGAAAACTATTTGTTGACAGCCTAATGATAGGAAGTAATACTTAATATGACGAAAAGTAATACAATCTGTCAAATATTTGGTTTATTTTTGGTAATTTCTTGCAGTGCACGAGCTGACTTAATCGAAGGCAGCATGCAACAGCGCAAATATTTGGCATAGCTGGGCCACAAATGTTTTGTCCACAAATTGGCAAACGACGACAAATTGACAGACGCCACAGTGAATCGATCAATGGAATGACTGACTGACTGACTGGCTGACTTACTGACTGACTGACTTACTGACTGATTGACTGACTGACTGGTTGGGTGACTGCTTGACTGGTTGTTCGGTTGCTCAGTTGCAGTTGTCGGCATTAACAATTAACAACTGTCTGGCCCAGAGAGAGGGAGATACATATATCTCTATATAGAGAGACCTGTCCAGCTGCTGTACAAAGCTGTTATTATTTGCACTAATATTGACAGGTTTTTCGCAAAATGCTAATAGCCCCCGCTGCTGCTGCTCTGACGGCAGCAGATGTTGTCTCTGCTGCAGTGATTTGGGTTAAGAACGAGGCAATTAAAATGCAGCTACAGCCACTGCCATTGTAATTAAATGTATCTAAACATTGATTTAAGCGCGGGTATTGCGCAAATGAAAATATTAAATGATATTTTCTTACAGCCAAAAAGGCAAAACAGTTGTCTGAATACATGTACATATATTCAAAACTTTGGCTAGGCCAAGTACCAAATGTTGTTTGTGGCTAATGAACCGAGCTGTGAACCCAGGTGTGGGCTACCTGTTTGGCTATTAAATATGCGATTACCTGTAGCTCTGCCACTGCCACTGACAACAACTTGTCAACTTCATCATAATAAAACGCAAAAGAGTTCACCACCTTTTGCCCCCTTCTCCACATGGCATTTCCTAATGTACAAGTTCTGCGTAAAAACTAGTTCACAATAGCCCAAAACCTATATCAGAGCTGAGAAATCGTGAGAAAATGTATTTTCTTCATAGTATTTCAGTCCAGTTTTGGGCGCTACTTAGCATAAAAGCGGCACAAAGGTTATGCCTCGGCAGACCTGGTCAAGCAATTCTCTAGCAAAAAACCAGAAAATGCGCATAAAATCAAGGCACGAAGGTCGCTCTAATTAAATTGCAGTGTCAATTGGACGGGGTGGACGGGGTGGACTGGGCTGGACTGGACCCGGGCTGAGGTTGGGTCAGCGAACTGTACAACAAATTGTGCCGAAACTTGTTTCCAAGCCCAAGGGTTGGGCTAGGGAAATTAATTTCTGCTTATAAAAAGCATTTTTTAGCAAGCAAAAAGAAATAAAACTATAAGAATTTACAGTAAAAATTGAAATTGAACTTGAAATGAGAAAACGGGTCGCAAACGAGGGTTGAAGCGGGCTTTGTGTTGGTTGTTGATCGAGAGATATATGTAATGTTGGGTTATCGTATAAAAAGTACAAGGAGTATGAACAAGATTGCATAGTTTATAGTTAAAAACATTTGTAGTTCAAGAATATGTATGCATAGAATCTGAACGTTTTTAAATATAGATTAGAAGTTCCATAATATTGTATAAAATATATATTTAAATCAAGTTTGTTCCAACTAATAAATATTCATATTTATGTGCTTCAAAGAAACATTAAAATCAGCTAGAATAATTATATTTGTAGGTTTTTCATATCATATAGACAACAAGCAAACAAAAACAAAACATTTTCTATACGAAGCAAAACTTTAGAAATGCAATTGACTTGCTCAAATTAGACAGACAGTTAAAGCAACTTATATCATCCGACATCATCAGGCATTATTATAATTAACAATGGAAACTTTAAGCTGAGCAAGCAGTAACAACAACAGCGAAAAACCACCGTAAAGTCCATTAAAAGCAAAGCAAATATTTAATGCGCGAATTTGCATAGAGTGAAAGGCTATTTGAACCTGAGGCCGGAAATGGCATTTTCGTCGATGCATCGAGCCCTTGGGGCACGGATTTAGATGGATTGCGGCACTCAGAGACTTTATCCACTTGACCACAATTAGCTGCGGGCCACTTGGACACGCGCTCGAGTGTTGTTAGCTGCTTGACATGACGCGCTGACTTGTTGTATATCGTTTATCGATTACATAAGTGTCGGGCTTTAAAAACAATGAGAAACAAAAGCGCAGTTGAGACTTGAGCACGTGCTGCTGGCTGCTGGCTGCTGGCTCACAGAATTCATTCATTAAGTAATCAAGCCAAGCCAAGCAGACGCTGCTGCTCTCCTGCTCAGCCCAGCTCTTCTCACTCTTCTTCTTGTTGTTTGTTGTTGTTGTTGTTATTGCTGCTGGCTGCTGCGTTATCTGTTAAAGTCGTTGGAGTTGATCTGAGCTGCGCTGCGCTGCAGTTGCGGTCAGTCTGGCAAGTTTTTGAGTCACTGCGGTCAGTGTGGAATATATATTTTCCCAGGCGCATAAATAAGCCAGGGCTCAACCACTGGGCAGGAGCGAAAGAGATGGCAGCGAGAGACTCTAAGAGAGAGTGAGAGAGTGAGTGAGAGACCGGTTTGCAGCGTCTTCTGTCTGCCTGTCTGCCTGCCTGCATAGATCCGCTGAGGATCAGCCGCGTTTTGCCTGCGCAAATTACGCAAATGTATTTCATAAATAATTGTCTCGTCCGGCGCTGGACAGTGGTCAAATCTTTGGCAGTTCCGGTTCTGCAACCCCCTCGTGCACTTAATTGCTTGCGTAAAGCAATAAACAAATACCCTACCCTGGCCCAAGTCCAAGTCCTCAACATGTTTCTCTTAGGACTTTGCATTTGTCTGCTGACCAAAAATGCTTTCGCTTTTCGCTTGAACAAAAGACGTTACTTTTGCCTAGACAGCTGTGTGCGTATGTGTGTGTGTGTGTTTATGTGTGTGTATGTGTGTTTGTTGGGCCTTAGACAATGGCTGTGCCGAACACTTGGCCCGATCAATAATCATGTTTAGCTTTATTTGCTTTTCAGCGCCTTGGGCCCAAAACATTTTTTGCGATATTTTTATTTTGATTATTTCTATTGAAGCCCAGCCTGTTGCTCCAGCTCTTCGAGTGGGGTTAGGTGTGGTGCATATGCCTCCGTCTAGGTGTGTACCTCATATTTGAAGGTGTAAAAAAAGCCTTTGCTAACCCACATTTGCCAATAACACTCAAGCATCAACGCGCAATGCTCCATTGTTTTTCTCACAAAAAAATAAAAAAATAATAATAATATTTGTATCGAATGCGTTTGGCCAAGCCCCTAAAAAATTGTCTCGAGTTTTGTTTCTATCCTATGCAGGTGTAACTTCATACCTATAACTAATGCAAGGGAACTTTACGGTTCAAAGTTCAAAGACAAGGAATGCGCTTATACTAAGAGCCTGCGCCAGCGCACCCTAAAAGCAACTTTTTTACGAAAACTCGAAATTCTCTACAAATTTCGTTGTGAATTCAAACTGTCTTTGATCAGACAATCCTGAACTTGTACTTTTACTATCAATGGAGTTATCTTACTGTAAATTCTTAGTTAAAATCAAAAATGTCATCTAGACATTGTCTGACATTTATATCCTGCTCCGTTTTTTTGGTGCCCTCCAAAGTTCAGCTTTTGTGTTCATTTGCCTCTCAACTCAGTAATCAGTAATCTCTCTATATCTCTCTCTTTCTCTTTCATAACCTGTCTCTCTTTCTGGTGACAGGATTTGCTCGGGCGCAGCTTTTAAGTAAGTCTAACCCCAAACTCTAAATAAAAGCTCTTTCCCTTTCATCAGCTTAAGAGCATTTCTTACTAAGCAGCAGAGATTTATGCTCTCTTTAGCATTCTGATGAAAGTTAATCTTATTTGCGTCTGTCTCTTTCGCACACATCCTTCTATGCGATTCTCCTGAGCTGAGCTTTTGGTCTCAATTCGACCAGCTGCTCACTGGTATTTGACTAACTTTGTTTACACATTTTAGGCTTAAGTTCTGCTCAACAGTTACACACTCACACGCACACTCGCACACACACACACGTGCTGTTGTATCTTAAAAGATGCGTTGAAAGTATTTAGTTAAATTTGCATATCTAAGCAGTTGTGGCAATAAGGGGGTTGCAAGGGACTTCGGCATTGAAATTATTTGAGAAAAAAAAATAGAATAGAAAGAAAAGGGTTTCAGGGTAGGCTCAAGGTAGTCGCAGCCGAGAAAAGTATCTTATGACGTTGTCGGTTGCTGAACAAAAGGGCAGCGCAGCGTCTAGAAGAGTGCGACTGAGATTGAGGTGCCCGATAGGCATTGTGCGTTGTGGCAGCTTTGCCAACAACGTTGAATGGGGCAACATTGTGTGGCGTGTGATGTCGCGGTCAAAATAAGCGCACAAAAGAGCGCGCATATTGAATTACTTAGCTACAGATACACAGATACACGGATACAGATACAGATACACAGTTACACATATACACATATATATATTCCCAAATGCATATACATATACTAATTTCTCTCTCTCTCTCTTTCTGACTCTTTGCAGCTGTACAGCGTGGCCGCGTGCCGCCCACACAGCCCGGCCTAGCTGGCATGCACGGCCAGTATCAATTGGCCAACGGCGATCCAATGGGCGTGGCCGGTTTCAATGGGCATTCGTACCTCAGTTCCTACATTTCGCTGCTGCTGCGCGCCGAGCCGTATCCCACATCCCGCTACGGCCAGTGCCTGCAGCCCAACAATATTATGGGCATTGACAACATCTGTGAGCTGGCCGCACGGCTGCTCTTCTCCGCAGTTGAATGGGCCAAGAATATACCCTTCTTTCCGGAGCTACAGGTTACCGATCAGGTGGCTTTGCTGCGTCTTGTCTGGTCGGAGCTGTTTGTCCTGAATGCCAGCCAATGCTCGATGCCACTGCATGTGGCGCCGCTGCTAGCTGCTGCGGGTCTGCATGCCTCACCGATGGCCGCGGATCGCGTGGTTGCATTCATGGATCACATACGCATCTTCCAGGAGCAGGTGGAGAAGCTGAAGGCGCTGCATGTCGACTCGGCCGAATACTCCTGCCTCAAGGCAATTGTTCTCTTCACCACCGGTAAGTTGCTGGACATTCTGTACAAGGATGTGCCCGCACTGCTAACCAAAGTTTCAGCACTGCTTGGCAAACGTGTGGATGCTGGCAGCTCCGCTGATTGTAGCAATGATGATGTCATTGCCGTGGTGCGTGAACATCTCGATGAGCTGAATCGCTTGGAGTTTGAAACGCAGCTGCAGCAAGCGCCCATCCATCTGGCGACTTTCATGAAGAGCGTGGCAGGCGTTGAGGCTGCAGTTCAGCAGGCGGAGCAGCAACAGCAACAGCACCAGCAGCAGCAACCCTCGCTGGCATCCAGCCAACTTAAGAGCGATCCAGGTGCTGCTGCTCATGCTTTGCCCGTTGTGCCCTCTGCCGGCAGCGCTTTCAGCAGCTGCGCCAAGTCCAGTGCCAATGCTAATGCCGAAGTCGATCTGCTTGCCGCGCTGTATGCCAGCTCCAATGGCAACGGCGGCGGCGTCGGTAGCGGCGGTGATTCGAGCGGCAACAGCAGTGGCCTAGGCGCCTCGCTGCCCACCCAACCATCTCACAGCGCCTCATCCACACACAATGCCAGTGCCTCACCCACCGCATCAGTATCCGCATCCGTATCCGCATCCGCTGTTGCCCCCGTGACGAGCAGCACGCTGGCTGGAGCATATCAGACGCCGGCGGGCATGTTCTATCAGACGCCGCCGCGCAGCGCCTTCGGCTCGGCCTTTGATATGTTCCATCACAGCACGCCCTTCGGCGTCAGCCATGCGGCGGCGGCAGCGGCTGCAGCGGCCGCTCACAGCGGCAGCGGTGCCAGCTTCGGTAGTCCCAGCTATAGATATTCGCCATATAGCCTAGCGGGCAGTAGATGGCAGCTGTAGACCTGAAGCCCTAGCTCCCTAACTCTTCCCACCCTAAAAATCTCAGTCGTTCAGTTTAGTCAGCTAAACAGTTGGGCTTAGCTTATGTATTCGTAACTTATCTATTTATCTAGGAAGTACTTAAACTATGTATCTATTGTAAAGTTAAATTTAGTGCCTATTGCTTATGTATTTATTGCCCTAAACTAAGTCCTAAATTATTTTAGTCGTAATCTAGATTAGCAAAAACTTTACCAAAAATCCATACAAACAAAGAAAGAAGAAGCCGAAGCGAGAAGAGTAGAGAGAAGTTAAGAATATACGCTGCTGTTGCTGTTAAACAAAAACTTAATCCTAACCTGTGTTTTTACTTGTTCCAATTGTTACTAATTCTTTAAGCTGTTGTTGACTAGTTTTAAGCGTTTTATTTTGAAGTTTTATTTTTGGTTTCATTTAATATTTGCATTTTTTTAATTAAGCTAAGAACTAACAGTTATTTGTTTTATGGTTACTAACCTAGACTTTCAGAAGTTTTTATTGAAAATTTTAACTGTAGTTTCCAAAAATTTAGAATATTGATTTAAAAAGCTTTTAACACAATCACATATTTCTAAAATCATTTCAATTTAAATTGCAGATAAAGTAGCTTAGAACTTGTCTAAAAAAATTTTTTAAAATACTTTGATAAACCAAAAGATAATTGAAAATCTTATAGTTTGAAAAATTACTGAAACAATTTTTATTTTTATACAATTTTATTTTATTCTTTCGTTTGCTTTTTTAACTATCTAGAAGCTTTTATATTCCTTTTTTTTAGTTACATTGAATTAACATCAAAAATACTCAAATATTTTTAAGCCTTTCACATAATTTCTTTAGTTTTCTAATTTTAAGCACAGTTAAAAAAGAAAATTAGAAAAGTATTGAAATTATGTTTCTTCACTTTTTATGTTTTATTATTTATTTATTGTTATATAATCAATTCTTTCTTCACTTAAAAACTTTTTCATGTTTATTATTGACTTATTCTCATATAATCAATTCGTTTTAATATCATAAAATATTTTTTTTGGCTCAATGATATTAAAACAAATTGATTGTCTTTTGCCGAACTTAAAAACTAGCTTAAAATTTCAGACAAAAATATTCTTTAGCTGCGAAACCTTAAAATGATGAAAAATTAAAGAAAAAGCAAAAAAAAAAAAAACAAATACTGATTAAGGTTTCTAGCAAAGTGGAAATTGTTTATGAATCGGTAATTTAAAAAGTCTCTTACTATAATATACCCGATTCATACGACAATTTCGTTATATCAGATAGATATTTATGAAAGCAGCTAGTTCTTAAAATTTAATTTAAAAATATCTTAAAACTAGCTGCTCTCATAAGTTTCTAAGCTTCATTTGATTTTTATATTTTTCGTTTACTAATTTTGCATTTTTATTTTTAAACAAAAGCATCAAAATATCACACAAGCAGCTTCGCACACACATACATGTATGGCACACACGCTCTGGACTTTGGATACAAACACAAACACACACACACATACGCCTAACACAC
Source organism: Drosophila nigricruria (assembly GCA_037075265.1). NCBI lineage: Eukaryota > Metazoa > Arthropoda > Insecta > Diptera > Drosophilidae > Drosophila > Drosophila nigricruria. The sequence continues at coordinate 18,392,285 of JBAMCI010000035.1, forward strand.
GCACATGCATATATCCATACATCCATATAATAAGCATTTACATAAATATTAAACTTTTCCAACTAATTTGGCACATGGCTTAATTTTAATGAATGTTTTTAATTTATTTTGATTTATTTATTTATTTTCGTTTTCAACTGAAATAAATTTCGAAATATTTGTATGCAAATATTAATTGATTGAACTATAAAAGCTGCATATTTATTTTATTTAAGTTAGGCTTAAGTAGAAACTAAACTAAGTCTAAGCTTTCGTTTTAAGTTGAGGCTGTGATGCTGTGGCGCAGCTGTTGCTTTGTCTGACACGCTTATCTGCCCATTGTCCATTTACAGTGGCCAAATAATGCAGCGATGCATTCAACTGCAACTCAAGCTCCGTTTAGCTCCGCTTTGCCCCCTCGGCACGCCGCCCATGTGTGTGCGGCTAGGCCTGTTCGTTTTGTCAAGCAGCTGTCCTCGATCTGCGACACTGACTGCACACAGTTCCCTGTCCCTCGCCCGTTTGTAGCTGGCGACGTTTATTGACGTCGAGATACCACATTATGAACATTAATACAACACTCGTTTATGTCGCTTACTTACAAGCCGCAACGGCTGCTCGCTGCTCGCTGCTCGCTGCTGGCTGCTCCTCGGCCAGGTCCAGCTAACTGCAGCTACAGCCATGAAAATAATTTTCCAATTTCCAAAACGCTGTGTGTGTCGAGTTTTGGGCTTTTGGGCTGGGGTCCATTGTGAGGGGGCGTCGCGAGTTCGTGTTGCCAGAGCTTCGACAGCGACCAACTTCGACTTGAAGTTCGACTTCGACTCCAACTCTGACTCTTGTGCAGCGCAATTGCATTTGAATTGGTTGCATGAGTCCATAAACTGCAGCCGATCAATCGCTGCAGTTGAGACCCCTCCACTGTCCCCTCTTTGTGATAGACACGATCGCAGTAGTAAAATACCGGGTATAGACTTAGTAGATCTTCTGCCTGCTGCCTTGCAGCCAGGCGGCGGCACGTTGACGACATGTCTGCCCAAGCGCTCTCTGTGGTGCATCTTCCAATCTGGTTGTGGCCACGTCTACCTCGGCGCACCACCCGTTACACTCTTGCTCTACACGCTAGCTGCCTGATTGCTGTCGTTTGTTGCAGTTGTTAAGAGTTGTAGCTTTCATGTCTTAGCCACACTTTTTGACCAACATTTTGTGTTGGTTTTAGCTTTGGCCAACCTTTGTGCCTTGGCTCTGCCAGTGTCTGTGTCTGAGTCTGACTCTGACTCTGACTCTGAGTTTTTCTCCGCTGATGCCCAAATCGCTTTGTGGGTGCTCATTGATCGCCTGCGCTACTTTCCGAAAATTGCCACAGACGTGCCTTTGTGCCTTGTAATTAACAGTTTCGTACAGAGAGACCTCTCTTTGATCAGAATCATTTTTTGGGCGCGTTTTTCTTACTTTAGCTTAACCTCTCTTCCCATTCCTTCCCCACTCGCTCATAGCTGAAATTTTCAATCAGTTAAGCTTAGATACAAGATTTAGCTTCGATCAAACTGTCGAGATATTCAATTTCCTTTGGCAAAACAGCAAAAGGCTTTGCTTTACAATATGAGTTAAATGTATTTAATAATAAGAGTTATTTTTCAACTTGATGATTTCTTAGAGCCAAAGGAATTCCTTTTAATCTTAATATTGAGCTGCTTTTCTTTTCTTGTTGTTAAAAATTAGCTGAAAAAAAAGTTTCAATTATTGTTTGTTTCAATATAACTTATAAGTCCTATAGAAGAACTTTCTATAGACACTAAACCATTCCTAAGCCTTAAACGACATTAGAAATATATAAAAAAAATAGAAATAATCTCATCTATTTTTTACATTTGTATATTATATATTATATTATATATTTTATATATATTTTATTATTATATATATAATTTTGATATATCTTTGAAGCTTATCTTGTTTCTGAAAACTAGATTGTTCGATTCCATATAATATATATTAATATATATATTCACATTTTTCAACTCAGCCATTTCTCTGTTCCTTAAGTTACCTTCTCCAAAACTATGTCAGAGCACTGTCACCGCGCAAATACCTGCCAATTTCATGTTGCATTTCTTGTCTATTTTTCGCTGAACAACAACTCTTAGAAATGGTGCTCGATTATAAATTCATAGCTGACCTCACATGAACCCAGCCCAAAGGCTCGAACCATATCTGCGGGCATTTGTCTTGTTGCTTTTTTTACTTTTTTTTTCTTCTTGTATTTTGCTAATGCTTATTAAAACTAAATAAAGTTATAACTGTTACCAAGGCAGACACGAAGTCCAACAACGTACTAGTTGCTGGCCATAAAAACTATATAATAAAATATAATGCAGCAATTCATAATTTTTGGTTAAACAGCTTAACCTTTACTTTGGTCCGATTTGTGGGTTGGGGCAGGAGGAGGCGGTGCCTGTGCCACGTTCTTGTGTGACCAAAAACAAAAGCAACAACAACAACAACAACAACAGCTAAATCTGCTCCTTATTCGATATGCATGTTGTTGTAACTGCATTTGCTGTTATTGTTGTTGTTGTTGTTGCTGTTGTTGTTGTTGTTATTGGCAGCACAATTCGGTTACGTAGTTACATCAACTACTTTACGGTCATTATGCATTTAAAACACGCGGTCACGATCTCCGCGCTGAGTTAGTAACTGCGCAGAAGGCAGCTCAACCAGGCAGAGGTCCAACCAAAAACCCCAAAAAAAAAAAATACAAAAACGAAAACCAAAAATCAAAGCCAAGTTAAGCCATAGTTATAGCCGCAGCCCGTTGCAAACGCCCGAGAAAGCTGCAGCTCGCAGCTCGCGGGCTTCGAGCCGCATTTCTTTTGGCCAAATTCACAAACTGGAATTTCTTTCACTCCGTCGCCTTCTGCTGCATTTCAATGAAAATAAAATTTTTGCTTGACTTGGCTTATTGATTCGAATTGTAGACGTTTTTCTCTGCTTCTTCTTCTTCCAGTGCTTCTCATGTCCTCTGGACTCGTTTTCTTTTATGATATTCGTTGTCGGTGCCTGCCTGGGCTCCGGATCATCAAAACCTAATGGCCAAAGTCAATTGACAATTATTGACCATGGCCAAGTGAAATGATTCGCTCAGCTTTTCAATCCCAACTGGCCAAATCTAATTTGTAACTTCACGATTATTGCCGGATTGCTGTTGTTGTTGTTGTTGTTGTTGTTGTTGTTGCTGGTTGTTTATGAAATGAAATGGTTAATAATGGCTAATTGAATTTCTGTTGCCTTTGGCGACAAATCATTTATCTTGATTTACGCGCATTGTGTGGTTGGAGGCGGCCTTTAAGCCAACATCGGCAGTTAACGTTCCGTTTTGTTTATGATTTGTTAACATTGTGGGCCAACTGGAAATGGCCTGAATGCATGGAGAGTTTTCTTACTTGTCACTATTCTGTTTACTTTTGCCGTCTTACAAATACTTATTAACTGCTCTGTGACTCAGCTCACAATTCCTTATAATTAAATACAATTTTTTATTTATATTTATTTAGCTTTGCGGCATTTCCAAGCTTGACTTTTCACTTAGCAATTGACAGAAAATTAGTTAAATGCATGTAAACATTTTTTTAAGAGTTTAATATTTGTTTATTATTTCAATGTGCACAGAAGGCATTTAAAGATGTTTTTTTGTGCAAATTTAAAAGTGAATAAATATATAATAAAATAATAAACAAATTTATAATAAGAAAAAATTTATATACATTTAAAGTGATCAAATGTTATTTACAATATTTAATTGTATAAAAATATATAAAAATTATTTTAAGTTTAAAAAACTAATACAAGTTCTATTTAAGGCAATAATTAATCAATTTAAATTACATAGTAAATGTTGGGGAAAATAGTTTGAGCTAGGTAAAAACCTCACATGATTAAAATTCTTATTAGTTTTCTAAATAAAAAATTTTATGTATAATCTAAGATATAACTAGACGTCAGCTGGTTAGAAAACTAATCAGATCAAGATTTTAAATTAGAAAGGGAAAGAAGTATCTAAAAGAGAGTTTTAGTATCTTTTGTTTAAAAACAGTTTAGCATTAGTATGTATTAAAGATCAATAACTAATTTTGTATTTCCCGTTGAATATATCATCGCATAACTTTATGAGCTGCTCATAGAGCAATAGCAAAATTTTATCGCATAAGTGTGAATATGCTAGAGATAAGTTGCTTTCGGCAGCAAACGAGCTAACTCTAATGAACCTATTGGCAATTCGTTTGACTCATTTTACATTGTGGCTCAATGTATTGGCTTTCAATTGACAGTTGGCAACCAGAAGTGGGCTTGCGTGCAGCTAAAGACAGCTACGACCAATCCAAATGCATAATGAAATTCAAAGAGCCGAAATGCGAGACGTTTAAACGACACATTACGTCCCATGGCTGGCATTTTGCAATGCAATGCAATGCAATCAAATCCAAATTCAAATTCGAATTCACACTGCAATCGGATACGTTTGACGACGAGTTGGACACCCAGCGATGGCCAAACGATTGCCCACAAAGTCACCGAATGGCCAATTCATAAAACTGCAAACCAGCTGCGCGCCAGCCAAGAAAAAACTGTTATAAATGCCACTTGTAAATTTTGCGTAATGTGCAAAAGATACTTTATGTTAAAGATACTTTTTGCTTGCTGACTAATTAAGTAAATGGAATATGGCATTCTTAACATCTATTGAGAATGCTTCAAGCTATGCAAATTTACAAGTGCTGATGTCTAATTTGAATTTCAAATAGGCGCAGCACGACAAATATACATATATACATATACAGCTTGTGTGTGCACAATTTGTTGCTGTTTTACAATACTTAAAAACATGCACAGACACACACAAGACTATATATATTGATAAGCAAACTTTTGTGTCGCTGGCAATTAACACTTGACGGCACACGCTGCGTATGCGCAATGTCTTTAGCTTTAACAACTAGTCAACAACATAGAGAAGAAATCTCCTCAGCCGCACCCCTTCGCCCTTCGCCCCGTCTTGTTTATGGCCTTTGTCTACAGGGGCGTTGCCGTTTGGTTTAATTTTCGTAAATTTAATTAAACGGCCTCTTGTTCGACGACTTTGGGTCCAAGTCCTCAATTGGACATAAATCATGCGAGTGACGTAATTCCGTCATGTGCCATTTTCTAGCTACAGTTATTATTATTGATGTTGTTGTGTGTGGGCGTGGCCTCAATTCATGTTGAGTTACATTTAGACGCTAACGCTGGAAGCCCATTCGCTGGATACGTACTTTAAGCCAAGCGCCAGGTGAACTGCATATGCACACAGATCATTTGCCTCTGCAAGGAATTGCTCTCGGTTTGAGGTTTTCACTAATCAATGCATTTGTCTTCTTATATTGTTTTTAGATGCCTGCGGTCTATCGGATGTGACACATATTGAATCCCTGCAAGAGAAGTCTCAGTGCGCTTTGGAGGAGTATTGTCGAACGCAGTATCCCAATCAGCCCACGAGGTTTGGCAAATTGCTACTCAGATTGCCATCATTACGCACCGTCTCCTCACAAGTAAGTCGAGTCTGAAACATTTATAATATATTTGCATATTTTTGGTATATTAGCTGATATGATTGAGGTAGAACTAAACTGTTTAGATACTTATGCATATTTCTTTGTTCTTCTTCTTTTTATTATCTTTTCAATTAACCAGGTCATTGAGCAGTTGTTTTTTGTGCGTCTAGTCGGCAAAACGCCAATCGAAACGCTGATACGCGACATGTTGCTGAGCGGCAACAGTTTCTCTTGGCCCTATCTGCCTTCGATGTGACACACAATGTGGCGCCAATTGACAACAACTTGATCATCAGCCGCAGCTGTGGCGGCCGCTGTGGCAGCCAATCATAGCAACACTACGCTCAACATCAATCCCTGCAACAACATCACAAGCAACAGCAATAGCAACAGTAACAGCAACAGCAACAGCAACATTGGCGGCGTCATTGGCGGTGGGTGTGGGGGCTTTGCTGTGGCTGGCAATCACAGCCACGATCACAGCAATGTTGCTGCCATGCATGCAACATACGGCAACGGCGGCAACAACTGCGGCAACAGCATCCACAGCGTTTGCAATCAGCAGCAAATCAGCAACTACAGCAACAGCAACAACATCAACGGCAGCACCAACAACGGCAACAGCAACAGCAACATGAACGCCAGCGGTTTGCTTGGCGCCGGCTACAGCAACGATTATATGGCCAATGCAACAGCGGCTGCTGCATATGTGACACCAGCAACAGCAGCCGCTGCGGCAGCAGCAATTGCAACAACAACAACAATGCCAGCGGCAGTGAACACAACAACAATGCTGTCTAATTACTGCGATGCTGCGACTATGATGATGGCCGCGGCCGCTGTCAATGCAAATCAGTGCTTGCAACAACACCACCAGCGACTTCTGCTGGCCAGCAGCAGCAACAGCAATAGCAACAGCAACAGCAGCAGCAGCAGCAATAGCAATAGCAATAGCAACAACCATGAGCAACTGGCCACGGCAGCGGTCATGGCCTGCGCCTCCGCCTCCGCCTCCTCGTCCTCAGCGGGCTCGCTGTCATCGGCATCGTCCACACCGACAGCCACGGCCGTGGCGACAGCCCAGCAGCAACAGCAACAGCAACAACAACAGCAACAGTCGCTGCCATCGCCGCCAAATTTAATCGATATCAGTGAAGTTCCTCTCATTGTGGATGTCAAGTAGTGTAATTATTTATGCATATTGAAAAAGCAAAAAACAAAAAAAAATAACACAAAAAAAAATCTCTAATGAAAAATGTAAAAAAAAAAAAACAAAAACAAACGAGAATCGTGTAGCTTAATTGTTTAAAAATCTCCTTTAGTTGTTGTAACTTGTACATAAACAATTTTCAACTTTCACCCAGGCGCCCACAACTGACAGCCAAATGCGGTTTTGTATCTTGTAGATACAATGCAGCTACCTGGTTAAAAGTCGAAAGAAAAACTACGAAAATTCCTGAACGTTTAACGTTCAGAGATTTTTCCAAGTTCTCTTTTTTTGGGGCATCCATCAGTTCTACTATATGTCTGTATAATATTTAAAGGCACTGAGTTCTACTTAATTTTAAAGCAAATGAAAACTAAACTAAAGTAAACTTCTTTATATACCCTCCCACAAGAAACGAAAACAAGAAACAAAAACAAACAAAAATACAAAAAAAAGACAAATGTAAATGTATGTTAGGCAAAATATTTATGTATTTCTTGTAGCATATATATATAAAGATATATGTATATACATATACATACACTTATATATATCTAGACAGCTATATCTATATAGCTCTATGCGTTCTATAGTGTACTTTAATCTCTAATCTCCCAGTGGTTTGCAGAATTATACCAAAAATATATTTTTACTTTATGTGTGGCAATTATATTTTGTGTGTGCTTTAGCAATGTTTTTTTATTTTTACTTTATTTTACTTTAAGTAAAATGTAAAAGGAAAACAAATCAAATCAAATATCATAAAGAAATTATGAAAATCAAATTCTCAGCTACTCCAAGCCGTGTCTCAAAGATGTGGCAAACACTTTAAGAAAAATACAAATTTTATCTTTTATTAATTTACAATGCAAAATTTAGCTAATTTTTATTTTTTTTATAATAAATTTGAAACACAAAAAAAATAAATAAACAAAAAAAAATGCGGGCAATACCAATTCAGTGCAAGTTTTCAGTTTTAAAACGATCTTCTAGACTAAGCATTATTTTATTTATATGTATAAATATAAACGTTTTATATATTTTATAATAATAAAAATTGCGTTTTTAAAAGAAATTTCTTTATTGTTTTCTTTACGATTTTCTTTCTTTTTTTTAACTAATTTGCAAGGACAACAGCTAATATTTTTGTGTCCAGCAATTATATCGTTAATCCATATCAATAAGAGAGCTCAACTTTATATATATAATTTCTTTGGCATATCTTTAGGTATTTTGTTTTAACTTAAAATTATTAAAAATTAAATTATTTTTTGATCCATTTTTTTAAAGCAACTGCAGCCAAAGTTTTGTACAAATAATTAAGTAAAATACTTAAAAAATGATATTTAGCAAAAAAAAAAATAAATAAAATAATAAAATAAATACTAAACACTTTCGTCATTTCGTTCATAGACAAGTATTTGTGTATTATTGATAAGCGAAAACACATTTTTGTAAATAATATTGAACTATATATGAAATAATTGATAAAATACAGTTACTTAATGAAAACAGCATCGCATGAGCGCGTGTAAATAAATAATCGAGGTGCGAAATTTGTAAATTAATTGATAATAAATGTCAACCGAATGGTAAATAAATAGCAATATTCATACAGACAGTAGAGCTGAGCGAGTGTATGGCTATATATGCTGTCGATCAAGTACTTATATATATATATTAACCTTATCACAGTTGATAGTCGAAAGTGTGAACGTGTGTGAGTGTGTGTGTATATACATGTGTGTGTGTGTGTGTTCGTATGTGTGTGAATTGACATTCATAAAGTGCAGCAAATCATGAAATTTCCGCATTATACAAACATGTTGATTGCTGTCATCGAAAATATATAGTCTATATATATTTAAGTATTAATTAGTTGAAACGAAAAGAAAAGCCGTTTGTTTTTGATAATTTCGATATGGAAATCAAATGTCAGTTAAATTAATTTTATTTAATAAAAATACAAGAAATAACAACATAGATTTTTAGTTGAGAAACTCTAGCGATTGCATTCACTCTATATATATCTCTCTCTCTTTCTCTAACTCTCATACTTTCTCTCCTTATAGATATCTCTATTTTCTTACTCTCTTTCCCCATATCATAATTTGTGCATGTGTTGAAAAATAAATGCTCCAGTCATGCTGCAACTGAGCTGCGACCTCTATACAAATGACCCTCGGCATGGGCATGGACATGGACATGGGCATGGGCATGGGGCAATTACCTCGAACTGCTCCAAAATTGCCAATAATGAGACATGCAGCTCGCGCGCTTAGCCTCTGTAATGGATTGCCATGGATTGGTATCAATTGCAGGTCAATTCCTCAACGCCACGAAATTTCACGCGCCGACAAGATAATCGTCGCACATAATGCGGGATTCCCTAGTTTGCTGCAAGCAACGAACTTCGAAAGGATCGTGCAACGCAGACAGCGTGTTGCCAGTTGCCAGTTGCCCCATTGCCAGTTGCCAGTTGCCAGTTGCCAGTTGGTTGCATGAACAAATTGCGGCTGTCTTGTGGGCCGTCGCTGCCGTTGCCTTTTGCCGAATGACAAATTAGATATCGAAAACAACAATTTGATCGACAGGCGATCGCCACCGAAACAAGCCGAAAACTACAGCAAAAGTACAGGAAAAAAAAATAAAAGATTGCTCTGCGATTCGAGCCGTGAGCCCAAATTGCCACAGCATAAAACAAGTAAGAGTGGTCTAATCGGGTATGCTCGACCAGAGAATACCTTATACCATAAAATTCTAGATTTCTTATATACATACAAAGGAGAAAGATATCTAAAAAAGTATATATCTTCCTTTAATCTTTGAGTTAAATGAATAAAATTATCAAATAAATTTAAGAAGAAATATCAACTCGGAATCTGCGAATAGAGATTAGCACTTTGTTCCTCCGTCTAACTGTTACATACTCTTGCACAAAAACATAATACCCTTCTAAGCCATTTTCAAGTGATTCAGGGCAATAATAAGGAAGGCATTTTCTGCGGTTTGGGGCCAGCGTATCCAAAGGAGTTGATGAAGGTGTTGATTTGATTACTTTTATGTAAGCGACTCAGACAGAGCTGCAGTTGAACATATTTCCTCCAAATCGTGATCGCGGCAATTTTGGGATGGATCGATTCCGAGTTGCCTTCAATTGTGCCGACTGTCTGTGAGGGTGGGCGGCGTGGCTGGGGCAGGGGAGATTCTGTGTGCCTGCCCCGCGGCCAATATCTAAATGTGAAAAATGATTTGACTTTAATGGCCGCCACTGAGTGATCATCTCTGATCAGATGATCATCTGTTGATGATCGCAGCACAGCCTTGGACTCGCTGTAGGTGTTAAGATTTTGTGACCAATTGACCAGATATTGCACAGTCTTGCCACCTACCATCGCAAGCAGTGCCAGACTTAACGGTTGCAACTATTTTGCATGCCTGGCGATCATTTTGCAGGTTTCCCCGCCCCCCCACAACAGCCCCTTGATCAAAACTGAGCAACTGCAATCTGGCTAGGCAAATGATTGATTCGTTCTGCGGAGCTGCAAAACGTGGGAATTTAGCTTGAAGAATCGAAGGTGTGTCCGCGCACTACATTTCGTACTGCAAATTATGATCTTTACGAGCTGCAAATGAGTTATGCAAAATTAGTTAAATTGCGAGCATTCAGCATGGCCTAGAGTGAACAACGCTCCCGCGCAAGAAATTACTCACTTTGTGGTGTTAACTGCCCGCAACCAATTTAGTTTTATACAACAAATTTAAAGGAATATATATAATTTTGATACTGTTTTGGTTGTAATAGTAAGCATTTTGTAAATAAATAATATCAACTTGTAGATGGGAAGTGAAAGGAAGAGTAAAGGAAGTTAAAGGGGCTAAAAATTAATATATTAAATAATTAAATATAATAATATTTAGGATAAATGAACAAATTATAAAAAAAGAGTTTAAATAAGTGTATATTAAGCATAGATAGTACTAGAGGGCACATTGAAATATAGCTTTTAGAAATTGTATTTGTGAGATATAATCAGAAATTAAGTAAAGATATAAAGACTTCGTCAGAACTTAGACATACTCTGCTTGACAAATCCAGCTTCAACTCAAATAAGTAAAGATACGATATAAAGGAATAAAAATACATTTTTCCCTATTTCAAATATATTTTTTCCATATTTTATATATATTTTGTTCTCTTCCTTTATCTCACAGGTTTTTGTTGATTTTTCCAAAATTCACATGAAATATTTATCAAATTAAAAGCACAAAAAAAAGATATTTGTTAAGGCTAAGCATAACTACTGTGTGTTGCTTGCAACAACAAAGTGCAAGCTACACTGGCATACACACACACACACACACACACACACACACACACACACACACACACACACACACACACACACATACACTGTCTGGCAGACAGACAGAGTGGTCCGCACAAAGCCGTCACAAAGACCCAAAGATATTAGTGGGCATTTTTCAATCCTTTGACGATGGTCAAAATAAAATATTATTTCGCGCGTTAATACGCAAAAATAAGCGGCTGGTTGGGTGGCTGCCACGGCTAGGCGGGTGGGCAAGCCATGAGAGCTGGTAAGACACCTCCTCCGCCTCTGTCTGCTAGTACCTCTATCTCTGTCTCTCTCTTTGCCTCACCAAACACTCTTGAGTGTTGCTTGGCTGAGAAGTTACGATGGGGCGCTCACTGTGTGGACTCTGGCAATTGCAACGTGAATTTGTGACTCGTTAAAAGCGCGTGGCAATGCAGCGGGGCCAAGGATCGGGTTAGGCAGTGCGGCCAGTACCGTATGCCTGGGCCGTATGCCTGTGCCTGTGCCTGTGTCTGTGTCTGTGTCTGTGGCTGGGCCATCGCCATGGGTGGGCCTGGCCAAGACGCAAAACACTTTTGACAATTTGTACTTGTTGCTGCGGCTGTGACGTGTTATAAATTATTAAAATAGAAAATTGCATTCAATTTCGATTTTTCATTCTTCTTTTCATTTTTTTGTACTTTTGGCATGCGGTGTGAAATATGTGTAATTGAAAAACAAATTCCCCATTGCCTAATTTATGACTTATGAAAATTGCAACGATATTTATTACGGAACGAGACGGTTCTGCGGTCTGCTAATTAAATTATTAAATTGCGTCTGCGTCCAAGAGGCAAAAATCATGTTGTTTAAGTCCTTCTGCTTCCCCCCACTCGATTATAAGCAAAAGGACCACATGTCCGAATTCGCTTTGGGGTATTCAATTTCATACGCTTACAATAGATTTTATGTAAATTCTCGTAATGTGACAAAACAGGGAAAACACACACACACACACACACACACACGAACACACATTTCAATGACAGTTAGACAAAACATAAGCGCACTTCCGAGAGGGGGATTCGTGTTGTAGGGGAGTACGGGTTGTAAGGCGCTGATGTGCCTAATGAAATTGGACACCAAACGCTGTCCACTTTGTTCCCTTTTTGAGCCATATAAATTAATGTATCGTGCGCATGTCGCCAACGAAAGGCATAAAACAAGACAAGAGTGAAACAGAGATAGCAAGCCGAAAATTATGCAAATCAGAGACAGAATCTGTGCTGGCATCGGCTGCATATGCAAAATGTTTAACCCTTAATTGGCCCATACGACCGGGGCGACATTCTCTGTGGCTCACCTATCGCCGACATTGATAGCCATCGCCCGAGACAGATTTTAGATATTTGCTTGCGGTCGGCCAGCCCCCGCAGGCAACTTTTTCAATTACACAGCAGTCCAGGCTGGAACTGGAGCTGGTTATGTGTGGGACTGACTCTGACTCTGACTCTGACTCAAACTCTAATTCACTTCTCCTTCCTGGCGCTGGCGTGAATTATCTGTGCAAACAGCCAGTGACAGGCGTTGAATTGCCACAGTTTCTTCTCTGTCTCTCTTTATATCTGTATGCTCCTCTCTCACTCTGTCTCTCCCTCTCTCTCTCTATCTCTCTTGCACACAGTCCAAGCCGTGTCCAGTGGCAGTTTGTCGCATAATATGTTAATCAGCGCTCCCTGACATGTCAGTGCAACATTTTTGCTGTGCTTGAGTACCATATAAATTGCGGGTGGCTTAACAATTGGCCAACAACAATACGATACGTTATGGGTGGCAATTGTATATTTCTGATTGCTCACAAAGAGGCAAGGGAAGAGATTTGGGAGTATATACTAAATGTTTATAAATATATATTATACAGTAGAATACTTTTAAGCTTTTAAGTTGATGAAATCTGCAGAAAAGAGCTTAACTGTATCAAAAATCAACTCTCTCTTAAATTATTATTAATTTTTAGCTGTAGGGCAATCCATGCCATACAACGATATATATATCTTCTATTTCTATATATCAAATCTTTCACTGTGTATACTTGAAGACTCTCTCGCCTTCTATCCACGCACTTCATAATAAATATATATATATTGCAAATCTGACATTTCTCTTGCTATACCTTAGCATTCCATAGCCAAGCTGCTCCCTTTCGTAATTGCTCTTAAATAATAATACAAAAATATTTATACCCAATCTGTCCAGTTACAGTTACAGGAATGGACTTTTGCATGCTCATATTTTATGCTCCTCCGCTCAAAGGGGGAGGTGTTTTCCTTCTTCTTCTTTATTTTCTTTTTTTTGGCAATAAATTGGCATTTAAATTAATACAATTTGAATTATGTGGGGCCTGTAACGGGCCAATGGGGGCCAAAGGCAAAACGTGGCGCAGCCCCCCATAGCGTTAATTTTCAATCAAAATCGCACATCCGCGAAATTATCATGAACTCAGCACAACAAAAATCGAGTGTGTGTGCGTGTGTGTGTGTGCGTGTGTGTGTGTGTGTGTGTGTGTGTGTGTGTGCCCTGGGAGATTATCAAATTGATTCCAATTAACACTTGCCACTGCATCAAAACTGCAGCTCGAGCCAAGTATGCAAACCTTATAAATATTTCACGTTTTTACGGTTAACAGAGCCACAACAAGATCGGGCTAAGAGCAACTCGCTGCATTGTCCAGTCCTCAGTCGAGGGGAAAATCAAGTTTATGGCGGCAAGCCCTTTTCTTTTTTTTTTCCCCTCTTTTTACACCAATCCTCATGCACATAAGTTAAGCGCACTTTGTCGTTATTCGTAATTCGAATTGACAAACGTTCCTGTGGCAGTGGCCTTACCCCGCGCCATCCTTCAGTTGGCATTGGCACAGGCACAAGCACAGGCACACAGTTCCAGCTTTCAATCCTCTGGCCAGCACTTCGTGTGAAATGATAAATATTCCATAATTTCGCTTGGCATTCAATTTCGATTTGTGTGACACATAAATTACGAATTAACGCTTTAAGCTCAACGCCAACCAGTTGAGTGCAGCAGGGTTACAGGAGGGCCAGGGGCTACCCCAGTGGGTCACGGGTGGGCAAGCAACAACAACAACAACCACATGTACAACAAAGTCGCAATTTGGTAGTTGCGCTTGTGTCCGGACTTATAAATCAGCCAAATACCCTTTCCATGCCCATGCCCGCTACTGCTGGCAATTGGCTAGGTGTTGGCCCACCTAGGTGTTAGCTTGAACAGTTTTCTATGAGGTTGGCTTTATAGACTGTTAATTAACTAATGTGAATCATAAGTGAGCAGGGATATATTGCAAGGGGACTTTAAGCACTAAACTCTGCTAAGAGATTTGGCCAAATGATTTTAGATCTAGATGTAGAAGGAGTAGTAGAGAAATGATTAAGCTCACATTAAAATGATTTGAGTCAACATAATTCGAATGAGTTCAGATCATAAAAATGAGTAGCTAAAAGTGCTTAAAGCAAGTATGAGCCTCTACGTTCCTCACTTATACTTGTATATAAAGTTAATTAGTGGTTGCCCATTCTTATCTCTAAGGTACATCTAAAAAACTTAATTAACTTACTCATTTATATATATACATATATACATACTTATATAAATCAAATAAATTATGAACTGAAATGTTAGAACCATGAATAAAGAGCGCCCACGTAAAGACAAAATCATTTTCTATGGAAAAGGATATCCTGGCGAGCTTTCTTAAAACGCAAAAAGAAGTTCAAAAGAGGAACTTGGGGCGTGGGGCATGGGGCATGGGGCATGCCAGCAATGAGGCATACGAAAAGTGAAAGATACGCACAAAAGATGATTAATAATCTCTAAGGCACACTCTATACATAGAGTCCTCCCCTCTCCCCAATTTCTGAAAGAAAAGCACGCGGAAAATCTGCAGTTTCCCTTTTGGACTTGGCGCCAAGACAAATGTCCTTGCTGCGTGGCCGCTTTAACAGTTCATTTAAACGGATGCAGCTCCTGGTTGTGCCCAACTTCTCCATTTCCCCCACACAGCCGTAACTCCAACTCAGCCCCTCAGAAATGCTGATTTTGTCAACTGTTTGCCACTGATAAAATTATTAGCTTCTCGCTCTCTTTGTTTCAGCCCCAACCCGCCCCAGCCACTTCCAAAAAGAATAAAAAACCAAAAATCTTTCGTAGCATTTTTGTATTAAAATGCAAATTTTTGGTTAATTTTGTTGTTTCTGTTTTAATCAGCGGCCAAACAGGGCGAAGAGCCCTGTTCGTTTGGCAGGGCAGCAGTAGCTGAAAAAACCCATCCATTTACCAGCCGGAACACATCCTGTCTAGTGGTTGCACTTGGCTGATGATGAATAACCTCGGCGTATGTTTCGTCTCGCCCACAGCCGCCCCTGTGGTCAGAGGGCCAAGGTTTACAAGATTGAAGATTTGTTGCATAACCTGCGGCTATATTTTTTAATTTTCGAGCTCTTAATTATAGCTGCTGATTGTTTTTTTTTCATATTTTTTTAATTAGCCTGTTTAATGAACTTCTTGTTATAAATATTATGAAAGCAAATAAATACTTTAATTTATATTTAAAATATATTGTATTGTAAAGTAGAGTACTAAGAACTCTCCGTAGACTTCAGTTAATATAAATGTATTTCTACAACTATTTATATATATTTTTGATTTAAAAAATAAAGCTTTTTAGATATTTAATGTTATATAAGAAATATGTGATCAGAAAACCTATAAGAATGTCATAAGAACAACATTTTCCTATTGATATTGTTACCAAAACACATTTCTTTTCTCATATATAGACATACATATATATAAATATATATATATATATATATATATATAAATATATATATATCAGATAACATAATGTCTCATCAGCTGGCCATTTGTTGCTGTCGCACTGTTTGCTCTAATTTCGGTTGCCTGGCAAAGGGAGAAGTAATCTATATGTATGAGTTTATCTGGGATCTGGGCAGGCAGGCAGGCAGGCACTCGAAGCAATGCGACATTGTAGGAAACTCTAGTCTCACATAAAAGACATAAACAATTAAACTCATTTGACGATTAATTACGCGACGCGGCTAAATCGCGTGCCGCCGTCGACGCCAGCAAAATGTGTGCTATCACAACAACCAGCAGCAGCAGCAACAACAAAAACAACAACAACAACAACAACAACAACAACAACAACAACGGCTCTGGCTGTGGCAAAGTACAAATTCATTTGCTGCTAAAGACACTGAAGGCCCGATCGGAACTTGCATGTCGTGTCATAATCTAGATGAATGTATAATTGCATGGCCCGACATGCGGCACCCAGGCTCAGCAGTCTAAGCCCCCCCACCGTATACCCTAGCTTTTTGCGGTTACGTGCTTGCTCATCAGCTGAACTTAAATGTCAACCAGCATAAGTGAACCCCGCCGACTCCGCAGCTCAGCGCACTTGTGCCTTGTCTATTTTCAAAATATTTTCATATACTTTAATAGAGAACATTCCTCGCTGCCTCTAGGCACATGCAATTAATGAATAATTACTTAGGAGCCACCCTCGTCGAGCAACCCAGAATCGAGAATCCAAAACGGCGCATCATCAATGGCTATTCTCACATAGCTGACCTAAATTATTCAATTCGTTTTTATTTATTTTTAATTTTTTGATTTCTTGCAATATTTCGCCCTCTCTCTCTATCGCTTTCTTAGTTCGTTTCGGTCATGTTAAAGGGGTCTCTCATTGTTTGTATAACTATTTATTCTAATTTGACCCGCTTATTGTTGGCCGAGTAACATTCTCACATTTGGGGTCGCTCGTTGCGCCGATTGTGAAATGCCATTTGAAAGATATGAGGGAGCCGATCGACAGAATGAACCGGCTGCTCGTTTACCCCGTTTCTTAATTGCTCTAACAATGTCGCCCGATGCTCGATGCTTAAATGATGAATCACTTTTTCATTAAAATTTGACTTTGAGCGTGACCCTCATGTTGTTCCCGTTGACTTCTAGGCGGCTAATGTGAGTAAATAACTCTTGAGTGTCCGCCTTAATGAAAGAAACTGAAGCACAGAGAGATAAATAACATACATATATCGGAAGTAGAACTGTGATGTGGAAAGAGCTTAATGGAAATATTATTCAACTTTATAGGAAATATTACAGAATCTAGATAACAATTCTGATTTTCAAGTAATTATATACAAGATCTATTCCTGAAAGACTTGAAACCTTTATGCATTTGGAAAGTTGAATGCTTAGGTGAGCTTGCAAACTTTTGATATATTCCATATCAAACATTGTTAGCGCTTATGCATAGCCTGATTAGCCAAATCTTTTGTTTGATAATTCACAATTCATACAAACAAGACTTTTCTGATTTGTCTTTCTTAGCTGTAGCTTGTCAATGAATTCGTGCTGAAAATGCTCTCGAATAAAAATGATAAAAACTAAGAAGAAAATTTAAACATTTGGCAAACAGCTGCAGCAAAGCTCAACAGCCGATAGTAAAAACTATACTTGACAAAATGTGAAAAAACAGTATTTAAGCGACGTGGAAACTGCATTTGAGTTTAAGTTTGAGTTTAAGCAATAACTGCATAGAGATGAGGTTCATTCTAATAACGGCACTGTTGGTCTGTATAATTGCAACAGGAGCACAGGATGCGGCCTCAACTGAAATGGCGTCGACAACTTCACAGGATACGACATCAGCCGAAAGCACAACAAACACCACAGCCTCAAGCTCCACCACAAAGTCTTTGAATCAAATTTCGATTGAAGACCCGCTACTAATTAGAACAGGTGCACAGGATGCGACCCCAACAACTTCACAGGATACGACATCAGGGAAAAGCACAACAAACACCACAGCCTCAAGCTCAAGCACAAGGTCCTTGAAAAAACTTTCGATTGAAGACCGGCTACTGAAGTTAATGACAGACAACACAGCTAAGATTCACTCTTCTAACAATTTCTTGAGTGAAATTGATAATGCTATAGCCCTGTTATCCTTCAATGTGCAAGAGCAACTCGATCTATTGCCCCAACTTAATTTAACGCAACAACAGCTTACTAAGACTAGCGAATCGGCACAAAATCAAACGGATCAAATTGTGAAGCAACTTTACAACACTGCGCATAAAGTGAACACTACAATGGATCGAACTCTGTACAAAATTGAGTATGTGATGCAGGAGCAAAAGGTCGTCAAGGATGAGATCAATCGCTTGCAAAGCAAGCTCAACTCTTATCAACAGAATCTGCTCAATAGCACAGAGAATATTGAAAAGAGTATCATACAACTGACCGAGCTGGTCTCTCGCGCTGTGCTGCCCCGTATAGAGAGTCTGAATAGCACCTTCAGCAGCCTGAACAGCTCTCAGTCGAATATTCATCAGGAGCTGGAGAATGTGGCAAGTGTCAAGGCACTAAACCAGGCAACTGTGAGCAAACTTAATTCCTTGGATCTTGAATTGGCTTATCTAAATCAAACTCAAAGTTCTCAGCTTCAAAAAATAAAAGAAGCTGCCAAGTATTTTGGTCAAGACAAGTTAACGGTAATTGATAAAGGTTTACAAGATTTGATTGACGCCCAAAAACGCTTTCAATCAAAGTTGACCGTTTGTGAAAAGGGTAAAACAAAGCCAAAGAACTACGAATTGAAGAAAACTCCACAAATCTATAAGTCCGCAAGTCGAACATCGCAGCCACTGGCACAGTCCTATAAAACTACACAACAAAATCGAAGCCCACGAGCAAATCTGAAAAGCTATTTCATTGCTAATACCAACCCAAGTCAGCATTCCCATTCGAAAAGAAACTACTCTTATGATAAGGGATCCCCATCACAGAGCTACGAAATTCAAAGAAATTCTCAGGCAAACGTGAAGAGCATTCCATATGAAGATACTGCAACTAAAGCAGAGCAAAAATCTAGAAACTATTATATAAGTGACATGTCATACCCAAAGTCTAACGAGCATGATCAAAATTCCATGTCTGAAACTAAAGAGCATAATAAGAATGATTTTTCATATGATTTTGTTGTAATGCTTGAGACTAAGTCGCAGGATATACTAAAGCCTGATGCTCAGCAAAGCAAGTACGTTGATATCTATAATGGCAAACAACAACAAACAGAAAAGATCAATCAAAATCAAGCTGATATGCAGAACATCAACAAATACATCTATGATATGGAGAAGACCCAAATAGAGCAACGAAATGAAAACTATAAAAATCCACAATTCAAACCGAAACGAATTGGTAATACATATTATGGAAATGCATTTAGCAGCAGCTATGCAGAGGTGCCACAGTCCAAAAAACCCACTCTGGGAAATCTATATATAGAAGACTAAAATCTGAAAATATTAAAATAAATTTAACAAATAAAATGCATTTCATATAAAATATCCTGATATATATAACTAAAAAGACAAACATCCCATTTGAAATTTATTTCTTTTTATTACCATTCCTTCGTTCAAAACTAAAGGACAAAAGAACATCGAACCAAGCAGAGAGTTGAACAGCAAGCGAAACCAAATAAACTTAAATCGAATGAACTACAAATTGCCCGGCTTGGAGTCCGAGTACAAGACCAAACTGAATTTAAAGTCAAAGTCAGAGTCAAATATGCCAGCTATTTGGTGGCTATCAATTTACAGACAAGAGCCAAGCGTGAAGCAGACCAAATGAAACTGATACCAGACGAGCGCTATTGAGAGCAGAGGGAGTACAGAGGAGGACTGTATATGGTAGGTGGCAAGTAGACAAAAGTCGCGCGGAACAAGCGCAACATGAATGAACCTTTTAACATACTTGTAGTTACTAATTCCAAGCGACAGGCGACATAGGAACACAACAGAAAACAAAAACAACAAAACAAAAGGAAACAAAACGAATTTTTCATTTGTTTTCATTGTTGGCAATTTATAAAGCGAAACGGGAAAAGTGGAGGTGGGGCGGGCAAGGATAAGACAAGCCCGAACAAAGTTGTATCAACAAAGTGACCAAATCACTGGGCAATGGCAACAGCTACCAAAGCAGCAGCAGAAGCAGAAGCAACATCAGCAGGAGCAGGAGCAGCAGCAGCAGCAGCAGTTGTTGTTGTCCTGATTTGTTGGCCAAACAGATGCTATGCGAAGGTGTTGCGCTCGTCCCGCATATAGCCTATATATATATATGTATAAATGTTTATACATATCGACGTGGCTATTCAGACTCGAGAGTTTTCAGGCACACGACCGTTTTTGGCACAAGCGATGCAATAAATTATCAGCTGTACAAGAAGACCCAGGCCGAGAGAGATGGCAGACAACAAAAGGCACTCGAGCGAAAAGAGATGGCAACAAATGCAATTGACAAAACATAAGAGACAAA
Organism: Drosophila nigricruria; assembly: GCA_037075265.1. NCBI lineage: Eukaryota > Metazoa > Arthropoda > Insecta > Diptera > Drosophilidae > Drosophila > Drosophila nigricruria. The sequence continues at coordinate 18,412,801 of JBAMCI010000035.1, forward strand.
CAAAACTCGAGCCCAGCAGAATGACCAGAAGTATGTATGGCCAGAAAGCAAGACAAAAAGGCAGCCACAATAAACACTGGACAACATGCTGCGACCCCGTAGCTATAGCCTGAACCTAAATCTCAACCTGGTAACGCGCTCCATCCACACCGCCCTGCCACTTCACTCTTATCGGGCCAGAAGTCAGTCGGAAGCAGCCGCACAGCAGTCCAAATGACAACTTTGAGGGCAAAGTCAATGAGCGCCTTCCTGCACCCAGTTCGCCTTCGTCTTCCTCCATTGGCGGAGACAAAGGAGGATCCCGGCGCGTTCCATATCAAAACATGAATACAACGACAGCTAACAAAACTCTCAACATGCGTTGAAATGTTGAAATGCTAAGAAATATTTCTACAGCCTCAGCGACGACTCGAAACATGCAACGTCTCAAAATGTTGTTCACCAATAAAAATAAAATAACCAAGCACAAATATTTAAGCCTGCTCTGAGAGAAGTCTGTATACTCTATCAAAAATATTTGTTTATTGATATGGTCAAGTGTGGAGCATAGTAAGGCGATCTAATGTATATGAAGAGCTAGAGTAAGCAGCCGCAGGAATATTCATCTATGTTAACAATACATGTTTTCCTCTAGAAAAAAAAACAATGAAGAGAGCAAATATTCATAGTACTTCTATATACTTTGTTAGTGATATTTTGACTATTGTTTATTTAGTTATCATCTGGATAGTCAAATAAAGTCTTAAGGTAGATGAGTTTCTAGGAGAAAAATGTTCAAATTTATTTATAATTATTTATTTATTATCAATCTTTATTCTTCCAGACGTTTACTTTTACTTGAAAGGGTATTCAAAAATCATTATGATTGCATCAAATATCAGAAAAATATAATGTTAGAAAATACTTTATGTTTTATACTTTAGATATAGATAGAAAATAAAAACATCTCTTAATCTCAGGATTCTGTCAAAAGTTATACATTGGAAAAATCTCATAAAATAATTCTAAAAACAAAAGTTTTTACGTTTAAAAAGAATTAATAATTGAAACCCGATCGACTTATATCTCTCCTGTTCTGTTCATTAACTGTATCTATATTTCTATATAAAAGGTATACATCCATGAAATTAACTAGTTATGAAAAACTCTGAGCCAAGCAGATAACTCGTAAACTGCATTCAGATTTTCGCAGCCATATAAACCCAGCTAAATTTGATTCAAGCTGAAATAATAACAACAACAAGCGATTGGAGTCTATTGCGCTCAATCTCTCTCTCTCTCTCTCTCTCTCTCTCTCTCTCTTATTCTCTCTCTCTCTCTCCTACTCTTTAGGTGCATGCGGCATGCTGCATGCCTCATGCTGCATGCTGCTCCTCTGCTGCTGCTGCTGCTGCTGCTGCATGCTGTGCGCGATTCATGTTTGGTGATTAAAGTAAAGTTCGTAAATTTACAGTTTTCATCAAAGAGGCGACTTTTAGTGGACTGGACTCACCTTTTGGAGTGCAACAACAACAGCGCAGAGTTCAAGCCCAGGTGACTGTGACGTTGACTCTGTGGCGACTCCGACTGTGAGTTGACTCGGGCAACAGAGCCGCACAGCTCTGGCTCCACACTCCACATACACTCGCTCCTTTAGCTTTTCTAAACTGATTTCCAGCAATAAGCATTAGTTGAAAATTGCAATTGTTTTTCTTTTCATTGGAAATTGCTAAAAAAGGGTTGAATGTTTTTGTGAACTAGTTGGTGACTAATAGAAGAACTAGACAGTTGATACTTAAAAGATAAATATTCTTATATAATACAAGGAGTTACACTTTTTACTAATATTTCTCGGAATATTGAAATAAAATATTTTTAGATATTTGATACGTGAATTCTTAAGGGGAATATACTTATGAATTTCAAAGTTAAACTTCGGATATCTACTAGTCTAGCACTCCCGACCAAAGCTTTGTAACTTGTTGTTTTTCCCTCGACTAGCTTGCTAGCTGTGGCGATGTGCACTGCGCACCGCGGGGGAGTGCCCAGGACCAGACCCAGCGCGAGCACGACTCCACAACTAGGCACTGGCACAGGCACTGGCACAGGCACAGGCAGAGGCACATCATCAAGTTCGACAGCGAGCGCTGCCCCGAAAGAAATCCAATTGTATTTAACGAATTTTTGAGTAACCCGAAAAGCATCTGCGAATCGGCTGGCGATAGCGATGGCGTTGCCTGGTCTGGTCGGGTCTGCTCGAGTCTGGCCTGGTGCGCATTGCCGTGAATCATATGGACACCATTAAATGGGAAAGGCTATGGCTATGGCAATCACCAACACGCGTCAATTGCGCGCTGTGTGAGACCGAGCAAAAATTGAGAAAAAACAAAAAAACAAAAAACAAAAACGAAATGATGAAGAAAACTGTGTGTGGAAACTGTGCGAAAGGCAACGGGCAAACTTTGATTGCAGCCTGCGCTGAAATCTGGCCGCGTTTTTCACTGGAAATGCGCAACAGATGCAGCAGAGATTCGGACTAGAGCTCGAGTGTGAAACTAGCACTGTAGAGCAACTACTACCAGACGCTTGTCATTTGGGGACCTGCAAGCATTAATAAAAACCTAATAACAACATTAAGGGTACAGATATCTGTTTGGGCTAAAACCCAATCAAATCTCACGATAAGTGCACTAAATCAGCTGCTCAAAGTGCTGGTAATAAATGTAATTTGAATTTCAGACATGTACACGCAGCAGCAACTGTTGCCGCCGCTGCTGTGAGTGCCGGCAACATTACTTAATTGCATTGCCAAGGATATCACCGAGCAATCGATCGTCACGGATTATCAACTTGTAATAGAACCCGCTCAACGTTCATATCTCAGAGTTAAATTATGCGTTGAAAGGGCTGCGCTGGCTCTCTTTGCTGTTGTTGCTGTTGTTGTTGTTGTGGCTCATTGGACAGGTGTTGATTGCTCTGGTCAGGCTCTGGTTGCCGATTTATTGCCCAGCCGCCGCAACTGTCGGTTCGATTAGAATACGCTTGCAGCATCAGCATCAGTTGCTGTTCGCTGCTGTTGTTGTTGCTGTTGCTGTTGCTGTTGCTGATGTGCATGCACTTGCCGTTCGAACGTGTTGCAAATTATTGCAACTTGTACGTGACTCAAATGACGACAACAGCCACACGCAAATTTGCTTTGAATTGAGTTGGATGCACAAATTGAAGCTAAGAGAAGAAAAAAATATGCTTAAATGAATATATTACATTTTCCGAAAGGAAAAGAAAATGTAATATCTCGCAAGAAAATAATATCTATACATATATATACATATGAGTAGCTATTGCAATCATTATCATGGCAATCATAAACAAGTCTAGGTTTCCCATAAGAAAAAGTTTAGCCCACAGCCCAATCCCATGCAGATATGTCTATGAAATACTTTGGTTAGCAACTGAAATCAAACATCAGCTAAAGGCAAATATATATATTTATCATAAATAATATATTACAACTTTTAGCATTCAAATAATGAAATATTTCCAACAATTGAAACTGCAAATAACAAAAATTTGCTTTGAGTTTTAAGCTAATTAAATTATAAAATTCAAATGCGAAAATTCCGGTTTCAATTAATGTCTATTTTATTTTGTTAAACTAACAAATTGAACAAACTTAGCAATTGCAGTTCAATTGCGGCAACATGACTTCATTTTGTTGCTGTTGCTGTTGTTGTTGCTGTTGATTGTTGCGGTTGTTGCTCGCATTTGAAAGACAATCATCGTTGAGCTGCTGCAGCCACTGCAGCAACAGCAACAGCAACAGCATCGAATGGCTCCAGCATTGCAATTTGCTTAAAATTTGAGTTCAGCTGCGGGTCAAGCAACTGCCGGCTACTGAATTTCAGCAGAGGGCGCTACAGAAATCTATTTACTTGAAGTTATTTATATATTTTTTTCAGTTTTTTTTTTTTTTTGTTTCTTCAGTATCTGAAATCGCGCATTAAAAATTGTTTTTGATAAAAATCGCAAGCAGACAACAAACTCTTTTTTTTTTTTTATTCAAACAATAACGTGCCAAAAGTTTGCTACTGCATTTTAAATATTTATAATCTCGAGTTTGTCGTCATTGCACGCCCCAACCAACAGCCCCTCCCCCTCTCCCCGGCCATGCGCCTCTGCGCCCGGCTTTATTAAGTTTGTTTTGGGGCGCACGTTTTAGTTGTAGTCGCAAAAATTTGACTCGAACATGAAAAATATCTTGTTTAGATTTTAATTTGTAGATAGACAACAAGTAGACTTAATTATCATTTTTTCTGTAGTTTGTTTTTGTATGCCAATGTCGGCTTATATATGTATACATAATACATTAGGCGAGCTTCGAGGGCGGCTTCTCGACTGTTTCAGTTTCTGTTTCTTTTTTTTTTTTTTTGGCCAACTTTCTATGAGGGAAATTTCGCCAAAGCTTTGGTATAATCATTTCCCAGCAAATCTATGCGCATCTCCCACTCGATGCTATGCAAATGTGACTTGTATTCACCGAATTAAGCACAAGAATGCCAAAGAGAAAGAGAGCTAGCAAGAGTGAGGGAGGGACAGAAAGAGAGAAAGAGAGAGAGAGAGAGAGAGAGAGAGAGAGAGAGAGGGAGCGAGGTAAGCAGTGGCTGCAGCTAGGTAAACATATTTTCCATGTCGATGCCATCGATTGCGTTATGCAAAATATATGCAAATGCCATAAATACGAACCAGAGAGACCAGACCCGACCAGACCAGGCCCCAAAATAAAAGAGCCCAAAGTGACGCAGCTAAGGAAAAACTGTTTTTCACCAGAATTGTGCACTGTTGGTGCTGGTGCTACTGCTGCTGCTGCTGCTGCTGCTGCCTTGGCTACGGCTTTGATACGTCGCGATGCCAAGATTTGTGAAATTTATCGGCCAAGTGATTGGTGAGGTGTGGGTGTGTTTGTTTGGGCAATAGAGGTACTTGGCTTTGGTGTACTGTTCATTCTCGGAACGGTAGTTAGTGCCGCGTCTTGAATAATCGACGACTTTGACAACATTTGAATATCGTTTCGTAGTCACTTCGATTGTGGCTATTGTTGTTGTTGTTGTTGCCAGGCGAAAATTGAGTTGGTGAAAGAATAAATCTGCTAAATCACGACGTTGAACCCATCTGTCAGGCGTTTGTAATTGACCCAAGGCATACCAAAATCCAACACAAGTGGGATGTTAAGGTGCCGTTCAACATGTTTAGTTTAAGCTCATGAATGCCATGCCTGCCTAATAATAAGACGAGAAAGTTTTTGAAGAGTTTTACAATAGTTATATGAAAATCTAGCTGAATGTTGCCGAAAGCATATAAATAGATGCATATTTATATAAGACTATTTATATAAAGATATAAAGTATAGGCTGCAGATTATAAGCAAGCCAAGTTATAAGAAATTCATGCCGGATAAAAGTTTTTTATATTCACGCAATTCCCTAGTAGCAAAACCACTTAATATCTCTTTGTTGAATCTTCATATAATCATTATTCCAGTTTTAATTTTAATATTTATGCTGATGGCATAATTTGAAGGTATACCTAGAGATTAGTTAGCTTATAGATAGCATATGTTTTTCATAACTCACCCATATCCCTCACTGTCTCAAACACATTTGCCTAGCTATTTATGCTGTAATTCTGTTTCTTTTTTATTTTTTTTGGTCAGCTAGAGAGAGAGAAAATCAAACCATAAATCTTGAGCAAATAGCACTCAAAAAGCAATAAGACTATTTCAACGCCATTGTGTGCTAAGTAGATTTGGAAAAGGCGATACAAATTTCACCCAAAGAATGAATAGCATTCTAGATGGCATGGGGACAATGTCCAGCAGACCAAGAGCATGCAGACGCATGCAATACACAGTTGCAGTTGCAGTTGCATTTGCAGTTGCAGCCAATACGCATTTCCATGACAATGCGGCAAGCAAAGACAAAGCAATCTGTAGGCAGAGACAGAAACAGAGACCGAGGCAGTGACAGAGGCTGTTGCAGCCTACGGGCTAATCTATGAGGCAAATCACAGTAAAAGATGCGCCATATGCTGCTGCCCCTGGCAAGGATCGTGCCTGGGTCGAGCGTTGTCCAGTTGTGGCTGAAATCAATTTGTTAGGAAAAGTAGCCAGAAATTTAGCGGGAAAACAAAGCGAACTGGAGAGGCGTGTGACGTTTACACACATTGTGGGCTACTTAAGATGCCAGCCAACGGGGGTGTTTTCCTGTGGTGCGGGCGTCCAAATAAATGGACAAATGGTTAGCTAACTGCTCAGGTAATCGGATAAACATAATTTGTGCACATAATGAAGCCAGCTGCTGATTATGTAGTAGCTATGAAGTATGAGAGAAACCACGTAGAAATGCTGCTTAAAGAGACAAAGTTTAGCACCACTTGAATCACATAAACCGCCAGCGGTTGCCTGGGCAGCTGATCGCTTATCACCACAATTCCACACAGCGGGCAACAACGTGGCACAGTTCTCGAGCTATGCCAATGATGAGGAAGCATTTGCGGTGCCAAAAGTGTCACACATGCAACGTCATCGTTGTCGCGAGCCACAGCCAAAAACAACATCAAGATGCAACCGCAACGGGCTGCTGCAGCAGCCGACAGCGTATCTCCATCTCCCTCTCTCTCTCTCTCTCTCTCTCTCTCTCTCTCTCTCTCTCTCTCCCTTTCTGTCTCTCCTTCTTTGTGGCTTTATCTGATCGCAGACATCAATAACTTGGCCTATAGCTAACCAACAACACATATCGATAAGGCCCAAAGAAAACAAATATTTTCAAGATGTTTTGCCAGAAATGTGGCCAAAAGAAATGCTGAAGCATGGCACATTGTATGGAATTCAGATATTTTTAGGGATTTCTTTAGCGCATGAGATGCAAAAACGACAAGAAATATGTTATTGTAAGAGAATGGTAATGTATGACAATGTTGCACATGGCTGGCTGGCTGGCTGGCTGGATGGCCTGAAAAGTATCAAATAACAATTGAACTAATTGATTAAGGATAAGAAATTGATATCTAAATAAATATAGTATTTTATGCATATATAAATATATATATGTATATAGATATAGAGAAAAAAAATTATCATTGCATAAACTTGCAAAAACAAATTCTATATATTTATATACATATTCTATGTTTATCTCTATTTATCCACTAAAACCTACAGTTATGCTCATAGTTATATTTAAAATTATTCTTAGATTTTACAGTCCTTGCTGAGATGTAAGTAAAGTTATTAAATATGAATTGCTTAATCAAACATTGTGCATTTGCAAGCTATGGCTCTGGGGACAGCATGTGAATAAATAAAAGTACATCAATTAAAACTAATAGAACAATTAGAGAAATGCACTCACTGTTAGAGAAACAGATAGAAAGAGAAAGAGAGAGAGAAAGAGAACGAGAGGAATAGAAAACAAAAGATCTGCGCCGCATGCGGAATTGTGAGTGTGACGAGAGTTTTGTAGTCGCCGACTTTGGCAATTAAACAAGATGAATAAATAAATGAACGAATGCATGAATGAGTGACTGAGTGTATGAGTGAGTGTGTGTGTGAGTGAGTGGGTGAGCTTATAATTTCTCAACTCTAATTCCCAAGAAGCGCACACACAAATTAGACAAATGGGCGCACTGATGAGATAGAATTTCTACATAAATGAAGCAGCATTTGCCAGCGGGTAGCGGAAGATGGGGGGATATAGGGGCGTTGCCCATAGTTGCAAAGTGCACACAAACAGTTAAACGGCAGCAACAGCAGCAGCAACAGCAACTGCTGCAATTGCAACATGCAATTACAGAGCAGCTGCCTCAAGACATAAACAATTTGCGCTATGAATTATGAATATATATAAATATATATATGTAACTGGAGACCACAGACTTGGCTCTAATTAACTAAGTGCAAGAGGCAAATCGACGGCCGACAGTCGGCAATCAGCAGGGTTTGAGCCAAAAACCCATTTTTAGCTTCATGCATTTTTAATTCCCTTAATAGCTTTTGTCTCTGTGCCAGACATTGATGGACCAGCCGAAACACCAAAAAATGAAAAACAACCAAAAATTAAAACACCAAAAATTATGCCACAGCTGCCACTTGCCACCCACCAGCCAACAGATTAAGCGACGGTGGCTGCTGCCGCTACTGCTGCTGCTGCTGCTGGAAAAACTTTTGTTGGACCTGGTGAAAAGTTGTTCTTGATGTTTGTTACCTGGGACGCAGCTGTTAGCCAACTAAGCGCAACGTGTCGTCCATCAAAATTAATTACAAAAGACGCACAGTGCAGGCCAATTGTCAGCTGGCTGGCTCAAAAGTTAAAAGGGGGTCCCGCCAACAGGGCAATAAGCCAGGCAACTGGCGCCCTCTAACGGCCGCACTCAAACTCAAGCACAGTTATGTACTCCCCTCTTCACACAGCCAAAGCCATGTGCTTAGCCGTCAACACTGTCCTCTGTGGCATCCGCTTAACAAGTTGCAACAAACTCACCAAACTTTACAAAATGATAAATTGCCACGCCAACCCCCACAGCCTAGCCGCAACAACAACAACACGTCTCGCCTCTAAACAGCGTAACATTTTCGTTTGTCAGCAGAAAAAAGCGTTGCATACTTTGGGGAGCCCGCGTTGATATTCCAGTTGGGCAGTTGGGAAGCGCTGCCAATTGGCTTTTGATTTGATTGAGTTGCTAATAATATTGTTTATTAAGAGCGCCTTAGCTGCTTTAGTATTTTGAGCTAATTATATTTAATTGGATTGGACTTCGTTGTCAAACTTAAGATATATAACTAAACTACTTATCAGAAATATTAACTTATATGATATATATATATTATGTAAAATGTATTTGGTCAATTGTGAATTTCAAATTCCGATCCATGATCAACTTAAGCTTTTCTTATATTTAAAGTAACTTAAAGTTTCAGAAGCATATCGATTACACTTTATTCTCTCTCTCTCTCTGAATGCAGTTGTGCATCGGACCCAATATGCAGCCAAACAAATTCCCACAATGTTGCCACAACAATGACAGTGTTGGGACATTGTCAGGATAATAAGGATAATGGAATGGCAGCATTGTGGCAATGCACACCAGTCGCGCACTGATTTATTGGCTAATGCGCATTTCATGCTCGGGCCAAGGCCAAATTAATTAATAACAAAGCGTATGCGCGGCTCAATTGTTGGTTTTTCATTAAGGCGTCGGCTGAATGCCCAGCGAATTGAATACGATTTATGCTGCTGATAAGCGAGTGGGGAAAAAATCGAAAAAAAAAATGTGAAGAAAATACATTGAAGCGCGACTTTAATTATAAACAAATAGCAGTAGATGATGAGAGGCCATAGATAAAATAAACAACATAATTAAAAGCGAACAACAAGTCAAATAGAAAGCACAAAAAAGTTGTCAATGGCGGACAACGTTTTGAACTCCAGGTCGCAGTTGGCACAAACATTTGCGCAAATATTTGACAACAGCAAATGCGACGAACGACATCAACTAATAGCCCAAGTATCCTTAACATGTCCTTGAATGCGACGACGCAGCAAGGCCCCCTTCCCCTTCCCCCCTTCCTTCCTCAACATGCCTTTCTATTTGTCCAAGCCTTTTAAAGCGAACCGCAAACGTCGCCGGGGGTGTGAAGAGGCGCCCCCTGGCGTCGACTAGCTCGTGCCGTTGACGTCCTGTCAGCGATAATGTCGCACATGGCTGCCCTTCGCATCCTTGTGTGACTTTCTAATTAAAAATGTAAAACATTTGCGCTCGTCAAAGCAACACAATATCTAAATTGGATATTCTTTATGCGCTCGTGACATATCCTTTTTACTATCTCCTTTGACATTTGAACTGCAGCAAGGACACGCTCGCCCTTATAGGTGATTGAATAGGTTTATTTTCAATCAATCTTTTGAGAGATGGTCGTAGGTGCTCATCGTCAAGTTATTCAATGTACATATTCTATTTTTTATATCATACTCATTATTTTATAAAATATTTTTGTAGATATTTTTGCAGATGTTAACAAAAAATATTGAGTTAGCTCATTGCCTCCTGTGAGAATTGAACTCACGACCCCTGGTTTACAAGACCAGTGCTCTGCCACTGAGCTAAAGAGGCATATGTTGATATTGGAGCCCAGTAGGCAACAGAAGTCGCAGAATTGGAAGTTGGAATTGGAAGTCAGTACGTCAGTATCTCAAGATAGGTACAAGCGATGTCTTCTTTTTGAAATAAGATAACAATCAGTTGGTTTTAATTAGTTTAAGTGCAGTTTGGTTGTACTTTCAGATAAAATCTATTTTTTGATACTTCAGAGGCAATAAGATTCTGTTTCAAGTCATGAGCAATATGTTGGAATATACTACATTCATTCAAATCATTCATTCATACAAAGGTATACTACATCATATACAAGTGTTTCTCTATATTTAGTTACCAATATACAAACGCTTTCATAATATTCAAAATTGTAACATAAAGCAAATGTATGAGCTATATATGATTATAAGTCATATGTATGCTATAACAATGCTAAATATCTAAACTGTTCCCATGCAAAATTATCGAAAATACTGAAATACTCGTTTTGAGTCCACACAGACTTAAAGTACATTTGGGTATTCACTTTTTCATAAACTCAGATTATAACTAAGATTATAAGTGAATTGTTTACCTTTTTTTCATGTTTCCAGGTTCATTGAATCATTTTGTGTTGTTTTATTTTGCTTTAAGGCCCTCTATTCCGAGCCGAGGGCCTGGTCAAAAAGGTAGGCAGGCAGGCTTGCACACAGGTTTGCGGTTTAATCCTTCCAGACGAATGCGTTGAAATTATTTATTATGACGCAAAACTTTTTTTCCGGCCGCGACATTTTTCGAACACGGCTGCGCCCGTTATCTGGCGAAAAAGAGCCAAAGGGCTCCACTGGGGTCCGCATCCAGCCCGGGGGTACAACAAAAATAGAAAATTTCGTGCGTTAAGCCGCAAAATGCTTTAAGAGGTGGACAGCTCTTAACGTTGCAATAAAAAATTGGATGTAAGCTGATTTTTAAGAGACATCAAAAGAGTTTTTTTTTTGTGGTTGTTTGGGCCTAATGGCTAAGCATGTCGTAATGATATCCTGTCATTATTGTTACAATAGCGATGACATCATTGTCAGCCGGCTCAAGAGAGTTAAAGACAATGCTAATTGAATTTAAAGGAATCCTCTTTGGACATAAATTCTTGCTTTAAGTGGGGTTTTCTAACCCTTTTGGCGGCCACTGTTCTTAGTCTGATTTGCCATGCAGAAGTCATGTTTTCTTAAGTGTCTTATTGTTGGCAATTAGTGCGGCTTTAATTGCCGAAACCGTTAAGAATTTATATGCCACAAAATGCGGCAACCGTTGCGCTTTATGGCGCTTGAGTCAGAGCCAAAAAAAAAAAAAAAACACAACAAAAGGGATATGCCTGTGGGCCACATTTATTGACTGACCAGATCATTAATCCTGCGCCTTGTTAAGCCAAAAACAATTTGTCCAAATAACAATTAAGGCTACCAACCACAAGCTCGCACCCTCGCATCCTCGCACAACCCCCCATAGCCAACTCGACAGTTGGCTAATGAAATCTGTTCCTTTCGACTGAAAGTGACGCAAGTTGCCCTCTGATTGATGACTTTAAAAATATATTTATTTGACTTTCCTACTTTTCTCTTGCATTTGTTTAAATTTCTATTTAATTTCGCTCTTTTATTATGCATTGTTTGCTGCAGCCGCTATTTGTGCTGCATTTTTCTGTTTCTGTAAACATCCATTAAAGTCCATTATATCAGAAATTTTTCTGTTCAGTTCTTTTTTTGTTCATTGTGCTGTACATTTTTGGCATAACAATGAGTTTTTGGAACAGATATGGCTTGAAAGTAGTTATTTTACTATAACTAATGGAGCTATTGTTAGCGACTGCACAATAGCTTTCAGAGAGAAAACTAGAATACATTTTAAATCTAAAATATTTTAGCTACTTAAATAAAATCAGTTACTAATTTTGATTTTATTATACAATAAATAAGAATAATAATATTCTATAACATTGAAGCTTAATGTTCTCAATCGCATTTGAGAGTTTTCTTTTATACTGTTCCTTAAATATCTTTAAAACTGTTTAGGTTTCTAAAGACTATTTTGAAATATTCCTATTTTCATATATTCCTATTCATTGTTCTCATAGAGACATATTTCAAGAAAGCATAAACTGCATGTCAAGTCTTAAAGTTCACATTCCTTGATTAGAAAATACCCGTTCAACATATGTCATCAGCTCTTGGCATAAATTGTACATTGCACTTAGAGGTTATTCACTCGCTTATTTCTGCATTAATAGAAATAATTAGCACTTGACCATGCAGCAATTGTCAATAATTAACATAATGGAACCATAAATTGCGAAAGTCCACCCCAGAAGAAAGTCCAATTGACACAGAGCAAAGCAATGAAAGAAAGCAGAAGGGAAAAATAAAAATAAATAACATAACTAAGCAAATATTACCATTGGGCAGCATAATAAATTCTAGTGAAAGCGCAAGTTGTAACGCCACATAAATTAATATGAAATGTGCATATGGCACCACAGAGTGGTGCCTCGATGCCTATCTCTAACAATTGCAACCAGTTGCCGAGTGAAAGTGAGCAAACAGTTCACATCGGCACATGGGCACATGGGCTTTAATTACTGCCTCCCCACCCATTTGTAGAAAGCATGTCCATTCGCCTGGACATGACGGGGGCCCAGGCAATGGTCATTTTGGAGTCGCATCTTTGGTTAATTACCAAGATGTATGCGTGTCGCGCACACAGCCCAATTAACCCCCATTATGGGCTTTGTGGGTGACGACCACGACGACTACGACTCAACGACTCAACGCTTCCACACCAGCCCCTTCAGCTGCGACTTCGACTTGAGCTTGTTCAACACTCGTCCTGGGCGTGTGAGCGAGGTCAAGCGCTTGGTTGGGCAAGTAATTAAGATTTTTGCTGGGCTTCCCTGCCCCACAAAAACAACCATAACAACAACAAACACTGGGAGCAACAAGCTGCACATATCCATAAACGCGCTCTATGCGACGCAAACAACTCAGCGCCTCCCCGCCCGTTCAAGCACCACAAATTGCTTTATGATGTTGCAGATTATGATAATGAATGCCATCTGGACTTGCACTGGACACTGTGCAGGCAGCCAAGGGCGCCTCTGAGTCAGCCCACCACTTGGTTGACACTTTAAGTGATTTAATGTTATTGTTTTTGAACAGCTCCACAGCAATGCGACTTATAAGTACGGCCACATACGGCCCTCACTCTCCCTCTGCTCTCTCTCTCTCTCCTACCTTCTGCCAGCGTCTAAATAATTTAATGAATATTAATGCGTGACATTTAATTGAAATGTTTCACTCTTTGCAGCCTGCAAGTTCACAGTACTGCAAAACGCATATTACAAAACAGATTTAAGGAATATTCAATTTCTATATATGTTGAAGCAATAAGCAAGCCACAACAAACAAGCAAAGAAAGTTATTAATATCTATTAGAAAAATTATAATGACTTCAAGCAAGTTTACTAAGAAGCAAACAGCAGGAGTTGATACGGAATCAAGAATATAAATTATTATTTTTAGCTTTTATTGAATTGGTATTTGATGATCACAAATATATATTAATTTTTAATATAATTAATACAAATATTTTCTATGAAGTTTTCATCTAAAAACATGGCTAAACATAAGTCGCATTGCCAATTTCGAACTCTTTAAGCCCTGCATTAAAGCCGTTGACTTTTCTATTAAATAAATGTAACACAAATTCAAAAATTCATATCTCTCCTATCTGGCTAATGCATCAAATTAAATATTTTGTGCAACTTTATTGACTTGGAATGAAATAAATCCGTCGGCGTTAGCCAAACTCCACTGAACTGAGTTGAGGGACTGTTGATTTCGCAACACCAGCAGTCAACCACCCACTTTTCGTTCAGTGTATGTGTGAACTGCTATTGAAATGTTTTTGATTGGAAAAAATTTAATTTCCTATACGCTTCAGAGTGTGCTTATCGCCGCAGCATTGTGTCAAAAAATTGTCAATTTTTTGCCCAAGCAATTTCTTTTTTTTTTAAATTTAAATCGAGTGTGACAAGTGTGACTCGAAAGCATTTAATGGATAGCTAAACTTTTTTGTATTGCCGATATGTTGTAAGTACCTCAAACCACAATTAATTAAGCCCGAGCTGTTGATAACAATGCTGGGAAAAAGTGAATAGCGAGATTTCATAGACAGTCGCCAAATATTATTTCTCTTTTTTTTCCGCAGTCTACTTTTTTTTGTCAAATGCGAATAGCTTCAATTACGATTTGGAGTTTCGATTTGTGGCAGCCAATGGGAAAGTGCAGAGAAAAAAGACGATGTATTAAACGTTTTTCGTAGCGGCTGCCAACCAATTTTCGCATTCATGGAAATTTGCTGCCCACACAAAAGGCGGCTCCGAAGAGAAGAAAAACCGCAAAGCGTGGAGTGAAATTCATTTTTTCCATTAAATCGAACCGTTGATTGTGCATGCACAAATGTCAACGCTCGGTTAGATGGCTGCGGCCTGATAGGTTGCCAGCTTCCATTCCCCCCCTCATTCGCCAACTGCCCTTACCACGCCCCTCAGCTCACACAGCTTGTGCCGTCGCCTCCTGTCACATGCGAGTGCCAAAGCCCACCCAAGGGAGTATTTTCCCCGACGCACGACAACTCCAACTGTCCGACTGTCGCAACACCCTACCCAAAAGTTGGTCCAGCAAACGGCTCATGTGTTAGCTACAGCTATGGCTATATATGTACTGTATACTTTTTTTTTGAATATTCCTCTTTTTTTCGCAACTCTGGAAATTCGATACGAACCGAAATGGCTTTTTGACAAACAATGACACGAACCTCACCTACTATTTGGGGCGCATTTGTTGCGGTTTTTTCTTCTTTTGCTCCCATTGAGAATCGCATTTGCAAATGAATTGCTTATTGACAGTTTGATAGAATGTTGGCTGGCTGACAGTTGCCTCTGTTGCTGTCTCAATACGGCTTGCCTTTTGTTATTCTTTAATTATGCATTGCGACATAAAGCAGCAGCAAAAGTCAGCATCATGTTAAGAGAAAAGAAACAAAAATTGAGAAATTTGCCCGATTGATTTATGGAATTATTGAGAGTGATTTACATGCATATACTGAAGGTATAAACTGATGGTGGATCGGAAGAGATATAGATCCAACTTGGGAATTTGATAAGTAAAGATTACAACTCATATATAATAATGAATATTAGATAAGTAATAAAAAACTTATATTTGAATATAAAAAACAAGCCATTGATTGACTTCAAAGTAAATTGATATAAGTAAATATTTGTAGTATTGGAAATTGGAAATATTTATAGTATCCACAAGCTAAGGTTAAGTTTAATTTTGATCCAGCTTTACAAGCAATAGCTTTTATCTAGATCATTCATCAGGTACCTCACAAAACGACTTTTACTCTCTATAGCCTTGTGACATTTTCCTATAAACTATATCTGATCGACAGAAGTTTCCATTAGCTCAACGATATTTTAAAGGCGAACAGTTGTCCATATCTTTGAGTGCCCCTTCAACTGGCTGAACACACTGCAGAGAGCGCACTTCAGACTTTGTCGTCATTTCCCCTATCATTGCTGAGATGAGCGACATTATAATAATAACAATAAATTCGCATTGCAATTAACAACTTGGCTTCTCGTTGAATTTAATGCATGCAAAATCCATTAAATCACTTAGAATGCACAAATCTGGCGGCGACTGACTGCATTAAAAAGTGCTAAAAAGCGAACAGAACATTTGAGAATTTGAGAGCACTTCAGAGCAATGATATATAATACGACTACAAACAGTTGATTTGATGTGTGCTGAAAAGTCAGGACACAGGCCAGGACATGCACAGGAGCAGACGACCGCAGTTCGTGCTGCCTGATGTCGATGATAATGTAACAACACTCAACCTTCTCCCTCTCGTCCTTTCATTTCATACCACTAGACAACACTGACAGTGCCGGGGCGTGGCAAAGCTGGGCCAAAGGGTTGGACAAGCGTGTAAAATCGTGAAACAAGGGTAAATGAAAAATCACCACAGAATGAATTGTCACAGTTTTCAAATTTAATTACTGACATGCAAATGAAGACACGACTTGAGCAGATGAATGAGATCTGTAATTAAGCTCTATACACTCTACACTCTACACTCTACACTCTACACTCTACACTCTACACTCTACACTCTACACTCTACACTCTACACTCTACACTCTACACTCTACACTCTACACTCTACACTCTACACTCTACACTCTACACTCTACACTCTACACTCTACACTCTACACTCTACACTCTACACTCTACACTCTACACTCTACACTCTACACTCTACACTCTACACTCTACACTCTACACTCTACACTCTACACTCTACACTCTACACTCTACACTCTACACTCTACACTCTACACTCTACACTCTACACTCTACACTCTACACTCTACACTCTACACTCTACACTCTACACTCTACACTCTACACTCTACACTCTACACTCTACACTCTACACTCTACACTCTACACTCTACACTCTACACTCTACACTCTACACTCTACACTCTACACTCTACACTCTACACTCTACACTCTACACTCTACACTCTACACTCTACACTCTACACTCTACACTCTACACTCTACACTCTACACTCTATACTCTACTCTACTATGTTTGTTTGTATATAACTTCTAGGGTATTAAACTACATTTTATTGACAACTCTTCCAGCCAACAACATTTCATGTTCATCATCAAACTGTCAAAATTGAAATTTAAAAATGTCAGAAATTTTGACACGTACCCACATTTACAATCGCGATGCTGATTTCATATGTGAATGATGTCATGCATGAAAAACCGATAACAAAATATTGACAAAGAGTTCACTGAAAATGCAAAAATAATGGTTAAGAGTTGTGAAGGCTTCAAACATATTTTTGATAACTCCATATTTAAAGGCTTTTGAGTGTGGACAAGAGGTAAATATTGTTGCAAAAGATCTCATCAAAATCAAGTTGAAATGAACGAAACTAATGCTAAACATTGTATGCCTTACCAGCCCGTAATAAACCACCAAATAATCCACCAGTGCTTAAAGCTCATAAATGTCAGTTACTACAAAAAATTATCATTATTTTGCGAGGTAGTTTACAACACTGGCTAACGAGTACTAATGGACCTGGGTGCTCGCAGACAGAGAGTGGACCATTTGCAAATTGCCGAAAATTGTTGGCCAGCTGCGGCCCATGGCCAACAGTAGAAAAAATAGGTGGGCGGGATTTTTCAATTAGCCTAAAACCAGGCTGCAAAGGCTGCCAAGCTGGTGACCAAAATATATTTAATACCTTTTATCCAGCCTCATAATTCGCATAATGACAAAAAGTCTCATTTGGTAATTTAGCCAGTGTGTGTGTGTGTGTGGGGTATCAACAAGAACAGTAAACGAACGAACCACCCAACCACATTTCGCTGACCAGCCGGATGCACTTCAACTTTCCACCCTGTTGCGTACAATCAAGCGTGTGGCAGGTGAGGATGGCGTGGCCGGTGGGGGGAGTGGTGAAAGGGGACACCCGCTGGCACACGACAGCCTTCGTCGAATTGTTGCAAAAGTGCGAAACCGCAAATGTTAAGCGCAACACAGAAGTCAACGCCACCACCCAAACAAGCCCATCGTCAACCGCAAATGCTCTGCGCGCTCTGTGTCGACCCACTCGATGCCGTCGACAAAGCTCTTCAATTTGCTTGCCATCTATTATGGCAGCTCATTGTGGGATTACCGACCCACAACCACAGAGCAACCACTGGCGTTAACATTGACGTTGACTGCGACTGCGACTGCGACAGCGACTCCGAATGCGGGCAGGGGCGTTGAGCAATTGCTAATAAAAAGGGTGGAAAATCCACTTTGCTATGGCATTTGATTTTGATTTTTCTCTCTCTGTTTGCCCATTGACTCGAGGGACTTGAACGCTGCGAACGAACAGAGGGAGAGATTTCTAGAGATATATATTTGAGATATATATATATATTTGACTGTTGATGTCATCGGATAAGCAGAGGTTTATGTACCAGGTGAGATTGGTTATGGGAAAAATATACTGTAAATAGTATAATAATAAAGTAGATAAATTGATTAAAAAAACTCAACTTTATTAATCTAACAACTGAAAAAATATGAAAAAATTAAATAAAAATACTAAAATAATATAATATAATAATAAAGCAAACATTACTATCCTTTCTTATGACTTTAAATGACATCCAACATGGAAACAGTTGAGGAATGACTCGAATGCCCATCAGTAAACTGCGCCTAACCCAATAAAAATGCCAGGAAAAGCTAATTCATCAGCACAAAAGCTAAGCTGGTTGTGAATGAGGTTTGGACATTTGGTAAGGAGGCTTCAACAATGAATGAATGGCATCCAGCTGAGTGAGCTCGTCAGTGAGCAGGTCTTTACAGGATTACACTCGATTACAGGATACATTACACAAGTACCGACGGGTGGGCAACAGTTTGGCAACTGCTCTGCCAAATAGGTATCAGCCAACCCGCTGGGCATGATCAATCAATTCGAATCAAATTTGATTTGATGCACAACTGACTGCAAGAGCCACACCCTATGTCGGGGTTGCCAACTGGGAAACGATTCCACTATTATGATTATTACATTGCCATTGATGTCGAAATGGAAGCCATGTTAATTATGAAATTGAGCTTTGGCTTTTGGTTTGGGTTTGCGTTTGCGTTTGCGTTCGCCGAGACTGCCAATCTGTAATTAACCACTGAAAACTGGACTCAAAGCGATTGCCCGGCAAACAAATCATTTTGTGGCCAGCGATATGGATAATAAAAAAAAACTCAAACACAAACATATCCACAACCCATGGGCATTTTGATTTGCCTTTTCGTCTGGGCTTAATGAAAAACGGAAATGCCACTTGTTTTATTCTCTCATTCAACATCCTCATCAAAGTCCCTCGGCCAAAAGCTTTTGTATTTTGCGTCTTATTACATCTGTCCATGGGCGGGTTACAGGGGGGGAATCTCGTGTTTGCTTATGTACTTTGTTTTTAGCGATTAATTAATGCAATTAATCTGCAGCTGGATTCGTGACTTTGGGCCTCAGGCTTTTGCCTTTCAGTTTGATGAAATTGTTTGTGCGCATTTCTGTGTATTCCCTTGGAGCTCTGCAGCCATAAGCATTGAGTGTAAATAACTGGTAAAGATTAAGTTGAGATTAACGCTAATAAAGAAATTCATTAAGTAGCGCTGAACGTATATCAAATACCATGTACATCATTTCAGCTTACAAGAAATTTATTAAGCAATTAAGATATAGTTTGGCTGACGTTATATGCAATCCTCAGAGACTTTTAAGACTGAGCATATCTGAAGGAGCCCAATTTTTGGATCCACCAAAAAATATACATATGTTCAACAATTCATTTATATATCCCATAGGGGCGAAGTACTTTGCATTCATATAGACAGACGGACAGGCGGACATTCCATAAAACCAATATACTCTTTTCACTATGTAAACGAGTATAAAAAACGTATTTCCATTTGTTAGTGAAATGTAGAGACCGAGTCAATTTAGTCAATGCAATCTATCAGATAGCACTTCAGTCTACTTTCAACAAAGCTTTCGCAATTTTAACAGCTTTTTTCTGGTTTGCCTACAAGTTTTTTGGTATCATAAAATAAATTAAATAAACATCATACAAACGAATTCGAGAGCTGTGTCTGTTTGTGTATTTGCATCTGTATATATATCTCAATATAAGATCAACATTTCTATACCCATTAAAGTGCAGTTGCTTTCCCTTAGCTAGACTCTTAGCCAGCTATTAGAACATAACGATGCCAATAATAACAGCTAACGAAACTCATTTCGTATTGGCCAGCCATTACTGCTCGCAGTATCTATTAGCACTTGAACAAATTACCATATTAATTGCTACTAATTAAAAATGCATTAAAACACAGAACTCGGGCCGTAACGGGAGCGGAATTGGCATCAGAAATGGGCAGGCTGGGAGTCTGGCAATTTATTATGCTTTGTCATCTCTGTGCCGCCGGGACCAAATGTGCAAAATGATAATAATAAACATTTTCATAATGGCTCCGATATCAATGAGTTCATAACGTTGGCCGCAGTCCTCCTCGCACTGTGTACTTTCAATTAAAAGCCAACTTTCAGCCATAATTCAAAAACTAAAATATGCAAAGCGGGTTTTGTGGTGAAAGTTTTCAATCGCATCGATTCGCATACAACGAGGGGTTGTCAAATGTATCTGCATATAAGTTTGTGTAGGCCACCACGAACCCAATCCAACCACCAAGCCACCCAGCCACCCAGCCAACAAGCCACACAACCTGGTGCACCTGTAACATCTGCGCATCCACCGCAGTGCGATATTTATGCCATAAATTCCGGCTGTGTGGCACATTAATTAATTTGCTTTGAGGTATTTCAAAAGGATTATTTACCGCTCATTTCACATGAGTGTGTGAGTGTGTGCATGTGTGAGCGCGTCTGTGTGTGGGTGGCTGTGTGTTAGTCAATAGGCTTAACTTTGGTGCGTGTGTGGAGTTATTCAAAATTTATTTCATAATCATTAGACCTGCCGATAGAACATGATATGCTTGTGTATTAATAAAGGCAGTATTAAACATATTGATGGCCTTCATACACTATATACCTTAGCTTATACAATTGATTTAAATGCTTTAAGACATTACTATAGTAAAGCTTTGACTTTAATATTCTAATATCTATGGCAATCTCTCAATCTCTTTACTTTCTCTCTCTCCGTTCGCCTTCTTTCAATACTCTCCTTATATTTCAGCCAACATTCAAATCCCCTTTTGCAACTAGAGCAGCACTTAGTCTCAGCTGCGTGTCGAGAAACTTTGTGACATTCTCAAATCTAATGAACAAAAATTAATTTGTAATAATAACTCAGCTAACACGAAACGATGCCACAAGCTGCTGTTAACCACCTCAGAGTTCGGCATCGCCCCTGCCGGCCCCACTCAATAAGCCTTTGGCTCCTGTTACACAGCCGCCGAAGGAGTTGCGCCACAAGTGGAGTGGTGAGGGCGTTGCGATTTCAAAGTGTTTCCTGTTTCCAATTTGCATAAAATTCGTTAAAATGTCTAACGGCATTAATGAGCAGGGCTGGAGGGGGTGTGGCTTCAGTTCACCTGTTGCCCGGCATAAGTGTCATCGGCTGTGCCCAGTGGAGCTCAAGTGTAAATGGATCGCCTTGTGGTATACCGTAATTGAGTGTAATTAAATCCAGCCCGAAAAAGAAAAACAAATAACAAACACTTTGAGCTGGCGGCGGCAGAGCAGTGGGTGGTTGCCCAGGGCTCAAACCACAAACCACAAATCGCAACCCTTTGCCTTTTGTCTTTGTCGCAGTTTGTTTCTTTAATTATGTAGCGTGAATAATTTTTGCTCTTTGTCTCGTCTGTTTATGAGACATTGATTTTACTTTTCTATGTTTTAATTAGTGGAAATTCTCTTGTAATTGAATACAGCTGGAAAGTGAATTTGACTCGGGAATGAGCTGTGTTTAGAATAGAGATTTTTTTAATTGCTTTAAAATATAGTAGTAGTCAGAAAAAGCTTATTAAAATATTTTTTAAAAATTCATTATTTTCTGTTATAAAATATGTAAACAAAATATAAATGATATATATATAAAATCTATTATATATTTATATACTCAAACTATATCTTCGAAGAGAAACTATCTCCTCTCGAACTGCAGCAAAACATTGCAAGCCGCAAAAAGTCTTAAGCATTTTTTTTTTGCTCTTGCTCGTGTCATGTTAGCCAAGTTTGTTTTGTTTGGGTAAAAGGTGTAGTTCTAACACTTTTATTTGCATTGTGTGTGTCTGTTTTTGGCCAAATTGTCGCCAGCTTTCGGTTTGCTGCTTGTTTTGCTTGCCACAATTTGCGGTGCCAGCAATTTGCAACAACAGTGACAGAGTAGAGCGGAAAGGGAGGCAGGGGATCTTCTAGCTGCCCCCCCCCCCCCCTGCGTTGTGGCACGCTGTTTGTTGATTGTTGGCTGATTGAAGCCACCAAGAAAATTGCAGTTGTTGGTTTTGCTGCAGTCTCTGCGTGGGTTCTGTGTGCGACTGATTGCCTTACAATTAATGTTTTCGCCTGGCGCACACCACACGAAAAGTAAAAAAAATTTACATTTAATTTGAGTCAACTGCGCGCTGCGGCCCAAAAGAGGTGCTAATGAAACTACAACTCTGCGTGGGTGCTTGCTTGTTCATGCTGTTCTGCTTACTTCAAGTTAAATCCTAAGTTGCTCAATTAACGCATTGCTCAATCAATAAGAAACACTATCGAAAGTGGTTGGATTTCACAGGTCGGAGGAGATTGTATTTAGATCAGAAAATAATGAATATAAAACTAATTATATGAAATATTTTTATTATTATTAACTAATAATAATAAAATGATAATAATAATATAATATGAATATTTATAATAACAATTTTGATAAAAGATATTTTAATGATAATAAATATAGCATAGAAACAAACCAAATTTTCTTGATTTTATTTTACATTCATAACTTTTTTTCTTATTGTTAAAACTTAACATTGTAAATATTAAATATTTTGTATATATTTTTTTTGGAAATATTAAATTGAAAAATAAATAAAATATATATTCATATTTTTGTTTTAACTAAAAAGAAACTATAAAAATTTGTTTTTTAATGTTCTACAAGTCTTTATAAAATTGTCAAAGTATTAAAGCCATAATTTAAATGAAAAGCTAATTAAAAACTTAAAGAAATTGTTTTGTTATAAACATATTTATATATTTCCTTCAATTTTTATATGCGAAAAGGGCACATACTGCCTGGTAAAAAAAATAAAAATAAAAAACAGATTACGTTATCTTCACTTGAACGTCGACCATTTGTGGTCGCACGGACGACCTGACCAAATGTTGTAATTAACCTTAGAGTTGGCGCGGGGCGAGTAGAACAAGTTGCGACTAATCCTGAATTATTATTTGCCATAGTCGAGCAAACGACAAGCAAATGGTTTATTTTCAATTTATGGCACGAAAGGGTTACCCAAGCCAGGCAAGCGGCAAGCGGAGGGGTTAACCCTCCATTGGCAATGTTTCCAAATCATTTGCATATGAATTTTGCTGGCATCTTTCTGCCATTCCACACTTGCCTAGTTGAGCATTCAAATTACTGTTATTATTATTTTCACTCATATGCCACTCGTCCGGGTGGGTTTGAGGTTAGGTTGAATAGTGGGCTGGGGTTGGGGTTGGGGTCGGACAGGCAACCATTAAAAGCCGGCACGACCTTTGAGCTGCGGCGATGCGCTTGGCGCACTTCCTCGTTGGCTTTTAATTCTATTAGACAAGGCCACAAGGCTCAGCGCTTATCGCTGCCGGCACACATGTCGCCCGCCTCTGGCTAACCTCACGGCTGGCTGGCGCCCTCTAGCGGTCGGGCAACAGTTTCGAGGCGCGTAAAAGGTTAAAATTATAATTTGCGGCTTCGTCGTCGCACTTTATTACGCAACTTTTTGGCATTTGTAGTCAACAAGCGTCGACACGCTTAATTTCTTGGCCGCCTTTTCATAACATTTGTTCAACACAATGTATTATACACATAGAGAGAGCAGGCGGAGCACTGGAGGCGTGGCTGTGCTTTGTTTGCCCTCCGCGTTCTCCACCAAAAACAAAAGGATGCTGTTTAATGGCTCTGCGTGGGTCGCTTATCAGCCACGGATATCCTTGACGCAGTTGCCACAAAACAAATAAAGGTTAGTTACAAGATTCTCGAGGTTTTGGGGTTTTCGGTTTTCGGTTTTGGCTTTTTCCGAGTTTATTTTTGTTTGTCTTCACTTTACACCTAAGCGGAAAGTGCGCAAAGTTTCGCAGTTTGCGGTGGGATAAGCGAGCGATAAGCGCCGTTTGAATTATTTTGTTAGCTGCCAAAAATTGTTTATACTATTCCGTTAGCTATACACAGGAGTGCTGTACAGACATATATGCAAAAAGGTTTTGCTTTGGAAGGGCGTGCACATAAATGTTTTACCTTGCAGATAAACAAGCCAATGCAGCTTGATTACATAGAAGCTGCAGAGGTAATGTAATACTAAGAGATATGTTTTAATATAATGAATATACTATATACATATGTTATTATTTACAACAATTGACACAAGTCAATGAGATGAAAACTACTTCAACTTGAACCTTTTGAATTCATCAGCAAGAAGTAAGAGAATCTTAGTTAAATAGCTTGAATTATTCACTATTCTCAAATATAATACAATTGATTTATAACCAACTACTACTGACAAAGCTCACAAGGATCCTCACAGTAGAATATATATGTAACTTCATAGGCTAATCGGGTCAAAAGCTAATCGTTTTGCTAGCCGCACTCAATTACTATCTTGTATCATATATATTAAGTATATATTATCAAATTAATAATATTATTCAACAGATTTTAACTGATTCAATACCTTCTTCAATTACAACCATCACAACAGCCTAAGCTCAGCCCAAAAAATATACTCGCTTGCATATGTACAAAGCATTTAAATGATTTTCTACGCCCCCTTTGCCAGCTCCCTCCTGGCGAAATGGGATGCAAACAAGCTCAAGCCTTGGCTATATGCCCATTGCCACAAACATAACAAATTGTCAAGGCATAAGATGGCATTTAATCTTCAACAAATTGTGAGCCACTTGTACAGACAGCTTAAATAAATACAGTCAAGAGCAGCCGCACACCACCTGCACCACCGATTCGCCTGGCAATCTATCAAGCTGCACAGTACGCATAGCGTGTTATGCGGAAATTTGTGAAAATCTCTTTTGGGGTTTGCATTTTCTTCTCTTGTTCGTTTTCTTTTTTTTCTACTTTTCTTGTAGTCATATGAAATTTGCATTTTAAGTCAATAAATTCACTTTGCATACGCACACACGTTGACTGGAAGCCAAAACATGCTCTATAAATCTGTTCGCGTCGAGAGGGGCGTGGCAGGGGGAGTTGTCTTAGCGGCTTAGCCTTCAGCCTGCGGCCAACTTAAGTCTGGCTACTGACTTGCAACTACCTAAGCCCTCTCTCTCTCTCTCACACTCACTCTATGTGTACACCCCTGTATTACCAGATTACGGCAAGTGTGAGTGGGCAAATAGCTGAGAATAACTGAGAGCTAAGAACTGTGAGCTGAGAATTGCGACTGCCGTCGCCTTTTGTCGCTTTGGCCGTGCTTAAGGCGATATTTGCGTTATTTACGATTATTTACAATTTAAAATTTACATGCGCCAACCCGCCCCCTCCTGCAGAGTGTCTGTCTGTTGCCACGATGTTGTACATCCTTCGCCTCGTGTATCTTGATATGTTGATTTTTATTTATATCACAATTACTTGGCTCTAACTACAGATTTGCTCTGCCTAACTGTGGGTAAGCGCGTTAGGATTTAGGTAGTCTTATTGGATGTCGATAGATAATTAAAAATAATACGAGATTTGAGGTATTGAAACTATGAGATGGGATGCGTGTGTATGTCAACTGAGTGGAGTGGAATAGAATAGAATAGAATAGATCATTATGATAAATCAAATCAAATAGGATGCATAGCAAACTAAATTTAAGATATTCATTTAGAATTTGTTAGAACTTAAAGACATTCTCATATTCCCTTTTGAGTTAGAACGGAGTACGATTTAAAATTTATTGGCAACCAGTTTTGAGTTTTCACTTCTCTTGCGCTTTGCAAATTTATACGGTGGTGCGATATTTAGCCGGCAGCATTTGGATAATCGAAGCCGCGTTGCACCGCATAAACTTCTGTGCAGTTGCAACCGCTGAAGAGGAAACCGAGGCTCAACAAGCATCAACCCGTTGCGCCCCGTACCGTCAGCAACCAACTATAGAAGTCAGCATCACAGTTTGGCATCGTTTTTGAGGCAACTAATTGAATTATTAGCGGCTGCAGCCAGTGGTTGGGCTTGTGGTTGTGTTTATGGTTGGGTCTGTGGCCGGTCCGTCTGCCCGTTGTGTGCACATTGAAATTATTGTTGGTGGTTGACAAGGATCAGCGCCGACGCCTTATTTGTGTTCATGCTCATTGCACAGCCACAGCCACAGTCACAGCCACAGTCACGGGCACAGCCGGGCCCCCTCTACGCTAACCAACTGCTGCTGCTGCTGCTGCTGCTGCTGCCCTTGGGCAATGGGTGGACCAAGTTCTAACAAGCGGGTGTTGGCCACGTTGCAGCCCAGTTGGCAAGGGAACTTGGGTTGCTATTGCCGCCGGCTGCCAACATGTTCTTGTAAATCATTGATTAATTCTTACTCTTTTTGCATATGATTAGTGAAAGTTACGAGCGCAGATTTAGATTCAGATTCCAACAGGGTTTGTCCGAGCAATGCACAATTAAATTACGGCCACAACCCTTGGCCAAACTAACGTAAGGAAAAATCTAGTGTTGACATGCTAAATACTAAATACTCTTATATTATATATACTCAATTGGAAGAGGAATCAACTATATCCTATTTCTGCATCATCTTTAAGACAGAGTTCACAGACGGAGTCAGAAACATGACTCAATAGATTCAGCTCTTTCTGATTAAGCATATATCAACTTGTGCTGTGTTAGCTCTTATATTAAAGTACCCTCAGTTAGGGCATATATATGATATAACACATGTGCGTACAACCCTTTGTTTCCAACAATCCAATTCCACACTGGGATATGAGATGCACACACTTTCCTGACACTCTGACACTCTGACACTTTGGTCTGGCAGCAGGCAAATGTCACGCATGTCACACGGACCAAACAATGACCAGATATAATCAGCGTGTCTTGCAGGACGACTACATATCCTGACACTTTAGCAGTTTCTTTATAAGAAATGTGAGAAACTGAAACTTTCAAGAGTGAAAACTTGCATATCTGTTGGCCAACTTTGTGGTGCATTATGTAAACTTTTTGTTCACAAACTTTGAACTTAGGAATTTTCATCGAGTAGTTGACACTAGTTGGACTAGAAGCAGCACATGCAGTATGGGTATATAAGTATGTATATATAAATATATATGTATATATATATTTAGAGAGAGAGAGAGAGAGAACTCTCATAAGTGGAGCACACTAAGACTAGCAAATGGCCTGCGCTTCCGCACAATTAGTTCGTTCCAATTGTGCGCCTTCGGGTGTCTAGAGGAATATTTAAGAGTGTAAAAAAAAGGAAAACCATTTTCTGAGCTAGCAATTTACAAGGTGTTAGACTTAAGAGATGGAAGCGGGACGAGTTGGGGTAGTGGGGAGTGGGGAGCCGACAGGGTAGCTGTTCTCGGCAGACAAAAACAAATCACTTAGCCTTAATGGCTTATGAAGGCAGCGCATTTAACCAAAAACCTCAAGCAGTTAAGCGCAGCGACAGTGGGTGTCTGCAGAAAGCCAAGGAAAGACAGCAAAAACTGGAGAAGGAGGTGCTGCAGCAATAGAAGCTGTCAAATGGTTGTCTTTACACACACACACACACACACACAGAGAGGAAACTGGAACATTGCACGCTGCTGACGCTGCCGGCGCTGAGTATGAGATGGAGAAATGAGATGTGAGAACTGAGACCTGGGACTGGGTCTCCAGCTCGCATAATGGGCGACCCAATTAGGCAAAGTGAGTGTTGGTGTAATGCATATGAACCATAAAACAATTGAACAATGTGCTGACAACAATTAACAAACATGCATAAAGACCCGAGAGACTGAAAGCAGAAGGAAGTCAAATACTTGTATGAACAAGTACATATTATAAATATAACTTATGCTGAATCAAAAGAACAAGCATATTCCTATCACATATTCCATACTTAACAAGTCATAGTCTCCGTTAGCATTAGTCTTATTAACAGGCCCCTTACCAATTTGATTAACTAAAAGCTATAGATTCTATTGCTAGCATATGCCTGGCCGATAAATTTCTCACAGCTGTCTGTCATTTGTTTATTAGATTTGTCAATGCAACAGTTTTTTGTCAAGTACATCCCCCCAGCGGGCCATAGAAATCATCGGAATTGCAAATAGATTGAGCACAAAAAAACTTTTGTCCAGCACAAATGTCGGGTGTCACATGCAGGCGATGCGTATAAATTAGAGAATGCCACCGAGTGGCCATTGTGTGTGGCATCTTAAATGTCAAAAGTGACACCCCTCGCCCTTGCACCCTGTACCCTGCACCCTGTACCCTGCACCCTGCACCCTCGGCTTTGCCAAGTGCACCTGAAGCCCTTCAACTTTGACTCAAACCGCCGGCAAAACAATAAATTTCCCTTTGGAAGCCATTGACTAAGGACAAAGAGGAGGCACAGCTTCCAACCTGACCAAAGCCCTTACATATCACACACACTCACACACACACAAGCTTCACATTTGGGGGCTGGGCAAGAAAAATGATGACCACAATGGCCTGGCAACTGGACGCACGGCTGAACATAAGGGCATAAAAAAAGGAGAACCGTTAAGGAACAACTTCTCTGGGCTAATAAAAATAAAAAAGGAACCAAAAAATCAAAAGGCAAAAAACTAAGGGAAAAACCTGCGGAAAAACCTGTTCCAAATGCATTTGGCCATTATGTCCTAGTTGGAGGGTGTTTAAGCGGAAAAGGTAAGTGAAGCTGGCGGCTCTGCTTGGGTGGGGCTTGGGCTTTTAGTCAATATCTCAGGGTATGCTGCAATTTTTCTTCATTTTTTTGGTTTTTGTCACCCAGCATTGAGCTCAGGCGGAAGTTAAGCTGTTGTTTATGTGTCATCGTAAATCATGTTCAATGTACACGAAACAATTCCACGTAAGTGGATAATGGAAATGCTCATAGACTAGTTGAAGTTAGTTTTATGTTGTAGATGATGGAAACTGCATGAAAATGTTGTACCTTAAAAGCTTAACACACCAGTGGAAAGTAAACAATTTCCTTAAGTAGAATCATTCAACAAAATTGGCACTGAATCGATCCACGTTTCGTTCTCGGCGAAGCCGATCAGTAAAACTATGAGATGATCTCCAAAATATCCCAAAGCAGATAAACTGGAACTAAATGGAGTTTTGAATTGATGAATGAGTGATGCCTAAAAAGATCTAATAAAGCCAAAAGGAAACAGGTTCAAGAAAAACTGAACCCGGCGTGACGAAAGATGTGGCTCGATTTCTTCCCTATTTTCATGTGAGAATAGATATTTTTAATCCAAAATAGAAGAAAGTGGAACAAAGATTTAAACTATAGGAAAGAATAAGAGTCGTTAATAGTTGTTTGGATATTCATGTCTAGTTATGGACAAGACTGATCGACCTGTCTAGCTGATTTAGTTATGTAAAAAGTTTTCTACAGCCAGTCAGCCATACCTAATCAATATTTACCATAGTCTCATGTATAACTAATGAAATAAAATGGGTATCAATTTTATTATATGGTCTATTTGTTCTGCATCAAACATCTTTTAAGAATATAATAAAGGCCACACAACTTTAGTGTTGACCATGAACAGGCACAGTTTCTTTATACTACTTTACATCCTTCCTCTATTTATGAGTACTGATTCAAAAGTGGCCCAGCGCAAAGGTATACAAACGAAACTCAATTAAATCATTGTATAATTAGAACTTTTTTAGCTACTTTAGATCAACTGATCGCAAGTGATGCGCTGGAAGTGAGCACCAGAAGTCCCCTTGATTCAACATTAGCATCCTCTACTAGTTCCCTTAGTTCAACAATTGCATCCTCTACGAGTCTCTCTAGGTCAACAATAACAGCCCATACGAGCGCGATAAAGGCTTCACCATATGCATTCGTAGCATCAATACAGATCCTCACGAAGGGAAAGTTCAAGCATCTCTGTGGCGCCACAATATTGGATGCCAACTTCGTATTGACTGCGGCTCATTGCTTTCTGAAACACACTGAACTCACTGCCAAAGATTATTATGTGACCGCCGGTTCCAGTTGGCTGTTTGATGAGAACGCTACACGCTTTCGTGTAAGCAATTTAAAAATATATCCGAATTTCAAGCCACTAAAGGGTCATGATATTGCACTGCTGAAATTGGAAACTCCCATACCTATCGACAATATTCGATTTGCTGGTATGGATTATCAGGATACCACTAGAGGAGCCAGCGATTTGAATGTTTTACTTCTCGGTTGGGGTCGCACACAACCCGAGGTACCTAAGAACCTGGAAACTGTGGCATTTCGCACCATAGAAGACGAGGAGTGCTTTCGAGATTATAGATTTAAATTTTTGACTGAATCAGAAATTTGTGCGATCAACACAAAAGGTCCTCGTGGAGCGTGTGATGTGCGTATTCCTATATGAATGATCCGTATATGTAGCTAACATATAATGATTCCTTTCAGGGCGACTCGGGCGCACCTCTAGTAGATGCAAAAAAAAATACGCTATATGGCATACTCTCATATGGACGTAAACCCTGCGAGGCGGGCAAACCATTTGCCTTTACACGAATCAGCAAACATGTCAACTGGATCAAGGTGCAAATGGGTATTATGCAAAAAGTCAATAGCAGGACAATACCTACAAAAAGTTTGAAGAAACGCTCCAAGTAGATATACGAATATATCACACAGTTTATATAACTTTCTCACTGTATATTTTGCTTAAAATATGCAGTCAAATTCCCACTTGACGTTCGCTTTTTCTGTTCTTCTCAAATGCAAATAAAAGAAGTCACTTAAAAAATTATGCCGCCCACTTTGGCAAGCGCCACGGGATATCCACAGTTGAAAATGTGTTAATGTGCCGGGCCGCAACGCTTTTAGAATTCATGTCAGTTTTATAAGGTAACAGATTCACGCGCGATTGTCACTTACGCTGATTTCCGGAACAGGCCCCCAGAGAGGCACCCGTCGCCCCCCAGATCAGTAAGGACGAAGGCGTGCCCCCACCAGGCGCAGGCAATACAAATGACAGTTACGTGTGCGGGTATTCCATTTCTTTTAACTGCGTTTTTTTATTGCATGCCCTGTACTATCAGTAG
The DNA here is from genome assembly GCA_037075265.1 of Drosophila nigricruria. Lineage (NCBI taxonomy): Eukaryota > Metazoa > Arthropoda > Insecta > Diptera > Drosophilidae > Drosophila > Drosophila nigricruria. The sequence goes on from JBAMCI010000035.1 coordinate 18,444,056, forward strand.
TTATAGAGGGCATATTGGTTGTCAAGGTGAAGTGTATAAAAATATAAGAAAAACTTTAGCAGAGGAAATGAATTGATATTAGAATTATTTAGCAGTTCTTTGTGAAAAAAGGGTTCAAATGCCTCTCTATATGTTTAAAGCAAAAGTAAACTTTCCCAATTTATTTTTAAACATTCTCGAAAGTGAACTTTTTAATATATTTACCATTTGCGGGCACAGCTGTGTTGACTTTAATTTGTGAACCGAGTTCAAGGTAGATGTCATATATATATAAATATCAAAATGCATAAATATCGGAGATAGTTAACTGCCGTCGCAGTTCAATTTAAGCAATTGTGAAATGTGGACACTTTTTCTCTGGAGCTCCTTGGCGATTGTCTTTGCCTGGAGCTGCGGCTCAGTTGGAGCCTACAGGCTGCTGGATTCCCTTGGCGAACCTTTGGAAAGCTGTCCAGCGAGCAGACTAAATGCGCATCATAAGACATATTACAACGTACATAAGCTGAACCTCAACGAGGCGGACGGTAGAGAATCATGCGACATATCCGAAAAGAGGCATAAACCGCTGCAACTGCTGTTGCGCATCTTTAGCATCAGCAGAACAATAAGAGAAGAGCCAGAAACTGTAATACGCAAACCCCAAGTAGAGCACAGAGCTCAGATTTTTAGAAGAGCTCGACATTTAAAGAAACCCAGACGAAAATTGATTCTGATTTTAAAAGAAAGAAACGAAAAGGCACATCCCGCCCATGTTCATTTTATGTAACAAATAACATATTTCTCATATTTCCAAGTCATCAAGTTTTTAGTTAGTTTTAAGAGCTCATAATTAAAGAAAGTTTCCAAAATACATGCGACCAGATTTGGCCATAAATTAAAATCATTTTGCTGCTGCTATGGATTAAGCAGTCAAAGAAAGGGTCTTCAAGCTGAAATAGCTTTAAGAGACTTTTGCCAATAAATAATAAGACTCACATATGCGCAGCTTTGGGCTTTGACATAAAAAGCTTCTATGGCAGTTGATTGCGGTTATACAACCACCGAACCACCCACACACAGCCAGCCAGCCAGCCAGCACAAAGCCACCCGCATAAAAAATGATGTTATATGCATGACCCTAAATTAATCTAGCGAAACCTTTTCCTTTTGCAATGAAACCCCCAACTCTGCTTTGCCCCGGATACATCAAAGCCACTGAAGTATGACAGAAACGAAGCTATTTGAATATACACGTAAATGTCATATGCGAACAAATTAAATTTGGCTTATGACCAGCTCAGGAAAAGAGCTGGAGAGAAAACAGAGAGAGAGAGAGAGAGAGAGATAGAGAGAGAAGTAAGCTACAAAATGGGGAAGTTTGATGCATCTTTTTTATGTCGAGATCGTAAAGAAGTGGTCCTTGGCCATTTGGATATTTCATAACTTAAAATATTTTTTGTATGCCATAAAATGGCTCATTACGGGTTTCAAGTGTCCAAATATAATACAGATTAGGGGCATATTATGTTTGATCTATAAAAAGTGATATGCCAGAGAATTGCTTTATAAAGTTTTATACCCTGATTTTATATAGATCTTTAATTTTGATTAAGACAAACTTGATCTTTGTAAGCCCAAGTCTTTTAAAGCATATTAATATATATCTTTATTCCTCTTTTTATATTCTCTCTATTTTCTGTCATTTTCATAAGATTTTCAAGATACGAAATCAAGGGAAACAAATAAGAGAAGAAAAAAAAGTGGTGAAAACTAGCTGCGCAATATGTCGCTTGCAGCGAATTGAAATTATGCAAAACAAAAGTAAGAAATAGAATTTCATTTGAAATTCAAAATTCTTGGCGCAACAAGACGTTGGCAGACTGTCGCAATGAGGAGACTCATTCGCATGCAGTTGGCGTAGCGCAAAGTGGATATTGATATTTTGTTCTTAAATTTTGTTATTTATGTGGACACGCTTCAGCACCCAGCCGCAACCAACCCCACCCAACCCCTGCTCAAATATATATGTATATATATTTATATATTCCATATAAGCAAAACAGAAGTTTACAATTTGCACGGGCGAACGACATTTTTGCCAAGTTGTGCAAATTTAACGCGACATTGTGAGAGTCCCCGGGTCCACCCTGCCCACCCTGCTCTGCCCTTGCCTTCCCCAACCTTTTTTTCCCGTTTTGGGGCGTGGTTGTGTCCGCCCTGGGTCCCTGGGTATTGTCATGCCCATTGACATGCATGTCGTGTGCCAGTGCAGAGGCCGCCGCTTAACTTTGACAGACCAAACCAAATAACCCGCTACTGCGCCCAACTGCCAAGCTTTTCCAAAATTTTGCCATAAATTTCGCAACGTTTTCGACACATTGGAAAAGTTTTTTCTAGCAACCACTTGAATTTTTCAATTGTCACAAATTTATTTTAATACAGCGTGAAATTTATGAGTGACAAATTGAATTTGAAAATTGAGTAATATTTTTGCTTTTAACATGGGCAAAGTGGGATTCGGTTAAAAAAGCAAGAAATTTCTTTAAAATATTATAGAGAGATAAAAAATAAGTTTAACAAGTTAAAGTGCTCTAGTCGAAACTGCTTGACTAGGATATCTCGTAAAGCCTGCGAAGAGCCTTAATTCCAAAAATTCTATGCCTATTTTACATATATATACAAGCAACACAATACACACACATATGCACGCTCTGCCTACGACTCTGCTCTGACTCAATTGAGGCTCTACTTGGGCGCAGGTTAGGCTCGCCTATGGCTCTGCTCTGACTCAACTCTAGCTCTGCTTGGGCTCAGCACTGGCTCTGCTTAGGCTCTGCTTAGGCCTATGGCTATCGCTCTGCTCTGACTCAGCTCAGGCTCTTCTCTAGCTCTGCAGAGCCTATGGCTCTGCTTACGCTCTGCCTAATGCTAATGTCTAATGCGTACGGCTGCCTATGGCTCTGCTCTCACTTTGCCTATGGCTTTGCTCTGACTCAACTCTAGCTCTGCTTGGGCTCTGCCCATGGCTCTGCCCGTGGCTCTCCACTGGCTCTGCTTAGGCTCTGCTTAGGCTCTGCTTAGGCTCTGCTTAGGCTCTGCTTAGGCTCTGCCTATGGCTCTGCTCTGACTCAACTCTAGCTCTGCTTGGGCTCAGCACTGGCTCTGCTTGGGCTCTGCTTAGGCTCTGCCTATCGCTCTGCTCTGACTCAACTCAGGCTCTTCTCTAGCTCTGCCAAGGCTCTGCCTATGGCTCTGCCTAATGCTCATGTCTCTGCTCTGGCTCTGCCTATGGCCCTGCTTTGACTTTGCCTATGGCTTTGCTCTGACTCAACTCTAGCTCTGCTTGGGCTCTGCCCGTGGCTCTCCACTGGCTCTACACTGGCTCTGCTTAGGCTCTGCTTAGGCTCTGCCTATCGCTCTGCTCTGACTCAACTCAGGCTCTTCTCTAGCTCTGCCAAGGCTCTGCCTATGGCTCTGCTTACGCCCTGCCTAATGCTCATGGCACAGCTTCTGGCTCACTTCTGGCTCTGCTCTGACTTTGCCTATGCTCTGCTCTGATTCAACTCTGGCTCTGCTTGGGCTCTGCCTATGGCTCTGCTTGGGCTCTGCCCATAGCTCTGCACTGGCCGTGCTTAGGCTCTGCCTATTTCTCTGCTCTGGCTCTTCTGAAGCTCTGCTCTGACTCTTGGGTTTCACTTTCAATTGGTTCAGGGTATAGAAATGTATAAATATTGAAAATTCTTTTAAGTTTTTCTTCCTATAAGCTGAATATATTATATACAAATATATTATTATTATTCTTATTATTATATGAAATATTTCTGTCTAAGAAATGTGTATAATACAAATATATTAAGGACTTGTTCTACTTTATTCACACGGCTTCTCGAATGTGTTTGATTGATGATTCTTTTCTGACCAACTCCAGCCTTAGCAACAACAACATAGTTTAGCCCATGTCAGAATGATTCGATATGGATTGGTTTGGCCGCAGGACATTTGTAAGCACTAGGCACAGCCTCGCATATCAGGCTGGCTTAAGGATATGCGCGTGTTTTATATTGTTTCAAATGGACCACAGCACTAAACACTCCATAAATAAAACCATTAGAAGCGCCATTAAATGAGGGAGAAATACAAAAAAAATAATATTCAAGTGAAGCAATTTTTTGTTTATCATTTTTATGTGCGCCCTGAGTGTGTGGGCGTGTGCGGGAGTGTGCGTGTGTGTGTTTGACAAACGCAATCATATAAATCTTAATGTTTATAAATCACGTCGTATTGTTATGCCCAAGGGTCACTTTTTTGCGATAAAGCAAATTTGAGAGAAACCAAATGCTTGAATTTGACGATTTCATAAGATCTGGGGATATATTAAACTTGATCAAAGAGAAAGTAAACCAAATCAAACCTACATTATCTGAATATAGAGAGCTCTTATAGACTAGTCTATGAGGTGGAATTGGTCATACGAATTGTAAATACTATTTAACAAATACTACTCTAAAGAAAAATTTGTTCTTTTATGCTTAAAGAGAGATACATTTTCAGCTCGATTTCTCAACAGATTATTTTGTGACATTTTTAATATGCAAATAATTTGATGGCCAAATGGCAGCCAACTGTGACCCAAGCAGCAGATGACAATGCCCAACGCCCTCTGCAAAAGAAATATGCGAAATCTATTCAAGAGTCAAGTTGACAACAATGCGACGAGGCCTACTTGGCACTTGCCGAGCCAAGAAGCAGGAACAGGATGTGACCATGGCATCAGGATCTACTCTCCCCACAGCTACGCCATTTGAATATGACACACAGATGACAGCTGCTCCAGCTACGGCCCGGACTCGTACTGTTCCCGGTTCTGGGGTTGGACCCTGATGATGCGTGCCCATTGTGCGCATTTGACGTTTGGTTTATTAATCAGTTTGGCCTGCGGCCAGGCCAGGGCAGGGCAAGGCAGGGCCAGGGCCAAGCAGAACCAAACGCCGTCGCAATTTTCTACAAATGAATAATTTTTGTGCAACACACAAAAAAATAAAAAATAAAAGGCAAAGTCAAAAAGCAGCCGCCGCAAAAGGACTTGCCACAATGCTCAGTTCATATTTTTGTGGCGCAACTCGCATTTTAATTTCTCACAAAAGAAAAATAAAGTCAAACAAATGTCAGTCGCGTGTTAATCAACTGTAAATAAATGGCGCAAAGATTAGAGAGAAATGCAAAAAAAAAAGATAGAAAAAAACAAACTAAGACTGCTGTTTATGGAGTAGACTAGCAGATGCCCTGTAATGCCAGGTTCAGATAAAGAAAAAATATTTTATTTGTTAACTTAAAATCAAAGCATGCAAGCCCTTAGACATCTTTAAGTCTATCCTTTAGAAATAATATTATATATAAGATCTTTTTGGACAAGAAGCTTATTTTTCGATGGAGTCTCTCTAGAAAGAAGCAAAATGCTATCGACTTTTAAAGGGTATATAAAGGTCCTTCAATACACAACAAATTTCTGCGACAGCCCTGAAAAAACGTACGCAAAACAAATAAAAAATGGGGTGTGATGCAAGCTACAAAAAAAAAAAAAACCCCAAACAAATCTAAAAAAAAATTGGCTTCAAGAAAACATTTAATGGATTTTTAAATGTTTTTTAAATGTGCATGAAAAATCTGTCACTCGAAACGCAAACAAAGAAAAAAAAAAACAACAAATCGCTAAACTTCAAAAGCTTTAAGTTGCGGCAACATTTCCTGTTCTTTGAGGATATCCCATGCAAATTAGCTATACGAAAAGTTGTTATCATGAATCCAAGGCGCGTTGTTATTGCTTGACACCCACTAAATCCGCAGCCCAGCGCCAACTTGAATGCCCAATAGAGTAGAGACGAAGCCATAGCCATAGCCATGGCCATGGCCACACCCAGCAACGCCTACAATAAATAAATAAATGCTCAGACACTGTCCTTTTCAAGGCGTCGCCCTGAGGGCAGTGGCCTGGAGCGTGGGGGGGGGGGGTGCTTGCTGGTGTTGATGATACTATTATCTTATATCGCGGCTGGGTTGATGGCAAGGAGTCGCAAGCTGTCAGTGGCCACGGCCAAGCACTTCAATAGTCCTTTTACAATTCATAGATATACGCACTTAGATAGTCGGCGGGAAAAAATCGTTTTATTGGCTTTCGAGGTCCTTTTTGTCGCCTCAGCCGCCCACCAACAGCAACAAGGACACATAAACCGCAAATAAGTTTAACATTGTACAACATTTACATTCCGGCAAGTGCCAGAGGTTTCCCCTTTGTTATTGTATTTGCTGTGATTTGTGTGGCTTTGTGTCGGGCAGCGCTCGAATTTTAAAATACCTAGCACAGTGGGGCAAAACAGTGCAGGAGAGCTAGATAAACTGAAGCGAAATTCTCGAAAATATTTATTGTAAAGTTAAAGAAGTGAGTCTCAAAGTATTCTGTAATGAAGTAGTTTATATAGAATCATTTAGACTTAGGCCTCAGCTCGAATAGACTTCTCTATATCAAAAGTTTGTATGAAACAAGATGTTAAATATGATAACAAGATATAGTATATTCGTTTTAAAAGTAACTTTAGCTTTCAGGAAATCATTTCTTGTAGTATGAGTACTTCAGACACACATTTCTGTTAACTTCTCATTATGTTCTTAGCTTGACATGTGAATACTACCTATTTAATACTCATCAACATTTAAAATATTCTTTTATCTTCCAACACAGTTCCGGGTTCAGTGTTAATCTCGTACACCCAACTGTTAGGCTTGCTCCACTGTGCCACCTCTGAGCGTTTGTCAAGTAAAAGGGGTGCAAATGATGCAATTTGTAAAATTGCTTGTTCTTTCTTGAGCCCCTGGCCAAAGTATGGGCATGGCTATAAGACGACACAGTGCTATCTAATCTTATTTGATATTATTTTTGCGTTAAACTTGCATTTCAGCACACTTTCAAGTCGGAGTTTAGGGCGCTTTTGTTCGAACACCCCGCGAAAACGGAAATCTAACAAATTGCCTTTAATATAACGAGTCGTGTCTTTAAACTTGAAAACAAGCGTTTTTAATGACATTTAACAGGAAATGCCAGCAAACGCATCAATCATTTGTCAGCCATAAAAATTCGCTACACATGAGCATTAAATTATAAAAAATAGAAAAGGCCTGACAACAGCCAAACAACCAAAAAAAAAGAAGAGAAAAATTCTTAATGGTTCTTTGTAAAAATGACCTTGTAAGTTATGAGGCACTGCTGGGCGCCCTTTTAGCCAAAAAGCCACGAGTCGAGGTTCAACAACGGTCACTCCAGAGAGTTGGGCACAGGCCAGAGAGGCATCATCCACTTGTGGCTCTGTGGCTAAGGGCGGTGGGTGGCGTGGGTTCAATTGGTTTGCCAACCGCCTACGCCTGCTGTGTGGGTGGGAGAGGGCGAGGAGGCGAGTCAAGTGCGTGCGCGCTCATATGTGAACATTTATTGGAAAACATTATTATTTATGACTTTTTGAATGACATCGCTTGAACTTTTCCAAGCAATAAAGTCCAGGCACAATAACAGCGGATATTGCGGCGGGACTTCAATTTTTTATATCCGTTATTTAAAATTGCATAATCTACAGAGAATTGAGAGTTTCTATTTTAATTTTGATTTATGAAGATATTCATTAGGAATTAGATCCATATATCAGATCCATTATCATTCATCATTCCTATACATCTAATATATTCTTTATAATTTGTTATGTATTCTTTCCAAACAATTCCTATAGAGAAACAAATTCGTATCTTAAGCCTAAAGCTCAATCTAAAATGAAAATCTTTATACCCACGCATTAAACAGCCTCACAGTCTTGATATCAACACCAAACCAAAGGGTTATATCCCAGCCTCCGTTGCAGTCAAGAGTTCCTTCACCATGTGAAGGACGTAGCATATATACACATGCTTTAAGATCTTATCAAATAACCATGAAAACAAAAATGATTATTTTAAGTAATTGCCAGCTATTGTTGGCTGAGAAAATACCAACAAAAAAGGGAACCTTTTCTTAAGGCTGGCATTCCCAGCCTGAATTTAAACTAAAACTGTGACTTTTGCTTTTATTTACTGTATGTAGAAAGCTCTTCTCTTATTTACTGCTGCCATATAGACAAAAAAAAAGCAAGAAAAAAAGAAAAGGGAAGCTATTGTATATGTATGAGTGAGATATGTACATGCTCCAGGCGCATGACCCATTCCTGAACCCACACAGAACACTGCCAGCTTTGGATACGAAGGATACACGAACTCTCGCACTCCGACTAAACTAATGCCATCCTCGTCTAACCTCGTATCTCTGTGTGGGTGAGTCAAAGTGTAGATAGCTGCCTGCCATAGGACGACAACGAAGTGAACGATGTCGACTCCCCATACATATAGAATGTCCTAAGGTGGAGCAGAAGCCATGACTGCGGCCATGACAGCGATAATGTATACGAGCCAAGCGGAAGACGGGTATAGCAATACAGTGAGAACAAAGAGGGAGGCAGGTAGATGTGGTAGGTGGGAGCAACATTTGTAGGGTTGCCGTTGCTACGGTCCCACCCACCCGGACCAGACCCAACCAAATGCTTGCTGACGTCTGCAGCTTTCTCTCTCCCACTCACTTTCTCTTCTTATTGCCTGTTTCAGCTTTGTGGGTATTAAGTTTTGGTCTTAATACTAAAGATAAACGTCTCTGGCAGCACTTATCGAGTTACTACTTAGGCGGGTTTAACTTTGATAACCGAGTTATATTACTTAATGATAATTCAAAAAGAATATCAATTAAAACTAAGTCAACTTGTCACTTTTGTATCTATCTTTCATAAGCTAAATCTTTTTGGTATAAATAATAAATAAAAAAATATAAATGGTAATTATTTTGAATATATTTGATATGTATTACATTTAAATAAAGATGTTTTCTGTTGCTGTTCAGATTTTTTCAGTTTATTCCCTTCTTGTCTTTACAATATACAACAATTTATTGAAATAATGAAATATTAATTATATAAAAATGTTCATTAAATAAAAAATCTCATAAAATTATGATATCCAAATTAAGTATAATTATCTGACATCAAGATTTTAAGCAAAATGTAATTAAATTACAAGTTTTTTTTTTAATACATAACATATATAAATTTATAATTATATGACAAATCTCATCTATAAATTTTAATTTTTTCAATTATGAATTTCTTTACAATTTTGTATATTATAAGTACTTAAAATCATATGTATCGAAAATGCAGGCTAAAATCTGTGCGTATGCAATGCAAGTTCTAATCTTTAAGCACAACAAATTCACTAGGGACATTTTTTTTCTTTTATGACGCACTTTGTTAAACGACGTGATGTGGTATGCATGTGTGTGTTAGGGTCAGGGGTAACTGGGAAATGACGGCGCCATACCCAAACAAGATGTGGTTTTTTGTAGCAACCCCAACAACTAGATTGTACTCTTATCGACGACTTTAAGCACTGACCGTGGTGACGTGGGTCAGTTGTTTTTTAGCTGCTTGTTGACTGGACGGACATGTGAAACACTTTTGTTTTATCGTGAACGATGATACATCAGCCATCAAGTTGATTAACTCACATGGAATGTGCCAAAGTGCCGAAAATCAAATTAAATTGCCCTGATGCGAGTGTTTGTGACATATCCAAGTGGGTTGGTTATGAGGGAGTTTTGTCATGGGATCCTGCTACGCCATTTGATTTATGCATTGCAAATCGATAGTTTGTGTTGGTCCTTAGGGTAAAGGGATAAGTGTCACATGCACAAAGATGATGAGCTGATGCACATCACATTTGAAAATTTGATGAAATGAGTAACAAGTTGACATTAGGCGGCTTAGATCTGCTTGGTCTTTGCATGCTTCTGGTACTTTAGCTCCAGGAACTTAAAGACAGATTCGATGGCTGCAGAGGAGGTCCATTCGTGTTCGGGATGCCCAGCAGATACACAAGTTAAATTCTTATTCTTATCACCATGTGTTAGATCCGTATCGAGCGGCTCATTGCTAGAGACCCAATTGCAGGTCACATCCAGAAAGTATTTCTGACAATTAGCTGGCGCATGACCCACTGTGCCATCGGTTAGCGCAATTGCATATACCCTTTCTCTGAAAAAGTTCGCAAACTTCTCAGCCTGCCATGAACACAATATTATTATAATGTCTGTTTGTAGTACTTCCTCACTTACCAAAGCTTTGCACACGGAGCCACCAAAGCTATGGGCCACTATGGCCACACTTTTGGGTTGCGAAGGCATGATAATATGCTCCCATACGTAAGAGGCATGATTCATGGAATTGTCTGCACCTTTGATAGGCGTACGCTTGCCATTGATCATGCGCGTGGTGTCATTTGTATTTGTTACAACTAAATCATAGCCCAGCTTCTGGGCGCGTTGTATATATGGCAGCTGTGTGCCGTGCTCCAGAGAGTTGTTAATAATCAACCTAATTGAGAAATATATAATTTAGATATTTGGAAGACATATGTTACGGGTCCGATACATATACTATATACTATATTTATCACTCTTATATTATATTTATGACCAAAATCATTAGATCAAGCAACGATAAGCCGTAAGAAGACAATCTGATTCAACTCTTGCAAGCACAACTTAGAAATACATATAGTATATAGTATATATATATAGTAGAAAGTAGCTACCTTCTTGCCCATTGGCCGGCCAGCACATAACCGCTGCCATGGATGAGCACAAGCAGCTTCTTGGAATGGGCCAGGGGTTGAGGCTGTGTGAATACGAATGTGGAACGCTCAAGGGGCTCTCCAAAGGGTATATAGGTTCTTTTTAGTCCATTCTTTTCCAGTAACTCGTATATTATATCGGGTATCTGACTGGCCAGTTGCTCGTAATGCTCCTGATTTGTAGCCGGATTGTCGCTTATTTTAAATTCATAAGGCAGCTCACCGGGCTTTCCGCTAGCTGCGTCTATTTTGCGAAGTTCGCCAGCTGCACAGATGCATGGGTAAGTGAGTATATGAGATTAACTGTAATTATTTGCATAATCACCTTCATTGAATGCATATCCGAATTCCCGCAAGCGTGCAATTGCTTCCTGACTGCTGTTCGTATATTGCTCTGTCATGGTACTTCTTTGACGACTTTTAATGACGGCTTTGGTTATAAATTTGATGTATTTAAGGCGCCTCCACATAGGGATAGTTCAATGTATGTTACTTACTTAATAAAAACAAAATTTGCTTCACAAATAAACCGGCCCACTTGACAGCATCGATACTAGTTTCAGCTGTTTACAAACTGACATCTCAGTATATCGCACATTAAATGCGGCGGTATGTCGATAAACGTATTTCTCCTTCATCGATAAGTTTTTTAAGGCGCCAAGCTTAAAATGTCTTTTATTAAGTTTCTTTAGAATTTTTAGTTAATTTCTACGTTCTAATTCCAAAAGCGGCATAGTTGCTAGTTTCATGGTTACATTTTCAACAAATTCGAGATTTTTAAAATTAAAACTTGTGCTAAATTTATAGTTTCTCAACAGCTTTGCCAACGCCACTTTGGTAGATAAGAGAGCATATCGCCAGCCTGAAATTAAAAATACATAATTAAATATTATAATGCTTTTATAATTTTTTTATTTGAATATCACATACCTATACAGTTTCGTATACCCTTTGCAAATGGTGTAAAAGCGTGGGGATGTTTATCCTGGATATTGTGCGGCAGAAAGTGCTCGGGATTGAAAGATTCCGCCTCATCTCCCCATATATCCTTTCTGCGTTGCATGTGAAATATGTCTAGAATAATTTGCATACCCTTTGGTATCCAAACGCCATTCGACAGTTTCACAGCTTCAGATGCTTGCCGTGTTATGAGTGGAATAGGCGGTATAAGTCGCAAACTTTCATTCAAAACTAGATTCAAATAAACCATTTCTTGGGTATCTTCATAACTAACTGAAAAGTCGCCCGATTCGGGAAACAGAGCTTGAAGTTCCTCAAATGCCTTTTCTTGATACTCTGGAAACATGGCCAGCAGCATGAGCGTATGACCAATTGTCTTTGCGGATGTCTCAAAGGCTGCAAATACTATTGTATTCGATTCATCTTCAACATTCTTTTTGTCAAAGCTGCCGCGTCTGAAATTCTTAATTGCCAAATTCAGCACAGAATTGTAAGTGCTCGTGGTTTCGTCTTTCATATCTTCACAGAGCCTCTGTTCCACTAGCTACGAAAAGCACAAAAAACATTAATAAATTTGATTTAAGGTAAAAAAAATTCTATTACCTTTCTGGTAAATGTTTTAACATGGTTTTTAGACTTGCAATATTGTTGCTCTTTGCCCAAAAGTTGACGTATAATTCGTATATTGAGCCAAGGTGAAACTATGAAATCCGCCAGACATTCTTGCAGCCTAAATATGAAAATGTATTAAATATAAATATGACAATTATTAATATACAAATTTACTACTCACGATTGGTAGTCTGCCATTAGAGAATTATCCTGGAATTTTGGATCTTCCTTAACACAGGTGCCCATTGTAGTTTCTTAACAAAAAATATATATCAACTAAAATGTTTTTTTTTTTATATATTTTTAAATCTATAATATTTACTTACGCGTAGCTATGCTTAGTGTAAAATGTAGTAGACAATCCATAATGTCTCTCTCTTTGCCATCTGCCATTTTATTGAACTCCTTAAGTAATATTCCAGTCTCTTTATTGAAAATGGGAAAGAAACTGACCAACATTTTGTGGCTGAATGCGGGATTCAATATCTTTCTATGTTCACTCCAATGCGGATCTGGAATTAAATGAAAATTAGTCGCCGTTTGAGCTATTCAATGGGTTTGATACCTTTCAAACTGAGCAATCCGGCTCCCACACCATCATCGATGATCTTATAAATGTAACTTTTGTTCACACAATGTGGTGAGCCCAGTATATCTCGAGTTGCTTGAGGATCACTGACAATTAGCATTGGTAATGGACCCACCCAGGAGACAAAAATATGTCCGTAGTAATTGATCAACGAGCTAAGCAGCTTAAACATATCTAAATATATAGTATAAATATGAAACTTCACTTAAGTTTTGTCTATAGTTTAATTTACCTTCCTTGTGCAAAAGTTTGAGTGCCATGCCAATTAAAGGATATCCAAGAGGACCAGGAAACTTCAAATAAAACTTATAAAACTCGCGACGTGTCCACAGAAAAAAAAGCACTAGCAAAGCAGCTAAGACTATACACAAAATTGAATTCATGACTGAACGATCTAAAGTGCAAAAATACTTTATGCACTTCAGCTGAAACAAGGTTCTTATATATAGTCGAGAGACGTTACGACAATTTGGCGTCCATCTATTTAAATTTTTCCATTATATTTTTATGCCAATTATAGACATAAACAAACTTGAACTCTCAAGTTGAGCTTTTTATGAATATTTACTTAGAGAGTTGTAAAATGCGCATTAGCTAAGACTGATTTGGTTGAGTTTGCTTGATTTGGGTTTACTCGTTAATATTAAAGATATATTTCCAAGTTCACATAGATACATATTCCAAACTTCATACTCTTTTTCCATTTTCAATAATTTCAGTTTATGTAACTAAATTATTCCATAAACAACGACTATAATATTAAAAATATATATAAAAAAATAAAAAATTACTCTATTACGCTCTCATATTAAACTGATCGGTTTTCACATTGCTATCTTCTTTAGTTCAATTGCGCTTTTAATCTGTCAATACCCGTAATCGATCATTTTATTTATAAATGTTCCCGTCATGAACGATAAATTGTAAAATTTAATAAAAGTTGCAATCGAACTTTCGCACTCAATTGGCAAATCATCGAAATCGTATTTGTTTCGTTGGCAGCGATCGACAACTCATAGTTATCGAAGTCCAAGCAACAGGCATAACAGCTGCACTGAGCGCTACTTTGTTTATAGCTACTAGTGAAAATATTCGAGTTTGAAGGTCATGTCTATGGCATTTATTTACATAATCAATTTCCTCAAATGCATATCAAGCACGCAATTCCTTTCTGACTATTGTTAGTAAAATGCTCTGTCATGTCTGTGGAAACAAGTTATATATTCGAAGCGCCGACATAGCGTTAATATGTACGTGACTTGCAAATAAACCATCCTTTTGCAAGTTTCTCTACTAATTGCAGCTTCTCCCAAATTGACATATCTGTAAATGAGGATGCATGTATAATTGTATATGTATGCAGAACCCGTTCATCGATACTTCCAAATTAAAATTGTCTTTTATTAAGTTTCTTTAGAATGTTTAGTTAATTTCTACGTTCTAATTTCAAAAGCGGCTTAGTTGCCAGTTTTATGGTTATATTTTCAACAAATTCGAGATCTTTGAAATTAAAACTGGTGGTAAATTTATAGTTTCTCAACAGCTTTGCCAACGCCACTTTAGTAGATAAGAGACCATATCGCCAGCCTGGAAATTTTATATTTGTTAATTACAAAATTAAATTAATTTCTTAAGAAATTCAACTGACCTATGCAACTGCGTATACCCTTTGTAAATGGTATAAAAGCGTAGGGATGTATATCCTGGAAATTGTGCGGCAAAAAGTGCTCGGGATTGAAAGTTTCCGCGTCATCTCCCCATATATCCTTTCTGCGTTGCATGTGAAATATGTTAATAAAAATTTGCATTCCTTTGGGTATCACTTCGCCACTTGATAGCCGCACAGGTTGAGATGCCTGCCGTCCTACGATTGGAACAGGCGCTAGAAGGCGCATAGTTTCATTCAAAATGAGATTTAAGTAGACCATTTGTTGGGTATCTTCATAGCTAACTGAAAAGTCGCCCGATTCGGGAAACAGAGCTTGGATTTCCTCAAATGCCTTTTCTTGATATTCTGGAAACATGGCCAGCACCATGAGCGTATGACCGATTGTGATTGCGGATGTCTCAAAAGCAGCAAAAACTATTGTATTCGATTCATCTTCAACATTCTTTTTGTCAAAGCTGCCGCGTCTGAAATTCTTAATTGCCAAATTCAGCACAGAATTGTAAGTGCTCGTGGTTTCGTCTTTCATATCTTCACAGAGCCTCTGTTCCACTAGCTATGAAAAAAACTTGAATAAATTTGATTTAAGGTAAAAATAATTCTGTTACCTTTCTTGTAAATGTTTTAACATGGTTTTTAGACTTGCAATGTTGTTGCTCTTTGCCCAAAAGCTGACGTATAAATCTTATTTGAAGCCAAGGTGAGATAATAAAATCACACGCGTTTTCCTGCATCCTAAATATACAATTTTATTAATACTCTAAATACAAATTTACTACTCACTGTTGGTAGTTTGCCAATAGAGAATTATCCTGGAAATTTGGATCTTCCTTAACACAGGTGCCCATTGTAGTCTCTTATTACAAAACAGATTGAAGTTGAAAGTTTTTATTTACTATTTCAGAGTGATTAATTTTTACTTACGCGTAGCTATGTCTAATGTAAACTGTTGTAAAGACGGCGTCATATCTCTCTCTTTGCCATCTGTCATTTTATTAAACTTTGTAAGTAATACTCCGGACTCCTTATTGAAAATGGGAAAGAAACTGAGCAACATTTTGTGGCTAAATGCGGGACTCAAAATTTTGGTGTGTTTACTCCAATCTGGATCTGGAATGAAGTGAAAGTCAGTTAATTCCTATAAAAACACCTAAGAACGTTGCAGTCGAGCGCTACCGACTGCGGCATACTCATTCATGCCCGCACAGCTTACGCCAATTGCAAAATATAAATTTTTCCGATTTGCCACGGTTTATATATATATAATTAATTGCAAATCAATAGAGGAGGTCAGCGGTAACATCGTCATAAAATTTAGAGTTGTGAACCCGAGTATACATTCCAAATTGCAGCTCTCTAGCACTTTTAGAAGAAGTGTTTCAGAGATATCGGAAAATGCATTATCGTAACGGGAAAACTTTGACACTTATTCTAATATATTCCAAATTTCAAGTCTCTAGCTTCAATAGTGTGGAAATGATTTGCGTTCATACGGACAGACGGACGGACAGCATGACGGACGGAACGAGTATAAGAATAATAAAATGAGTTATTTACCTTCCAAAGTAAATAAACCTGTTCCCACGCAATCATTGACGATATTGTAAACGTAACTCTTGTTGACACAATGTGGAGAAGTTAATATATCCTGAGTTGCTTGAGGATCACTGACAATAAGTATAGGTAATGGACCCAGCCAGGTGACAAAGATTTGTCCATAGTTCTTCACAAAGGAGCTTAGCTTCTTGAGCACATCTAAATATATAGTATAAATATGAAACTTCACTTAAGCTGCGTCTATAGTTCCATTTACCTTTTTTATGCAAAAGTTGGAATGATATGCCAAGTAAAGGATATCCTAGAGGACCAGGAAATTTCATACAAAATTTATAAAACTCGCGACGTGTCCACAGAAAATAAAGTACTAGCAAAGCTATGATTATGCACAAAATTGAAATCATGACTGTGCGATCTGAAGTACAAAAGCACTTTAAGCATTCCAGCTCAAACGAGTTTATATATATAGCCGAGGAACGTTACGATAATTTAATTTCCATCTATTTAGTCTAGACTGCTACACTTTCCATTTTATTTTTATGCATATTATATACATAAATAAACCTGAACTCACAAGTTGAGCTTTTTCCTATTATTTAGAAAACACTTAAACTCGAATTAGCTAGGAGTTATTTAATTGAGTGTGCTTGATTTTAGGTATACCCTGTATCTGACAATATCAATACAAGTTATGAGAAAATCTCTGGCTGCTTTATGTTAAGTTATCCCCGATAATAATAATAGCAATTAAATATTTTGAGTATTTAAATACAAGCTTATCAATCGGAACAATTAAGAGTGCTCTAGTCGAGACAGCTCGACTAGGATGTACCCTGAACCCGAATGCAATTTACATATACAAATATTGCGAGCAATACACACACACACACACACAAACATCCATACGCACGCACGCATAAGCGCTCTGCTAACTGCGCAGTTAGTGCGACGACTGTTAGTGCGGCGACTGCGCAGTTAGTGCGGCGACTGCGCTTGGGCTGCATTATGCCTATATTATGGGAAATTAAATGTTTAATAACTTTGTTTGTAGATTGACTGTCTTCATCAAACTTTCACAGCGTCACTATATCATTCATATGTGTGTAAATACAAATGAAATCCTCGCTAGTATTCGAAATACGTTTTTTTGCAAATTTGGGGCGAAGGGGGTGTGGTATTAAAAATCCAAAAATTAAAAAATCTTCATATTCATTACAGTAAATTAAAAGTCTATAGCTCTTACGGTATGGAAAATCGATGTAAATTGATCGGTTTTTATCGATAATAAGCAAACGGGACGAGTTATTGAAAACCTAAAAAAGTTTGTACTGCATAGAGTATACACGAGTATACATGTAAAATTTCGAATCTCTAGCTTCATACGGACGGACGGATGGACAGACGGACATGGCTTTATCGACTCAGCTCATCGAGCTGATCAAGAATATATATACTTTATGGGATCTGCCACGCGTACTTCTGCCTGTTACATACATTTTCACAAAAACATTATACCCTGATTTCCCAATTTCGATGGGTTCGGGCTATAAAAATTGATTTATTTAACTTAATTGAAACATAATTTACTATTGATATATTTGAAATAATAATAAGTCCATTAGGTGTTTCATAACTTAGAAACTTTCATCATTTGGTTTAATTTAATTCTCAAGTTGTGAACATTTAATGTTTTAAGCTGAATCAATGACTTTTAAAACTTTCAAATGTTCCCGCTAAGTTCAAATCTATTTATTATATTATATATTATTATAGAAATAACTGCAATAACAGTTTAAAACAAATTCAATATTAAAACTATTCCATTGCTCGTCTTGATAGTTTAATTATAGCTATTAAATAAATGTACTTTCCATTTCTGATTCGTTCACTGGCTTTCAGACAGATTCAAACTGTCAAAGTTGCTTCAATTACGTACAAAGATCAACCCGCACGCTCCCATTGCCGACTGTATGAAGTCACACTGTCAAATTGCCTTTGCATAACCTATTATTACTTAATTGTGTTGCTTTTCCATACACTTATATATATACATGTATAAATGTTGAGCTAGCGACATTTTGTGAATAGCTTTTAGGGAATTTTTAAACAATTTTTTTTAGCACTTAAAGCTCTACTTATTGTTTTCACAATGTTTACTCTAACCGCGTTCGAGCGACTTTGACCGCTACTCTTTTAGTATATAAATACTCAAATTAGAGTAACTTCTAGAGCTAAGCCCGCAAGAGCATCTGCATTAAACGATAATTAGCTCTTAACCATGCTTGAACTATGAGCGCAAGAGCTTAGCATGATCGAGCCGCTGCGCCGTGAGAACCATTCATGCATGTATACGGCGGAGAGCAAAACGGAAGAAATTACCGAAATCTCTTTGCAATAAAGACATCTCTGACATGCTAATACATTGAGAAATGCCCAATTGCCGCTCTTTACTTGGCTAAGCTGGGCAAAGGGCTTCTGTGAAGCGATGATTGCTGCGCCCAACAATATAATTATATATATATGTATGTTTTCATTTTACTATGCCAAATATATCTTTATACATACATACATATATAAGTTAGCGCGACCCATATAAGACTCGACCACATAGTCAACAGCTTTTCATATTGCGCACTTATGTACATACATACATAACTACATACAAAATCTCTTATTAAAAACTTCCTTTTAAGAGTCAAACTTAAATGATCTTTTATTAACTTTATTATTGATGAGAAGTTAATTTCGACGTTCTAATTTCAAAAGCGGCATAGTTGCTAGTTTCATAGTTACATTGTCAACAAATTCGAGATTTTTGAAATTAAAATCTGTACTAAATTTATAGTTTCTCAGTAATTTTGCCAACGTCAGTTTCGTAGATAGGAGACCAAATCGCCAGCCTGGAATTAATAATTAGTAGATTTTCATTGCGTTTCTATAAGATTCAACTAACCTATGCAGTTGCGTATACCCTTTGTAAAGGGTATAAAAGCGTAGGGATGTTTATCCTGAAAATTGTGTGGCAGAAAGTGTTCGGGATTGAAAGTTTCCGCGTCATCTCCCCATATATCCTTTCTGCGTTGCATGTGAAATACGTTTAAGACAATTTCCATTCCTTTGGGTATCACTTCGCCACTTGACAGTCGAACAGGTTGAGAAGATTGCCGTCCTACGAGTGGAAGGGGCGCCATAAGGCGCATGCTTTCATTCAGAACTAGATTCAAATAGACCATTTGTTGGGTATCCTCGTAACTAACTGAAAAGTCGCCCGCTTCGGGAAACAGAGCTTGAAGTTCCTCAAATGCCTTTTCTTGATACTCTGGAAACATGGTCAGCAGCACGAGTGTATATGCCACTGTATTCGCGGATGTCTCAAATGCTGCGGCAACTATGATACTAGACTCATCTTCAACATCCTTTCTGTCAAAGTTTCCACTCTTGAATTGCTTAATTGCCAAGTTCAGAGCAGAATTGTTAGAGCTTAAGGTTTCGTCGCTAATATCTTCCGAGAGTTTCTGTTGCACCAGCTGTAAAATGTTTGTATTACTAATGGTTATTTTAGATGGGCATCATTTTTTTTACCTTGCTTATAAATGTTCTTGCATAGGCTTTCGAAATGAAATATTGTTTCTCTCTGCCCAACAGTTGACGTACAATTCGGTAATATAGCCATGGTGAGTGTATAATATCCGACAAGCATTCTAGCAGCCTAATTTCGAATAGTTTATAACTCTTGGAAAACAGTTTTCACCATTTCACTCACCATTTAAAATGTGTCACTAGAGAATTATCCTGGAGTTTTGGGTCGTCCTTAACACAGGTGCCCATTGTGGTTTCTTATAACAATACAGACTTAAGCTAAATGTGTTTTTACTATTTAACAATTTATAATATTTACTTACGCGTAGCTACGCTTAATGCCAAATACTGCAAAGAAGGCATTACATCTATCTCTTTGCCGTCTGCCATTTTATTGAACTTTGTAAGTAATATTCCAGTCTCTTTATTGAAAATGGGAAAGAAACTGAGCAACATTTTGTGGCTGAATGCGGGATTCAATATCTTTCTATGTTCAGTCCAGTGCGGATCTAGAATGAAATGAAATTTAGTTATTCTGTAACTATTATAGGTATAATATATAAATGAGTTTTCTACCGTCCAAAGTGAGTAAGCCCATGCCTACAGCATCACTGAGAATCTTGTAAAAGATACTTTTATTCACGCAGTGTGGAGAAGTTAATACATCCTGCGTTGTTTGGGGATCAGTAACAACTAGCATAGGGAATGGACCCATCCAGGAGACGAAAACATGCCCATAGTCCTTCACAAAGGAGCTAAGCAGCTTAAGCAAATCTAAATATATAATATGAGTAGGAAATTTCACTTAAGCTCCGTATACAGTTCAATTTACTTTCTTTATTCAAAAGTTTGAATGATATGCCAAGTAAAGGATATCCTAGAGGACCTGGAAACTTCAAATAAAACTTATAAAACTCGCGACGTGACCACAGAAAGTAAAGCACGAGCAAAGCAGCTAAGACTACACACAAAATCGAAATCATGACTGAACGATCTAAAATGAAAAAACATTTTAAGCATTTCAGCTAAAACGATGCTCTATATATAGCACAGAGGCCTTATGACAATTTGATGTTAATTCATTTAGGCTTAATACCTTTTGAACTTTGTATTTTATTTTGATGCCTATTGTAGACATAAACAAACTTGAACTCTTGAACTGAGCATAGGCATAGCGTAAAAAAATTAAATTTTAATTTTTGAGCACTTAAAAAAAGTGTATCAGTTGGTCAAATCGATTTTTCTTGGCTCAAGTTGATCAATCGATCAATGGGCCCATAACACTGTTGAATGATTTACTAAGTTACGCAAAGAGCACTTCCGTTAGTTTTAATATAATCTTAGTTTAATTTAAACATAGTTATCTTTTCAATACAAATATCGATCTGCAGCTCATCACACCTAGTGTCGAAATAGTTTATCGATCAGTTCAGCAATTGAACAGTTCAGCCAAATTAATAAGATATTTTATTGAGTTCTTTATTGATGAGAAGTTAATTTCTACATTCCAATTTTAAAAGCGGAGTTGTAGCTAGTTTCGTAGTTACATTTTCAACAAATTCGAGATTTTTAAAATTAAAATTTGTGGTAAATTTATAGTTTCTCAGTAATTTCGCCAACGTCACTTTCGTAGATAAGAGACCATATCGCCAGCCTGGAAATAATAATTAGTAGATTTTCATTGCATTTCTATAAGATTCAACCAACCTATGCAACTGCGTATACCCTTTGTAAAGGGTATAAAAGCGTAGGGATGTTTATCCTGAAAATTGTGTGGCAGAAAGTGTTCGGGATTGAAAGTTTCCGCGTCATCTCCCCATATATCCTTTCTGCGTTGCATGTGAAATATGTTAATAAAAATTTGCATGCCTTTGGGTATCACTTCGCCATTTGATAGTTGCACAGGTTGAGATGTGCGTCGTCCTACGACTGGAACAGGCGCTATAAGGCGCATAGTTTCGTTCACAACAAGATTCAAATAGACCATTTGCTGGATATCTTCATAACTAACTGAAAAGTCGCCCGCTTCGGGAAACAGAGCTTGAAGTTCCTCAAATGCATTTTCTTGATACTCTGGAAACATGGCCAGCAGCATGAGCGAATAGCCAATTGTCTTCGCGGATGTCTCAAAAGCTGCAAATACTATTGTATTCGATTCATCTTCGACATCCTTTCTGCCTAAGCTGCCGCGTCTGAAATTCTTAATTGCCAAATTCAGAACAGAATTGTTAGTGCTCGAGGTTTCATCGTTGATATCTTCACAGAGTTTCTGATCCACTAGCTGTAAAAACATTTTTATTGGGAGTATTCTATAAGATTCAACCAACCTATGCAACTGCGTATACCCTTTGTAAAGGGTATAAAAGCGTAGGGATGTTTATCCTGAAAATTGTGTGGCAGAAAGTGTTCGGGATTGAAAGTTTCCGCGTCATCTCCCCATATATCCTTTCTGCGTTGCATGTGAAATATGTTAATAAAAATTTGCATGCCTTTGGGTATCACTTCGCCATTTGATAGTTGCACAGGTTGAGATGTGCGTCGTCCTACGACTGGAACAGGCGCTATAAGGCGCATAGTTTCGTTCACAACAAGATTCAAATAGACCATTTGCTGGATATCTTCATAACTAACTGAAAAGTCGCCCGCTTCGGGAAACAGAGCTTGAAGTTCCTCAAATGCATTTTCTTGATACTCTGGAAACATGGCCAGCAGCATGAGCGAATAGCCAATTGTCTTCGCGGATGTCTCAAAAGCTGCAAATACTATTGTATTCGATTCATCTTCGACATCCTTTCTGCCTAAGCTGCCGCGTCTGAAATTCTTAATTGCCAAATTCAGAACAGAATTGTTAGTGCTCGAGGTTTCATCGTTGATATCTTCACAGAGTTTCTGATCCACTAGCTGTAAAAACATTTTTATTGGGAGTACTTATTATCGAAAAGTATAATTCTCTCACCTTTCCTATAAATGTTCTAATATGGGTTTTCGAATTGAAATATTGCTGCTCTTTACCCAAGAGTTGACGTATTATTCGTACATTAAGCCAAGGTGAAACAATAAAATCCGCCAAGCATTCCTGCAGCCTAAATCTGAATAGTTAATACTCTAAGCATCAATCTACTACCCACCTCTTATAATGCTTCAGTAGAGATCTGTCCTGGAAACTTGGATTTTCCTTAACACAGGTGCCCATTGTGGTTTCTTATAACAATACAGATTCAAGTTAAAAGTGTTTTTACTATTTAACAATATTTACTCACGCGTAGCTATGCTTAATGTAAAATGTAGTAGAGAGTCCATTATATCTCTCTCTTTGCCATCTGCCATTTTATCGAACTCCTTTAGTAATATTCCAGTCTCTTTATTGAAAATGGGAAATAAACTGAGCAACATTTTGTGGCTGAATGCGGGATTCAAGATTTTGGTGTGTTTAGTCCAATCTGGATCTGGAATAAGGGGAAGCTTAGCTAGTTCCTATAAGCTAATGAAACGAGTTTTATACCTTCCAAAGTAAACAAGCCCGTGCCGACGCCATCATTGAAAATTTTGTATAAGAAACTTTTATTTACACAATGTGGAGAAGTTAATATTTCCTGTGTTGCTTGGGGATCACTGACAATTAGCATGGGTAAGGGACCCAGCCAGGAGACAAATATGTTTCCAAAATCCTTGATAAACGAGCTCAGCAGCTTAAGCAAATCTAAATATATAGTATAAATATGAAACTTCATTAAGGCTTCGTCTATAGTTCAATTTACCTTCTTTATGCAAAAGTTTAAATGCGATGCCAATGAAAGGAGGGCCAGGAAATTGCATAGAAAACTTATAAAACTCGCGATTTGTCCACACATAGTGAAGCACTAGCAAAGCCACTAAGACTGTACACAAAATAAAATTCATGACTGAACGATGTAAAATGCAAAAATACTTTAAACATTCCAGATAAATCGAAGTTCTTATATAAAGCCGAGAGATGTTACGACAATTTGATTTCCATCCATTTAGATTAAAAGGCTGCTGCACTCTCCATTATATTTTTATGCCTATAATATAAATAAGCTTCAACTCTCAAGTTGACCTTTTTATGCATATTTACTTAGCGGGCTCTAAAAAATTTATTAGCAAAGAGTTATCTGGAATGTATGTAGCTTTAAAAAATTATAGAAAACTATTATCGAACTATCTATACAATTTGGATTTTTAATTTAGAGCGCAAATATTAGTAAATCAATCGGAAAAGTCGATTTTTCTTATTTAGTTCAAATGAACTTACTATCGAACTATTTAAAAAATTCATTACATCAGCTGGTCCACATTATTAACAAAGTTCGTTTGGTAAAATTTATGTCACTTGCTTCCAATATTTAATATTATAAGCTCTTAGCTCAACGAAGTTTTTTAATTTCAAATGTTCCCGCTAAATACAAAGCGATTCGTGCAGTATTCAAGTACTCGATTTAATAATATACCAATCGAGCTATTGAAATCAAACCGACAATCAGCTGTTTTGTTTCGTTGGCAGTTATCGATATGCCATCGTTAGCGGAATCCAAACAACAGAAACAGAAACAGACACATCGCCTCAGTTTGTTGATTGCATCCACTGCCAGTTCGCTGCCACGCTGCCAAAATTCAAAGTTATAAATGCAAAAAACGGCGTATGCATTCAGGGATTCGGAAAACTCGCCACGCACAATGCTTATGCGGGACTGGCGTACTGCCCTGCGTACGCCAACCTATCGCATTGGCAATCGCACGGTTCGTTTCAATTATCATTTTGCATTGCTTGTGTTTTGTGCCGTGGTCCTGGTATTGCTCTTTTTATATGCGCGCCAAGGCAGTCGCAGTTCCTCTGATGGCTACTGGCTGCGCTCCCAGTATACCAGTGAGGCAAGCTCCGTCCTCGCATTGCCTTACAACTCAACGTATCCACTGACGCAGCCTTTGAGCGTGCAAGGCGGCGTTATCAGCTATCGCATTGCTATGATAGCAGATCTAGATACCAGCTCGAAGGTTGTCAAGGGCGACGGCAGCACAACGTGGCGGAGTTACCTAAAGAAGGGGTATCTCACGTATCTGCCGAAAAAGCATGAGCTGCAAATAAACTGGGATGCAGGCGCACCCACGGCTTTGGAGTCCTCGTTTGCGCTGAAGGGACGTGGCATGGAGCTCTCCGAGCTGGTCACATTCAATGGCAAACTGCTGAGCTTCGATGACCGAACCGGGCTCATTTACGAGCTGACCAACGACAAGGCCATACCCTGGGTAATACTGCTCGATGGCAATGGCCACAATGCCAAAGGCTTCAAATCCGAGTGGGCAACAGTTAAGCAGCACACGCTGTATGTCGGCTCCATGGGCAAGGAGTGGACGACCAGCATGGGCGACTACGAAAACAATAATCCCATGTATGTCAAGGCTGTCAGCATGGCGGGCGAAGTGCGATCCCTAAACTGGGCGGAAAACTACAAGAAGCTGCGTCTGCAATCCCTTCAAATTAGCTGGCCCGGCTACATGATACACGAGAGCGGCGTCTGGTCGCAGGTGCATCAGCGCTGGTATTTTCTGCCACGTCGCTGCTCCAAGGAAAAGTGAGTCAGCCATACGAATCCCAATTTCCATTAATGCTCCTTCTGCTCCACAGATATAACGAAACCATGGACGAGCTGATGGGCTGCAACATTCTAATCTCTGCAGACGAGCACTTTAATGTCATAGACACTCTGAAATTGGATGCGGCCAATACGGCGCCCAGTCACGGCTTCTCCAGCTTTAAGTTTCTGCCCAACACAGATGATTCCATAATCGTGGCACTTAAATCGGAGGAGCTCAACGGCAAGACGTCCACCTTTGTGACTGCCTTCAGTGTGGAGGGCAAAACGTTGTTGCCGGAGACACGTGTCGAGACGGACTACAAATACGAGGGCTTTGAGTTTATATAGCAAAGCGTCGCAGCTGTAATATTTTGTGTATATAGTGTATTATCCGATATATGTATATGTATATCTTCAAGTTTATATATAGCTTAAATATTAAGTTATGTCAGTTAGGAGATGCTCATAGACCAATGCCATAAATTATGCTGTTAAAATACTCTGTTTACAATGTGAGGAGGGTATGTTAGTTTGGAGCAATGTCTGTCCGCTTGTATTTCGTTAAATTCCAAATTTTATTTGTTATGAATTGCTGACGTGGCGCGAAGCTAAACTGCTAAGATTTTTTATATAGAAAATTTTCTCATTATATAATTATACAAGATTGTTAATTGTCTTTAAAGATATAAAATTTATTTCCGTTTTTCAGTTACAGGTAAAAGTGTAGCTTTTAAACTCTTCAAATCTCAATTTAAAAAGTTTTGTCAAGCAGAATTTTATAAATTCTTATATAAACTAGATTTATATTATAGCAATAAGGCTCCTAGACACGAGAAATCTCTTATAAAATAATGCCTTTTAGGACCTTTACATCACAGCACATTTAAGTCTAACAATTCTTAATGAAACAAGTTAATCCATTATAAAAAGGAAGCTTAGACAAATAGAAGATTTGCATTGTTGTTCCTATACTTTTACAAAATATAGATAATATATTAAGCGGAACCCGGTCACGTGAACAGAGTGTTTGTGCAGTCGGTTCGCATTCGACTGCAAAATTGTTTTAGCTTTTTCGTATGTTTTTGTTTTGACATGAATTTGGAATCTTGTAGCTTATACGTAGCAAAAGCCAATTTATAATTTATTTGAATGCAATACGTACAAAACATATACAAAAACATAAAACTGTCACACTGTTACGATCTAGCTGTATTCTTTACACTAATAACTGATTCTAGACCTGCCACAACCAAATCTTCATTGTCGATGCGCCCCTCGCTGGCGCGCACCTCTAAACGGTTAGCATTATGATTGACATTCCATAGTTTGGGCAAAAATTTGGGCTGCATGGTGTGTAAGAAGTGTTCCCGCCACAAACGCTCCAGCTCAACGAGACCACCAAACTTTTCGCGATAGACTTGGACCACCTTCTTGCCGTGCTGGCAGTAAGCCGTGTTGGCCACACGGCAATCTATTTTGGCGGCCTTACGCAATAGCTCGGGCGTTATCTCAGTGACGTCCTTATAGTAATCCAAAATGGTTTTCTCCATTGCTTTAACCTTTTGGCTGGGCATACGATCGTTCTGAATTAGCAAAGCTTTGCCAGCAAGCTTAACGTTTCTGCAAAGGATCACATATTAGAGGCGGTTCGTCTAGAGATGATCTAATCAATACCAACCTGAGCTGCTGGTCATCATAGTACTTGGAGATGCCCTCACCATGGCCGAACGGGGCCTCACAGGTCATCGCGAGCTTATTACGTATCTTGTTGTCCGATATATTGCTTAACTGATGGCAGCTCGGACAGAGTAGGAGTATGTCGTGGGATGTGTGTGATTTCATAACAACCGGAAAGTGTTTACGATATTCGCGTGGCACCACATTCTTTCGTATATAGGCATCTCGACGTCCGCACACCACACACTGATTCTCTTTGGGCGTCTGATAGTAGCGGCCCACATCGCCGACAGCACGGCCAGCCGGCTCGAAGTTCAAGCGCACTGTGAACGGCTGCTCACTGACCTGAGTGCCCAGATTCTGGTTCAAATACCAGGAGGCCTTGCGACGATCAATTGTGCAGAGCAGCTCGCCATCGGGCGCCTCCAGCACGCAATTGTCATAGAAAGCTTTGGACTGAGTGCCCAGATTGCGGATTTGCTGGTGCTGTTGCTCCTGCGGCTGCTGGTGCTTCTTGTTACGCTTATGCTTAGACTTGCCAGTCAGTGGATGTGTGGGAGTGCCGGTCGACAGGGTCTTGCCGAGGCCAGCGATAAAGCCTTTGGTAAAATCTACATCTAAAAATGGCTCGATTTTGGGGCGCAATTGCTCGAAGCGCGGAGCACGCCAATCCCAAAAGGTACGTGGCTCTAGATCTTTGGATAACTTCTGAAATATAGCTACAGCGGCCAGTGCATCGTTGGCCGCATAGTTAAGCTGTGCGGAATCCAGTTGTGGAGCCTCCCAGTTGGAGCAGGCGAGACGCCAGTTCTTGTCGAGCACAGTGTTAAGATGTGTCTGTGATAGCTTGCCCAGGCCCTCGGCCTGATGTCCGGCCAAGACGGCCATGTAGCGCAAATCAAAGGTGCTGGCGACGCCGACACCGAAATCATGTGATAGCTTCATTGCGTCGTCTTGTGGTGCGACGCCCACCTTGAGCACGGCATCATCTTCGAGCAACTCACGCAAGTCTTTGGGTATCTGCATCATACAGCACAAGCGGAACAGGGCGCAGAGTCCCTTATGGGAGCTCAGCTGCAGCAGAGCAACAGGTCGGCGTGTGCCGCCCACAGTAATCCATTCGCAATCAAAGCCGAGCACCTTGAACGACTCGCAATGACTGCAGATGTGTTACAGGCCAGTTATGGCATAATTACATACAATCTCGAATATATTTCACAATTACTTACGTCTTCAGCTCATTTACAATGCGCTGCGAGTCGTTCACCGAGCTGATAACTTCAATGCGTTTGTGCTGTAGCTGAAAGGGACTGCGTCCCAATATGCCCCAAATAGATTGCCTGTGCCGTATTAGCACATAGGCCAGGCCCAGGCTGGCGGCGACCAGGGCCCAGCGCTTGGTGTTGGTGTTAACGGTTTGGTTGCTCATGGCTAAGTCGAACGCAAAAAGTTTTGATGAAAATACCAAATATATCGAAATTATAATAAACTACGCCCCCGATTGACCGATAAAGAATGTTAACTACTCGCCGTGCCGCCCTAACAAAATTTGAATAACTTATACAATTATTTCATTACTTTCGACGACTTTTCATCGCATACTTTGATGCAAAATATTTTACAATCATAACGTTTAGCTAGAGTACTTCAGTACTCTATTGTGTCACGAACTTAAATCATAAAATTTCTTGTGTAGCTTAACAGCTTGTTTTTCTGTTAATTCGATTAGCTGTCGATATCAATGCATTCATATTGGGAGCAGGTTGGCAGCGCTCTTAACAGACACTGTTAACCTGCAGCGCGGCCAGCTGTTAATTAAACTGCGAATTTTTGTGCGTGCTGAAATCAAATGTTTGTGTATGAAAAAGTATTAATAAAAACAATATATAACGACTATTAATCAACGTGCACGTAATCAGTCATGTTAAGTTAAGCAATGTTGTACTTTAGCAGCCGCAGCTGCATGCTTCCAAAAACACCGCTAACCAGTTGAAAAAATCGATTTTTCCAGCGCAATAAAAAAAAAAAAAAAACGAAAAGGTAACATAACATAACATCAATAACGGTACTTTGCAGCACCTTTTTTGATTGGCTTATAAAATGCTTACAGAATGTGCCACTAAATCGAAAAAAGTAGCTTAGTTTAACTCAAAATGCCAGAGAATTTGGAATTGCATCAATTCGAGGAGGGAACGCGTACGGGCGATTTATCAAACCAATGGCTGGAGCAGCTGAAGACGCGCGTCAATTGCCCGTATCTGGGCATAATACTCGCCACGCTGTCCTCGCTGTTCTTCTCGCTGTGCTCGGTGATCGTCAAGGGCCTGGTCGATGTCAATCCCATGGAGCTGGCATCGTTCCGCTTTGTGGGCGTGCTGCTGCCCACCATCCCGATCCTCATTTATACCAAACAGCCCGTGTTTCCGGAGGGCAAGCGGGTCATCCTGCTACTGCGCTGTTTTATGGGCACTACGGGCCTGATGCTCAGCTTTTATGCCTTCCGGCATATGCCGCTGGCCGACGCCAGCGTCATCATCTTCTCCACACCTGTGTTCGTGGCGATCTTCGCCAGGGCCTTCCTCAAGGAGCCGTGCACCTTGTTCAATGTGCTGACCATCAACATGACGCTCCTGGGCGTGGTGCTGATCACGCGGCCACCCTTGGTCTTTGGCGAGCCGACGCCGGAGCTGGACAGCGAAAAATATTCGGATAAAACATATGATATCTGGGGACCAGTAGCTGCCATCTCCTCGACGCTGTTCGGAGCCAATGTCTACATATTGCTGCGCGCTCTGAAGAATCTTCACTTCTCCGTGATTATGACGAACTTCGGAGCGATTGCCCTCGTCTATACGTTGATTGTGTGCGGCTCGATTGGCGCCGTCTGCTGGCCGAGCTGTGGACGCGATCGTTGGCTGGTCGTTGTGCTGGGCATCTTCAGTTTTTTGGGCCAAATCCTGTTGACGCTCTCGCTGCAGGTGGAGCAGGCCGGTCCCGTGGCCATTGCTCGCTGTGCCGACATCGTCTTCGCCTTCATCTGGCAAATCCTCTTCTTCGGCGAGGCGCCAAACGGGTATTCCCTGTGCGGCGCCCTGATGGTCGTCAGCTCCGTTATTTTGACGGCCATGAAGAAGTGGGCGATGACCTTGCCGCGGGAGTCGTCACTGCGAAAGCGCTTGCGCCTCATACTGATGGAGTAGACCAGATTAGTTGCTAGTTGCTGTAGTTGTAGTGGTTCATGCTGGAATGCTTTAGTTATCCTAGTGGTTTCTCAAGTCGTTTCAAATCAAATTCTCAATGGGGCATCGGGGAACAATGCTCAACTAACTACGATACGATAACTAATCCATATACACGACTTAGACTTTTGATTATTGATAAAGCTCAGCTTAGTACTTAAAGAAAATAGACGCATTATATAAACATCCACATCTTTTACATACATACATATATATACATATGTATAGGCATAAAGTTTTAAAGTTCGAGCGTGATACTCATACCATCAAAAAATACTCATACATATGACTATGATATATATATATAAATCTAATGGTTTAGTTTAGCCAAATTCATTGAGTTGTTGTTTTGTACATTGTTATACACGCTTACACTAAAGTATTTCCAAAAAATCTTATTAATAAATACAAATTGTGTAAAAGTAAACACCGTTAATTTGAATTTGAATTTCTAGCCGTTGTAGTCTCTTGAGATTTCCCACAGAGGGCGCTACTGCGTGAACAGCTGTGCACATTTCGATACTTGCCTATGCGATTCTATGTTTCATGTTATTTTGAGTACTCAACATATACATGCAGTTGCGCAACTTTGTGTAGTAACTGTTAGCAGCGCGTCGGCGCCACTGGCTAACTTAGCGAACTGACACTTAAATCATAAAGTGCATTAAACAAACAGCATAAACAAGTATATTCCAAAATGCATTTAGGGTAGGTATGCAGCGAAAATAGCTGTTGGCTTCTTCGATGTAAATTTAATAGCAATTCACAGGTACTTGTGACGTCGCACATTCATCTCTAAGTCATGCAATTAACATTTGCTTAACATAGCGTAACCTCTCTGTGTTAGTCACTCTGTTAACAACGCGTCGGCGCCACCGGTTGCCACAACAAAACCAAAAAGTACTCGAGCGCAATAAGTACTCATAACACAAACAAAACAGCGCAATTTGCCGGTGAGAAAAAGAAACAATTCAAACAGAAAATTAACCAACTAATTTGCAGTAGTGCCTGCTGTGCTTGTGAATACATACATAGTGTGCCTTGAACTTACATATTTCGATAATATAATTATATTTAAATACATTGAAAAAAGGAACACTACGCAAACAGTAAACAAACACGTTGTACATTCGATACTTTTTTCACTGGGGAGCTGCAGCTGTTGTTGTTGTTCTTCTTCTTCTTCCTCTTCTACTTCTACTTCTTCTGATTGATGGGCCTAGAAACCTAAGTCGGCAATTACCGCATCGAGTTCATCCTGCAGATTAGTAGCCCTGGACCGCACCTGTGAAATTTGATCCTGCAAATTATCCACGTTCGCCTGCAGCAGCACATTGCATTTCTTCATTGCCGCAAAGCGACTCTCGTGCTTCTTTACGCGCGGCTCCAGATTGCTTTTCTTGGCGGAATTGGCAGAATCCTATAAGGAAAGAGGTGAGTACAATATATATATTAATATATATGTATATAACTATTTATATAACTTGAATATACAAAGTGTCGCAAGACTTGTACGATGTTGCTGCCCGGCGTTGCGCGTCTCAAAAATATGGTATATACTGTGGTGTATACTTTTATATATATATCGGGTATACAAGGACTATATACTTTAACACCATGTACTTACTTCCGCTTCGGATTCACTGCCCGATTCCTCTTCGCTCTCCTCGGATTCTGATTCCTCTGACTCCTCCTCGGACTCTTCCTCTTCTTCCTCCTGCTCCTCTTCGGCTGCCTCCTCTTCATCTTTGTCCTCGGCATCGACTTCGTCCTCGTCCAGTTTCATCGATGCGGCCATCTTTTGCACCTCCTTCTCCAATTTCTTGAACTTTTTGTTCTCCTCTCTGCAAAATCGAAATCTCATTAGCGAAAAACTTATTTGAATTTAGAAATACCTACTTGAGTATAACATGATTCTTCTTCATG
Source organism: Drosophila nigricruria (assembly GCA_037075265.1). Lineage (NCBI taxonomy): Eukaryota > Metazoa > Arthropoda > Insecta > Diptera > Drosophilidae > Drosophila > Drosophila nigricruria. The sequence goes on from JBAMCI010000035.1 coordinate 18,476,183, forward strand.
GCTTGCTTCAGCACATCCTTTTCCTTTTTGGCCGCCTCCTCCTTGACCTTCAGCTTGGTTAGCTTGCTGCGCAGCACCTTCACCTCCTTGCCCATTCGCCGCTCGCGTCGCTCTGTCTTCTTTTCCTCGGGCTCGTCAGGATCGCTTTCGCTCATCTCCAGCTCCAGTTCGGGTGAGCTGTCGCGTCCGAAGTGTGGATCGCTGGGTCTTCTCACGCCATCCCATGAGCCGCCGCCCTACATTCACAACATGGATGAAAGCATTAGGAAAAACATGTCGTCGCTGGCAAGACCTGACCGAATCCAACTGTGGGCATTACCTTATGATTGGTCACCTTCTCACCGTAGTAATCATCGTCCTCGTCCTCGTCGTCGTAAGCAAAGCGAAAACTAATACGCGGTCTGTTAGTGCTTGTTGTCGTATTTGCCTTATATAAACAGCGATTGGGTTGGTTAAATCGGTTAATGGTTTTAGTAAGCGGATATAGAGTAGAAGCAAAGAAGCAGTTGTCTTTGTTTGTCTTTCTAAATCGATTTTCTTAATATTACAATATCCAATCTTCAATCTTGGTAAAACCATCTAGTGTGAACACAACATTTTGAGAGACTGCGAAGGAGAGATGTTGAGAACATAGTTGGGGCGCCGATTGAAGGCTAACGATCGTATAGTGAATGTCAACTGAAGCCTTGAGAATCACATAGAAGGGCATATTTGAGAGTGGCAATTACTTATAAGTGAGAGAAAAGTACAGAGAGAGAGAGAAAACAATTGGGAAGAAGAGAGCTATGATTAGGAAGAGAGAGGTTTGATAGAGAAAGGAATTGTTATGGTAATGGATGAAAAGAATGATAGTGACAGAGATGAAAGATCAAATTGAAAAATAAGAAGAAAGACAGATGTTGAGTAAAAACAAAGTAGAGTAGAGAAAAATTTGGACAGAGATAAAGAGAGAGAGAGAGAGGTATATAGCCGGTGGGACAGTTATAGTTCTAAGATCTAAACACTAGATTTGAGGTGACGTTATGAAGAGTTAAGAGTAGAGGCATGTGTAGAGACATAGAAAGAGAGGGACAGAGAGAGGGAAAAGCGGTAAAGAAAATAGAGAAAGTTTTTGAAAAGGAACTAAGTTGATAAAAGATTCAAGTTTATAAGATGAAGAGAGCAAAGCTGCTTATTAATAACAGAAATAGAGATTCAGCTGGTCAGAAAAGTAGTTAGCCAGCAAGGGAGAGCAGCATTGAAAGGGAAGAGCGTTTCATAACCTTTCGAACGAAAGCAAATTGTAAAATAAAAAAAAAAAACGAAAATTGCGCTAATTGGCGCTGCGAACATCAGCAACCCTCATTACGTCTCAGCAGGCCCCCCGTCGAAGGTATCCAAAATGTGTGTCGTGTTGTCAGCTGATGTGTAATTATTTATCGTATGTGCTGCTACAACTAGAACAACAACAATAACAGCAACTACACCTACAACTAGAAGAACTACAATCAATGCGAAAGCGACTAATTGCGATTGCTTTGTTAGCTGGTTTTTTAGATGATTTTCTTTTATCTTTTTTGGTTTCTTTGCATTCAGGCTGAGCTGTCGCTCGGGAGGCGGCGGCACAGGCGGCGCTGAAAATGTGGATACATGTGTGGGTTATGACCCCAACAACAGCAACAACAACAACAACTGACTTCAACTGACAACAACAACAGCTGACAACACACGTGGCATGTTGTGCGACTTGTGCCACGCCCGCCCCCTACACTGCCTCCCCAAGATTGGGCTGTCGCTTACCTGCAAAGCAGCTGCCAATTTGCGCTCCAGCAATTGTATCTGTCGCTTTTGTTCCTCGATTTCTGTTTTCGCCTCGACTAGCAGTTCGCCCGTATCGTGATAGTTCTTCTCCACCTCTTTGGACACCTTGCGCGCGTCTTCGACTTCACGTTTCAGCGAGTTGACATATGCCTGCTCGGATGTGGGCGTGGGATCCATGGTAGCGACAATAACATTGGAGCCATACTCAAGATTCTTTTCGCGCGACTTCTCGCGCTCCAATTCCGTTTCCAGCGTGCGTATTTTGGCCAAGAGCTTTTTGTTCTCACGCTCCTGGGCCTCACGGTTGCGCAGCTCCAGCGCCAGCATTTGCTTGGTACTCTGCAAATCGTCACGTATCTTGTCAATATCATCCAGTTCATCGGGACTCTCCTCATCGATGGACCTGGTCGAGACAATGCTGGGCCTGGCGCTGCCCGCACCAGTTGCCGACGCAATGTTTGCACTGTTCAGCGCATGGCTGCTGGGCGCCTCGCTCAACATATTGACCTTCGACAGAGACTTGTGCAGCTGCTCCTCGATTGTCATCTGGCGTCGGAACTTGCGCAGACCCTCCAATATGGGCTTGCTGCGATCGTTTGTTTGTGTGGGCTTCAGACGAACGCCGCCCTGAATTTGCTTGAGCAGCTTATTATGCGAATTGTCCTTCTCTGTTTCATAGATAAATTTGTCATCCACTTTGGTCATCGATTTGCATGTCAATACGGGCTGAGATCTGCAATGAAAGTGGCTCGAATTAGGCATTGTATAGCTAAATATTATTTAAAGCAAATCTTTGCTTTGTTATCCAACTATTGAAATGTGACTTAAATTTGTAATAAACTTTTTTCCATTTAATCTTTAGATGTTCCTGTAAAACTTCATAACTGCGAAAATTGATGCAATTTTTCATGTTTTTTTTGGTTTTCTTTGTCTCTCTCTCTTAGATTAATTTGAATGCTAAATGGATTGCATTAGTAAAGGAGAAAGCGCCTCGATTATTCCTTAAGCTGGCAGTTATACACCCTTTGCACAGCGACTAACTAATTTGTAATCGATTGTGAAGGCTGACCATTCATTTGTAACCGACCGCCGAGTGAGTGGCTAATGAGAGCTGCTCACCTATCGTTGCATGCCACATGGCGCAGCTTCTTGCCGCTCTCCACCTCCTTCATCATCTCGGACCAGTCGGGCCGTCTGCGTGGTCGTGACCTGTGTGAAAATGAAATAAATGATGGTTTAGTCTTAAGTTCTAGGATATGCTTGGATGGTGCTTCGCTTACTTGAGCTTCTCGAGCGTTTGCTTTTGCGTGTCGCTGAGCACCCGCTTCTCGCCGGGCGCCAATGGCGGCGGTGGCGGTGGTGGTGCCTTTGGCACCAACGAGGGCAGCGGCGGTGGCGCTGGAACTGCAACAGAAATATATGGAATGGATGGTTAACTGCGAGTTTTTAGCGAGTGGGACGGAACTGCAGATGAATGGTCTGCTAGCTATTTTTTCAGCTTTTTTGTTTGTTTTTGTTTTTGTTTAGCTTGTTTTTTAGCGTATAAATCGTTTAGCGCTGCGTGCACTCGCGGTTATTAAATATAATTTTAATTTAATGAGTTTGCAATTTGTGTCGGTTGTTGTTTGCTCCAAGTTTTCCATCATCCTCTCGCCCTCTCTCTCTCTCTCTCTCTCTCTCTGTCAACCTTCCTCTTCGTAGCTGCCGGCCATACATATCAATTGAGTTTGGTTTAAGGTTGCGGGGGCGGGTGTTGTGGTGGACTGGCTTTACGTTCCAATTCTTGTGTCCAAAGTTTCACTGCATTGGCAGAGATTGAAAAGTTACTGCTGTGGCGCAGACTCTAGCCACCCCACTACCCCACTCTACCCAATTTGTTTTATTGCTTTAACACCTCCTGTTCCACTAGGGTTGCGCTTCCAAAACACCAGACCCTCCTACTCTGCAGCAGACGGAAACTTTGATTGCATTTTTAATACACTAGCAAAAGGATATTGGTATTTTTTACGGAAATATGTAACGAAGGGAAATATGTATATATGTAAAATGTTTTAATTCTTTTAGCTTAACATTTGACTTGAGTTGAGATGAACTTTGCTTGATTATATGCAGAATCAATGTAGATCTCTCTTATGTGAACTTTAGTTCGTGAAATGAGCTTTTGTTTGTTAAGTCTACAATCTTAAATATATATTTTCATTACAGACATTAATGCATAGTGAGTGCATTTAGTATTCGTTGTGTTGAACTTTAGCAATCCTTGTTTTGTTCTTTGATAGCTTTCGCCTTTTGTGCGTTGCGCTTGGCTCGCCTTTGGTTTTGGTTTTCGGTTTTCGGTTTTTCGGTTTTCAGTTTTAGTTTTAGTTTTAGTTTAGTTGGTTTTAAAGTCTGTAATGCGCTTTCGCCGGCACACATTGCTGTTAACTGGGCCAATTAGCTTGTAATGTTTGCTGCTGCCAGCTGTTTCGTCTCTAATAAATTTCCAGTTAAATTGCTGGCCTAACAAGTTGCCAAGAGTTCCACAAATTTTTCCCACTTCCACCCACACGTTTTTTGTTACCAAGTTTCTTCCCTTTGTAATTAGCAATTGAGGGAGTTTACTCCGTATATATATATATATATATATATGTATGTATGGGTGTATGTGTGTATATTTATACCCGTATCGTCTGTGCACACTTTGTGTACAATACTTTGCATTCTTTGCAGTTACTTTTTTTCAGTCACGCCCCCGTCCTGGCAGGTTGCTGACTTGCCTTTGTTGTTGTTCGTTGTTTTTGGTTTGTTTGTTGTTAAAAAAGTGCAAAAGTCAAACAACTGTCGTAAGACAATGGCCGTGCACGAAGTGATGAAAAGCTGACAAATCTGTTAATTAGCTTTGTTTGAGTGAACCCGAAGCAAGTCTCTCCCCAGTCAACCCCACCGACCTCAGTTCAGCCAGCCAACAAATCTGGCCCAATCCGCACATTGGCAAGCAGCTTCGGCCCTCATCCTTCTGCTGCCTGTCTGCCTGCCTGCCTGCCTTGCCTTGCCTTTTGCCTTAGTTTGCTCTCATTCGAACGGGTCGCGCCTGGCTGAATCTGCACTTAATCTTTAAGTGGTTGGCTGCCTCTTTGTGGTGCATTAGATGCTGCTCTCAGTTCTTTTGCTCCCTTTATATATATCTACATATATATGTGTATTGTATGTATATATATATATCAATGTGCTCTGCACCTGGTGCTTGGAAACTAATCCTGAACTCGTGTTACTTTGGCTCAATGAAATCAGCGCCAAACTTGATTATTGTCTGGCAGTTACCCGGCTGCATGTTAATGTCCCTTGCCGCTCCACCCACGTGCCGTGTGCTTTGTCCAACGTCCGACGTCCGACGTCCGACGTCCGACGTCCTTTCGCCCCTTTCTCTCTTTGTGTGCCATTTGTAGTCACTGATTAAAATACGTGGTCAACTTTTTGGGCAGCCAATTGAGCGCTCGTTTAGTAAGTTTCGCTTAATTCGTTTTAGTAATTTATGGCAAAGCTCTGGCAGAAGCGGCCAACCTAAATCAGTGCACACTCACACACACTTCCCCTTGCACATTCGGTTAGAGGACTCGGTAAAAAAACAAGAAAGAAAAAAAAGTTATCCAAGCTGTAGCTTGTGGCGCACCCGTAGCCAGATAAAACTCTTCATTCATTCATTCATGTCGACAAAATTATTTCTTATTTAAATAAAATGCTGAGCAGCGTCTCCAAGTTGATGCTACCCACTTAATATACCGCAAAAGCCCGCACTTACAACGACGCCAAAATGAATAGCGGGGTATGTAAACATAAATTTTGTGTAGCTCGCCCTAAAACATCAGACCAGACCCAGTGCCGCAGCTCCTTGTTACTCTCTCTATCTGTCTCTCACTTTCTCTCTCTTTCAGTCTCCCTATCTCTTTCTATCACAACCCACATTTTGTTATCATGAACCGAGAGAATATTCTATGCATGCACAAATGTTGCCGTTGTCATTGAATCACGCTGTGCCTGCGGTTGGGGTTGGGGGCATTAGCATGGACTCCAGTTTGATGACTGACTTTGTTCGCCATTGTCTGAGCTTTGTGGCATGATGAAGCGCCGCATGGAGAGTCTGCCATATTTTACAGTACCTCTCCAAGCCACCAACCAGCATACTGACAAGCCCCTAATCCCAGGCGGGTTGCCGGCGCCCTGATTAACGTTTTTCATCTTGTTAATAACTATATATTGCCTGTTCATTTGTGACCAACTAACAAACACTGCGCAACATGGTTAATATTTTAAAATACATCCCTGCTCAGTTAACTTTAAGAAAGGCTAAACTTGATATCAGCCACAATTGAGCACTTTTGATAAAGGACTAGGAAGCATTCAAATAATATTTAATATTCTTATAGTGCTTAATCAACTTAGATACATGTTCCGCCTTTATATATGATTTAACTCTTAAATACTTCTATATCAGAGTAAAAGGCATTATTGCCTACTCTTATGCTTGGCTGAACTTAATTGTGCGTTAAACGATTGCGAATAGCGCATAAAGAAGAATGAACAATAATTACGCTCGTAAGAGAGCAAGCAAGTGAGTGAGGAGAGTGTGTATAATGCACATATATAGGGCATAAGATATGGCTAATGTATGTGAAACATTATTGCCATTAAATTATGTATAAGAGTTCTTAATACAAGCTACACTTAGAGGACTTTGTTGTTTTCGTCCATTCTGAGCACCTATATATTTAATATTTCTCTTGTTAATCATTCAATTTAAGTCTAGTTCATGTCATGTCCTATTATATGCCTCTGGCAAGTTGAACTTAACTTTAGTTATTATTATTCGTAAACACTTAGCATGCAGCCAATCGAGCAGTCTTAACAAGTAATTCAAGCAAATGTGCTGCAATTACTTATTTATTGGACCATATTATTGTCGTTTAGTGTAATTATTGACAAAAGTGAATGCGTCATGTCAAAATTTCAAAATAGCCTAATCATCTTTTATGCCAACGACAGTCCCGAGCACGCGCTTGGCCCGTTGGCTGCACCTATTGAAACGTTCACGTTTCTCATGCTAGCCAAATAAATAAAAAACAAAATGAACGTAGCAAATAAAAAATGAAAGAAATGTATATAGCACAGCCGTTACATGTTTTTAAGCACAAACACTCACACACACACACACACACATACACACACACACACCCACCCACCCGGACATCTGCGTATATGTAAATGTATAGAACAGGCTCATTTAAATAAAAGAAAATATATATATATTTATCTATATATATATATATATATATTTCTTTTTCGGCCAGTCGCTTGTCCTTTGAAGACATTTGCCAAGGCTTTGTGGCCGCCCTATTTTTTATATATATTTTTTATTTTTCTTCGTTTTCTCGTCTGTTTTTTTTTTTTAGTGCGTATATTTGAATATAAATGGCGCATTTAGTTCGACTATATCAAGCACATGCCCATATATCTTGGCCAGCTTTTGTCCTTAAGAGTACGAACTGTTACAGTTCTCTCTTCCTTTTGGCCGCTCCTATTGATAGTTGTCGGCTTTAAGGGGCAGTTCGGTGAAACAAAACACAAAAACCATCTAGAAAGTGCCTTTTCCACTCATCTATCCTCATCTGGTTTTAAACATTCCACTTTATGTTGTAGTTTTGACACAATGAGCAATAATCATGAATTTTACTTAGACCATAAAAAGAGAGATGAAAACACCCAGAAAGTCGGCCCAAGACGTCGTCCGAGCACATTAAATAAATGTTTTTCTTTTCTGTCTGCATTGTTGCCTTATTTTTTTTCTTTCTATTTTTTTTTTCTTATTGCTTAGCTTTTTTATACGCAATATCCATGACAAATAGTTAAGAAATCGGGTGTATACTGCTTGCAGTAGGAGACCTTAAATGTTGGTCTAATCGCAGAAGAATAAGCTAAGATTGTTAGCTAGAGCTTTGTAGAATCTCAAAGATTCTCAAAGTTAGAACTATAAATATCTCATGTCCAGCTCAGCTCAAGCTTTTCGATATATATATATATAAAGTTGTTTTCAAAATATTATACTATATTGTACACTACTATTTCCATAAACAGTTGTATATATTACCTATACATTTTCTATATATATATAAGAAAAATCTTTTAAAACAATCAGTTCGCTTTGATAACCACATATGCAGAATAGAGGGTATCTGATAGTCGTTAGCCTCTTGCAAAAACATTTTTACTTGCTTTTTTGCTGGCTTCTTTTTTTATGCGACAGCTTTAAAGGACAAACGTTGGTTACCATTTCGTTGAGTGACCTGCCCATGTCTTGCCTTTTCTCCCTTTTTCCTTTAACCACCGTGCCCATCCTTCAACCTTAGAGCCTCTCTCCTGTGCCGTCACAGTTGCCTTTTGTTTGCCTGACAAAGATTAGGACGCATTTGCGGTCACGTTATTGCCCACTGATTAGGACATGGTAGCTGCCGGGCTGTTAACCGAACCCTCGCCGCACACCTTTGCCAGCTACCCTTTGCGCTTTGCTTTGCTTTGCTTTGCTTTGCTGGGCACTTAATGTGCTTTACACTTCATGTTTGCTGCCCCTCCAGGGGGCGATTTCGTTTTTCAATTTGCCAACTTATGCAACTCACTGTGATAATTCTCAAATTGAGTATTAATATTATTGCACGCCTGCAGCCAGAAAATGCATTTCGAATATTACAAGCTTTTCAATTATTTGGAAAATTCCTATTTCATCCTTGGCCTTTTCTATTTTAATAATTCTTATTTTGGCCTTTTCGATCGGTGGGTGGGTAAACAGTTTTGCGCCTCTTTCGACTCAATGCACAGCACTCACTAAAAATTTAATAAATAAAATATGTTATTTATATTGCTTTTCAGCCCTCTCTCTGTGTGTGTGTGTGTGTGTGCCTGTGTGTGTGTGTATCTCCTGCTTGTCTGTCTTTGTCGCTTTTTGTTTGGGCACACATATTTTGATGAAATGTTTTCATTTCATACTTATATTCATACACCTACTACGCTATACCCATAGATATATGTATACAATCGCCGCTTGATGCGTTTTTCAGTTGGACCTGAATGGACCCATATGCATATATACATACATAGAAGTGTGCACGGGTATGAGTAACAGGTATATACACCTACATAGGATGCAGCTAGCCTAGAGATGGTTTCATGACTAAAAATATTTTGTCATGCATAATAAAACTGTAAAACGGAATTGCATTTGATTCGCATACCGAAACAACATTTTCTATTTTCTTTCTTTTTTTTTTTTTAATACATATGATATTTTGTAGTGCCATCTGAAGTCAGGAATGTCATCTGGCATGAATGACAAATATGTAGCTGGGCTCGTGTGAGTAAAAGTAACATATATTTCATATGAGTTAAACAATTAGATTACGCTAAGTGCAGGTTGCTACGTTTAGCAGAGCGTTTATTTTGTAGGGAAAATCTAAGAAGAGAGAAATTCTACAAATCCTTCTTGAAAATGGATTTGATTAAACTTAAACAAATGCAGTAAACATCTGTTAAGTCTCCAGCAGTTGCCAGTTGCCCACAAAACTAAATCTTCAAAATATGAGAAGTCTTTATACATAAGAGTCATATATGTATATATATCTTTATATAGATATGCTTTGATTTATATCAAAACTTTCAATTTGAGCTGTTTTATGCTTTAGTTCCTTCTCCTATCACTTTCAGCTGCAACACGGCTAAAGGATTTAATTAAGTATTTAATAGTTTCATTAAGCTTTTAATAGCAAATTAATAGTTCGTTAATTGCAGTGGGGCTTACAAAGTTTTTGAATTTGTTCTATTAATTTGTATTATTTGTAAAGTAAAGCAAAGTATTCAAATGATTATGTATATATATACATAATCAATATAAAGTCAATAGCTTAAATTCTCAATAGCTGTATCTATATATTGATATTCTTAGTCACGTACCCATCCCTAATTTGTTATACACTCATAAGCTATACCTGCTACAGTGCACACATATAAAATATCACTCATACGCTACGTTTGCCGTGTCCGTCTGTCTCTTATATTTTATTCATTTCGTTGTGACGTCTGTCGGCCTTGTCTTGACGCCAACACATTAATGCCCCCTTTTCTATAGATAAAGTTAGAGAGAGAGAGAGAGAGAGAGAGAGAGAGAGAGAGAGAGAGAGAGAGAGAGAAAAAGAGAGGGAGAGACAGAGAGAGGGAGAAACAGAGAGAGAGAGAGAGAGGTATAGGGAGAGGATAAGACATTTGGAGGCTAGAAATATAAAGGCCAATGCGACAAGTGCACACGGCCACTTTCATTGATATATTTATATATATACATTAAATTATAAATTATATATTATATATATATAGAAATGCCCACTATGTATATGCGCATATCTTTTGCAATTATTTTGTTTTGGATTTTTAGACAATTAGCGAAGCATCTGAATAATATTTACAGCATTTTTTGGCGATCCATTAGAGTTGTTAATCGGGGGATTTAGCATCCAGAGACAGAGTATTGCGGTTCGATCTGTCGCCGCTGGCTCACGATCGCAACTTACCATTTTTGATGCTCGGTTCGCGCTTTATTGAGGGCGCTTTCCTCAGGGTTTTGGTCTTGAATTCGGGCTTGGGTTCTTCTTTGGGTTCTTTGAGTATTTCATCAACTTTGGGTACCTTTTTCAGAACTGGTCGTATCTTGAGTAGATTGTCGGTGCTCTTGCTGGGCAGTGGCTTTTCCTCGCGCTTTACATGCCTCAATTTTGGCTTCTCCAGCTTGAAACGCAAACGTTTCTCACGCTCCTCCTCCGTTTCACCGTCGACAGCCTCATCGTCGTCTTCGGGCGCCACCTTCTTCATCGATTTGTCACGCTTGACTACAACGCTGCGCAATTTGGGTTTCTCTAAGGTGAAACGTTGTGTTAACTCACTTTCCTCCGCCTTCTTGTTGATCTGCGTGGGACGCAGCTGTGCGGCCTTCTTCACGTGCTCCGGCACCTTGGCATCCAGCGTGGTGTCGTCATCGTCGTCGTCATCATCGTCTTCCTCCTCTTCGTCTTCGTCTTCTTCGCTTGCTTCCTCCTCGCTTTCCTCTTCAGTTTCAGTTTCCTCCTCAGTTTCCTCCTCCTCCTCTTCTTCGCTCTCTTCTTCCTCAGAGGAGCTTTCCGGTGGCGGCGTTGGCTCCTTCTTCTTGGCCAAGGGCTTTTTTGTTACCAAATTTGATTTCTTAACCGGTTCGACTGCAGATTTCTTTACCGGCTCGGCAACGGCTTTTTTCGCCGGCTCCGCTTGCTTCTTGGCAGCTGCTGTTGTTGCCGCTGTGGTCTTCTTAACGGGCTCTGCGGCTGTTTTCTTGGCCGGCTCAGGTGTCTTTTTCGCTGGCTCAGCTGTCTTCTTGGCTGTTGTTGTCGTTGTTGGTGCTGCCTTTGCTTTGCTGTTGTTGGTTGTTGATGTAGCTGGAGCTGCCTTTTCGCCATTTTCCTTGGCGGCTGCAGCTGCAGCTGCCTTCTTGGCCCAGGGCGTTGTCGCTGGCTTTGTGGCTGCCGCATCCTCTTTGACCCATGGTGGGCGAAATGTGGTGCGGCCACTGCTGCTGCTGCCAGCACCGGCGCCGGCGCCAGCTGCGCTGCCAGCGCTTGTTGTTGTGCTACGGGGTGTCACGAAGGGCATTGCGAAGGCAGCTAATGTTTTCCGTTCTGTTAATTCTCCAGAGGTTGTTCTTGTTATTCGTCTATTTGCACACACTTTTTAAATAATTTTCTGTGAATTTTTCGTCGTCGTTGTTGTTGTTGTTGATGAAAACACAAAACTTTGCACATTAGCACCAGCACAGAGCGGAGGGTGCGCAGGGCGTGGTTACACTTGGCTCACTCTACACTTGTCCAAAAGTTGTTTCTTTTTTTAAATAGCCGATTTTTTTTTTATTTCTTATATTTTTTTTTCTATTTTATATATATGTATCTATATATATATATTTCTTTTTATTTTTGTTCGCTTGTTGTTGCTGTTGTGCTATTTATTTAAATTTTCAGCGCTGTGGACGATGAGCAACAGCTGTTTAAAATATTTTCAATTCTCAATTCCGTATATATTTGGGTATGTTTCATTTCGTGAATTTATTTATAAATGCATGCGCTCATTAGCTGGGCAGCGCATTTGTTGCCTTTGCCTTTGCTGTTGCTGTTGCTGCTGTTGTTGTTGTTTCTAGTTTCTGTTAGTGTATCTGTTTTGGCCAAAATAGAAAAAAAAGCTGTGCAAAATGTAGGCCTTTGTGTCATATGGACACAAACGGCGCCTAAACTGTTCAAATTAGCTAAATTCCTCTCCAGCTCTAACAAGTTTTGTGTTACAAAGTTTTATTCCATCTAACAAAAGCTACAACAACAACAAAAGCAGCAGCAGCAGAGGCAACAAATGACAGCCAACAATTTGCTATGCCAGTGTGCCTCTCCGATATGTAAAAGGCGAAAATATTTAATTTTAGGTTCTTTGTGCCAGCGAGAGCAAAAAGCGTCGGGAGAATCAAAAACAAAAAGCAAAAAACAAAAAAACAAAATCAGAAAATCCAAAAAAAAAAAAAAAATTGAAAAAATCCGTGCTTGTTCTGACGCTTGCGTCTTTTGCCTCGTTTCACAAAGTATACAATGAAACGCACACACACATACACACACACACACGCACACATAAAAGAGAATCCAAAATAAAAAGCAACAGAGAGGAGAATGAAATGTGAATTTGTTTCATTCCATTGCCAGTTTCCATGGCTTTTCATTTTTTTTTTTCTTTCATTTCCATTTCTCCAATTCGTCCAACGGCCTTTTGCGAATTTTTTTTCTTTCTTTCTTTTATTTTTTTTTTAAATTAAAACAACAAATTTTCAGTTTTGCCTTCGCTTTTGGAGGCGTTAATTAAACATGACATGCAAATATAAAATTTTTACTTATAAATATGCCGTCATTAGAGAGGCGGAATAATATAGACGACGCGACATAAAAGCCTCTAAATCTAATGGCCAGCAATTTGCTGAGAAACTTGTTGCAATTAAGAAAAGTCTGAATTATTAGAGGAAACAAATGATATTAAAAAAATTCAGATTTAACTACAGACAGTTGATATTATTGAAAGAAATTTTAATTATTAGCAGAAATTAGATATTGAAAGCAAATAATTTTATATTGATTTATTTTTAACAAATTTTACTTTGCTTTGAGCAGAAAAACTAATTGAATTTTGGATATAATTAGAAAATATATATGTTTCATATAAAGAAAATGTTATTTTTAAATTATTTTTAATTTGCTGTTGTTCAACAGAAAACTGTTTTCAATTTAGCTGGTTTTTTCATAGTTTTTATTTTTATTATTTTTTATTATATCGTCAATTTGTCTAGTTTTATCGGAGGCATTGGCTATGCAAATCTGTTTGGCATGCTGCGCATTTTGCTAGATTTATTTATAAATATAATTTTATTTGATTTGATTTTTTTTCTTAATGAATTTTCAATATATATATATTTTTTTGACTATTTGATCCGGTTAATGCAGCTGCAACATGCAGTTGTGGCTGTTTATAGACCAATTTTTTTTCTTCCATATATCACACAGAACGCCTACACACACACACCCGCAGTGGCACAGTGGGGCAAATACACACAGAATACGAGACACGGTTTAGCTACAATTGTGTTTGCTTCGGCACGCAGCGCCTATGACGGCGTTTCAAAAACTAAATTCATGTATTTTTAACAGCACGCTAAATGCTAGAAAATTTCGAAAAACACAACAACAACTTGAGGCAATATCATTTCGCTCTCAACGTAAGTTCTCTGCTCGCTCTCGTGAAAATATTTAGAAAAAAAATGAAATTGAAAATTATTTTGGCCGAAAAAAATAAATATTTTTAGCCATTTGCTCGGACAGTTGTGAGCGCAGTCGTTTTGACCTTATGGCAGGTGCAACATAGTTCAATGGAACTGGAATTATGAATATATATATACATATAGTATATAGTGTATATGCATGAAGCAGCTCAAGTGTCTGGCCCAAGTAGCCGGCGTCTGCATACATAATGTACATACAGAAAGCGAAACGCTTATCATTTAATTTGAGCACATTAAATGGGTCTCAATTACGCAAGTTTCTTGCTACGGATTCTATGTGGGTGGGTGGGTATATACACTATTTTTTTTTTTTTTTGTTATTAGTTGAGGGCGTAACGCGTCTTACCCTGTGATAAAAACCAATCTTCTAGAAAATCCAAACCCATTATTGCCTCTGTTCTTTTGTATTCCTGTTAAATATGTTTTCTTTTGTTGGACTCTTTAGTTTCTTTTTGCAATATTTACATTGTCGCAATCGCCCAGTTGTTGCACTCCTCTATTCTCTCTCTGTTCTATCTGTTGAATGCGTTTGACATTTGCGTTCGACTGAAATTGAGCGATTTGCTATCGTTTAGTGCGTGATAAATTTTATTTTTAGTATCCAAATGATTGCATATCGATTAGTTGAATTGCATTCGCAGTGTGAACCAGTGCGAAAAGTTCAGGAAATTGCGAAAACTTTTACCAGATCAGAAGAACTTGAACATGAAAAATGTTATAAAGCTAAGTAAGGAGTTTTAGATGTATTAAAGGACAACCGAGTGACAGTTTGTAGTCATGAAGTGATAGTATAACTTCAACTTCAAACATAAAAAAAAATAATGCGAGAATAAAATATATCATAAAATAATTGCTGAAAAAGTTACTTACTTGACCCCAAGTCAAACTATGAGTATTTAGAAATTATTACAATATAAAAGAGATAGTTAAACTACACAAGATGTTGCGTGCTATAAAAAGCAGCCAAAAATATAATTATATAGCATGAAACTGTGCTTACTGAAAGACTTGGGAAATAAAAGAAGAAAGTAATTAAACTTGAAAATAAAGTGAATTAATGCGAGAATGGCAGTAAAACACAAGGCGACAAAGAGTTGACAAATAAAAATTAAACGGGGGAGCAGCAAATAGCACAGAGATGGGTTTGCTCGATAAGCTATAAGAATAGTTTAAAAAGCTGGGGTACTTTAAGAATCAACGTAGAGAAAGAAAAATAAAAAACAAAAAATAAAAAATGAAAATTGAAGTATTATAAAAGGGAAAAAAAAAACTGGGCCAAGGAATTCAAGTGCAAACCGTAAACCGATTGAAAGGAAGAAATAAAGGCGAAATTTCCGTAGCAAAGAAAATGAAAAAAGAAATGACAAAATGCGGTAAATGTAAAAAATGTGATAAGTAGGAGAAGTAGGAGTTATGCGGTATTGAAAGGTACAAAAGAAAACTGGGGAGTCCATGACTTTTGAAACCGAGGAAAGGAAGCCGCCCAAAGGGAATGCATAACAAATGCCATTGATGGAAGTCAGACACCTACCGTTGGCTCTGAAATTTAGCTCACATAATTTCAATTAACTTCAACGGGATGGCACTCATTCGTCAGTGTCAAATTACTGAAATATTTAAAATAGATGCAAATTCCCATTGACACACAGTCCGCCGACTCTTACTCTAGGGCGTGCTTAAAAATATCTAATTAATTAATTTCTATTTTAAATTTGACGAATGTCGACGTCAGTCAAAGTAATTTTTGGTCAACAATTATTTTATTTTGTTACAAAAAAGAAAAACAATTTAAAAGCGATTGCGTCGCTCTACAGCATAAAATCAACAACAATTTTAATATTGAAATAATAAACTTAAAATAATTGAATGTTGTTCAACACTGTCATTTGCATGCATTCAAATTGCACTAGGCGTATACGTAATAAAAACATGAGCCAAACGAAAGCCAGAGGCAAGAAACATAAACTAAAAGATAGTTGCATATTGTTCAACTGCCGCACGTGAAACAATTTTGCGTACTTTTTGTTTGTTCTGCATTCTGTTTCTGTTTCAGATTTCCCAGTTGAACATGAAGCGAAATACAGATATATTTATATATATGCATTCATATGTAGTATGTGTGGCTAGCCATAAATAAATGTGCGCATAGTTTTGGGGCTAAATGCAGCAAACAATTTCCACTGCATACTTTTGCGCTGTGGAAGAAAATCATTTACTACTAGCTATACCCTGTAATTTTATACCATAGATGATATTTAGCAAATGGAAATGTTTGTGTTGTATAAAAATAGATTTTTTGTTGGTTGACTTTAGCTTAAGTATCTATAACTTATGCTTTCTCTATATCCTTAGAGATGGCATAATAAGAAACTAGTGGAAATTGTTAGCCTGAAAAGTAAGGAGTTTTTTTTGGCATTATACTGACCGCATAAGTATAGTGTATACAATAGAAATTTACTAAAAATTTATATTTTTATAAATTAAATATTACAAATAAACCATAATACAGGGTATCTTCTAGTGAAGCTCTTTGGTTTAACTCAAGTTTTAGTTTTACGCAAGTTTGGTTTCGTTTTGTGCATATTTAAGTTAGGTTTCATGTAAATCATAGCACAAATCAATAAAATTAAAAGTCACTTTGGCACCGAGTTTCATTATTTTATTTACTTACTGTTTGCATTTATTTACTTTATTTTTTGTTTTTTTTTTTTTTAATTTTGTGGTCTTTGCTTTTATTTTGATGCGATGACAAGTTGAAAACTTGCCAGGAGCTGCGTAAATCATTTTGATGAGCGTAGAGAATTTTACAACCGTTTGTAATGTAAAATCAAATAAAACAAAAATGAAAATAAAAATAAAATTAAAATTAAAATTGAAATAAAAAAAAAAAAGAAACCTGAATGAAAAAAAAGGTCGCACTAATTGAAAGCATTCGCGGAACGATTTTTTCATTGCAGTCAAATTGCAAATTGCGAGTTGCGAATTCCGAGTTGCGGGCTGAACAGACCAATAATTTTTTAATTAAATGAGTGGGTCATTTAAAATTGTAATGCTAATAGTTTGTCTTTATTTGTTGTCTCGCTTTCTCTTTCTATCTCTTATAAAATACTGTGTATAGGCGTCTCTCTGTCTGTCTGGGTTAGCTTCTGTGTTTGGGCTTAAACCTTGTTAGCCACCGGCTTCACCTCGACGGTGTTGTTCAGCTGCGTAAAATGCGGCCATGTCGAGATCTCCTGATACAGTCGACCGCCGGGGCATTCGGTATCTCGCACCTGACGATGCCCCAGCAGCTTATAGGATGGATCTATGTAGCCCTGGGCAACACCAAACGCTATCAAATCCTGTGCGGCCTGCAACATGACAGCGGGTGGCAGTTCAGCTGTAGACGAGAGAGCAAGACAATAAATTAGTAAAGAATTTAGAATGATTATAATATTTTTTCGCCTTACTTCTCCAATCGCCAATGAGCACAATGCCCACGCTTTTGTCATTATATTTGGGCGCATGTGCTCCAACGACATTGAAACCACGTCCCGTATAGATCAGACCATCGCCGCCGATGCCAAAGCTATAGCCAATGTCGTTCCAGCCGCGATCCACCTGATGGAAGTCCTGCATTTCACGCATGCTACGCATGCAATCCGGCGTAGTCACGCATGCGGCGGGTATATACGAATGGTGTATGATGACATACGGTGCGGGTCCCTCAAAATAGCTCACCTCCTTGGGCATGCGGGCGCCCCAATCAGCGCGAGACAATAGCTGCGAGCTCTTGCCTGCTCCTCCTGCACCACCCGCACCACCGTCCGTTACGAGAGGCTGCATGTGCTGGCTATAACCTGTAGAACAAAGATTGACCATTAGTTGTTTGTTAACTTGTTTAAGTTGGTTTTCAGTTTCAATTTTATTTATTTACTATTTGCTACAATTTTCGCACCCCCCGCTGAGCCGAGAGGAGCCCCGCTTTCGTGTGTGCGCGTGTATCTCTAGGTGTTTTTAGCCAACTTTGTTAGCATTTAATTGCAAGAGTTTGTTTAACTTAAACTTTGTTCAGGTTTACTTCCGTGTAGCCATTGATAAATTATTCGATGCGGACTCCCCCTTCGATTTGTCAGCAGCAGCCGCTGCTGCTGGTGGTTTTTCTGTGTGTTTGCTGTGTTGCCTCAACGAGGTGAGAAATCGCAATGAAGCACACAAGCCAACTGACAGTTGTATCGTCTAATAAAAATTCCCCGCATACCGCTTAACTAGCTATAGCAAATACACAGAAAGAGTGGGAGGTGGATGTAGAGAGAGAGAGAGAGAGAGAGAGAAGAGAGCAGCTCATTGACTTAACTTGTTTAAAGTCCCCAAACAGGTAGTTGCCCCAAGCACAGATCGGTTTTGATATAATCAGTTTTATTCAGTATGCAGATTTGATAAATCTTACTCTCTTGCCTGCTATCGTCATTTCTCCCAATCTCTTTCTCCGCCTCTCCCCCTCTCTGTTTCAATTTGAGTATTTCTCTTTGACAAACGTGTCAATTAATGAACCGGCCTCAGTTCGTCTAAAATATGCAAAACGTTTGTTTGGCAATTCATTTTGTTTACTAAAACGTTTAATACTCTGCAAGCTGAGCAGGGTATTGTCATGCGGGGCAAATGTTTGTTTAATTATTAAATTCTAGATATATGAATTTATAAGAATACTAAATCCATCAGATCTATAGGTATAATTATTATTTTTAGAAAATTATTTCTTGATTTGAATAATATTATTCTAATTACAAGGGTAAAGAACTTTCGCCTACCATAAATAAATTTAAAAGTACCGTATATCCCATATAATACTCTATTAGCAATCTTATAAAAGCTCTTTATTGACTTTATTATTGTGTTATAAATCCCACATGTAGCCCAATTAAGAATCGAATTAATTCGTGTTTTATTTCTTAGCCTTTTTTTACTTTTAAAAATAATTTAATAATTATTTACTTTACATGCCAGATATCAAGTTATTATCTGACAACATTATTCATATATTAACTTATAAAACGTAAATATTTTCAGTAATTAGAACCTAAAAATTCTGAAGAACTCATCATTGAAACATTGTTATCACTAGTCTAAAGCATTGCATAATATTTATATCATTCGATTCTATTTGTTAGCGTATTTCAGCTGTCTGTCTTTTACTGTTTCATATATTATAATCCATAAATAATGATGAGTCAGCTTGAAAGTCTAACAAAAATATTATTTTTTTTTTGGCTTAAATTTGATACAAATGGTATGCCAACAGGTGGTATCATCTATCAGTTGTGTGGCACAGTCATCTGTAGGCTAAAGCACGGCCTTCGAAGTCAACTTTCTGGTTCCTCTTGAACCCGCAACTCATGAATGCAAATAAATCCGACCAAAAACTATTTCATTCAAAATTCGGTAAATGTGCGGATGTTTGAGGGTGTGCTAGTGTGTGTGTGTGTGTATGTGTGTGGGAGTGTAAGGGTGTGCGTGTGTGTGCGCGAGAGTGTGATGTCGTCTGCGTAGAAGAGTGAAACTTAAACAGCAACCATTTGGCATGTTTGCCAAGGCGTCGACAACTTTAGCAAGTTGGGCGCTGCCACGCCCACTTCCTGGCGCATTTATATGCATACGGAAAGTTGGCAAAATAGTGGGGGGGGGGGGAGGCAGGGCAAGGAAGTGCAGAGAAGGATTTACTCCTTCAAGACTTGACTAACTTAACAGCAGAAGCGAAGCAGTCTCTAATTAGAAATTTGGAGAGCAGAACATTTTTGTCCGCACCTGCGACTATCCTGACTCACATGCTGAACGGATGTAGCAGAGAAACGAGAATTGGCATCGGATCTGGAGCTAAACCTGGAGCTGTAGTCGGAGTCTATTGGCAGCTCGTGCTTGCATATTAAACAGAGCGTGTTGAATTGAAGCTGTCTGTCAAATCGTTTGCTATTTAATTTATGCCTTTTACTGTATCTCGTAGTGTTACACGTTAATTACGTTTATAAACTCTCACACTCTCTCTCCCTTTCTCCCGTTAAATTCCCCTATCGTATATAGTTGTTTCGAGTTGTTCGTTGTAAACCCCAATTTTACACACGCTCCTCTAATCATTGGCCCTAATTACGCGCAGCCTAATAAAGTAAACATTAAACTCGTTGTGCTAATCAATGTTGCAAACTAGGGCCTAAATATACACCTACACACCCACACAAACACACAAACACAGACACACGCCCACACATAAATAAGTTTTAACTGAGATATATAATAATTAGTATGGGGTTGTGTCTTGGAAACAGAGTCGTATTTTATTAGAAAATTGCCTCAAAAATTTTAGGCTATCTGCCACAAATTAAAATGCCTCGAGGCAAGCAAAAATAGATAGAGAGAGAGAGAGAGAGAGAGAGGGCAAGGCAGAGTGGTTGAGTAAGGAAAGAAGGACGAGGAACACCTATATTTTCCTTCTAGTCAGTGGTTTCTTTGATAATTTGATGAAACTTTATCCTTGAGCATAGGATCAAGTATTGTCTCATAATTGAAGGAATTCAATTTATTCAATTGCAGCCACAAACATCTCGCCCGCGCGCGTCTTGTTTGCTTTTAATCAGCCAAAGCACATCAAATATGATATTTATTCACAAACACATATACACACACACACACACACACACAAACACGCATACCTGTGGAAACATATTATGTGTGTGCGAGCATTCCGTACGCATTAAGCAAATATTTTGCTTGTGAACAATGGAGCATGCTATAATATGCCAAAATATTATATAAAAAACGACATATTCCAAATTAAGTCATGCTCAGGTTCAAAAATTAAAAAAAAAGTACCAGCTAAATAAAAACAATGACAGGCAGAAAAGAAATTTAGTCACAATTGCTAAACACATTTTAATACTCTACACAAATGAAATAAATACAAATTTATGTCTTAAACTTAATTAATTCATTTTGAAAGAATTTTCTAATTTCCTAACTATTTCGCTCTGAGCTCACTGCAGTACATTATACAAATATTCAAATATTCATTTTAAGATTTTAATTAAATATTGGACTCTAAAATTTTGTAATATTTTTGTACTCTATTATGTATAATTATATTATATTAATTTTCAATAGTCGTAGACAAAAACTGATTTAAAATTAATTCTAGCGCATGATATAGTCAAGTTATCCTCAATAGAGAAATCTTATTAAATTTTCCAAATATATAAAAAAAAAACTTGAATTGTCAGCAAACTTTGCATCATATCATGCTCTATTAAAAATCACATAGTTTTTTAAAAAGTTCTTTCTAGTATTACAGAATACAATAATTTTTTGGATTCCAAAAAAAAGTTCAAGTTTATCAATTCGGCAAAGATATTAATTAAAAATTGTTCTGTTCTTTGCAAACACCTTTGTATAAGCCTGATGCTCCTGACGAAAGGGTATTGATAAAAACAATAAATTATAACGTGCATATTATAAAAAATTCCCTTGCCCGACTGTCAATAAATTGTGGATGTGTGTGAGTGTCGTGTGTGTTGTGTGTGTGGGTTTGTGGGTTTGTTGGCGGCTAAATGACATTTTTGTTAAATGCAAGTAATTAAATTTGCGCTCAATCTGAAACATAAATTCGCGAATTGTGTGTGTATTACGACGGAGCAGTAGCAGTGCGAGAGTATACAAATTACCCGATGTATAAGATGCATATCTCGCTGCTGCTGCTGTCGTCTGCTATTCCAGTCCCTCTCTCTCTCTCTCTGTCTCTCTCTCTGAGGTTTACAGGGTGAGTTGACAACAATTTCCAGTTGGCATTTAACAGGCGTGCAGAAATTGCCGATAAGCGGCAATTGCTCTGTGCCGAAGTCTCTCTCTATGCGTGTGTGCGTGAGTGTATATGTATTTCAGGGGCAACCTCGCGATAAGACATTAACAGCCCACACTTACCCATCATAGATAGCAAAAGTAATCCAAGTGCTGTCATACTGGCAGGTGTTGCGTGTTTTAGGAACTGCTTGATTTTTTTATGTAATTTTTGTGTTTTTAACGAACTTAGGAACTTTTTCAATTGATTTCAAAGTTTAACTTGATTTGCATTGATATATATTTTGTGTTTTTTTTTTTTTTTGGCAAGAGTTGTGCAATTTTGTTTAATATTCGAGCTACAATTGTTCACATGCTTTATATATATGTGTTAAAATATATTTATTTTTTTATTGGATTAGCTTTGCGTTATGTTTCGCATTCGCACGAATCTGAAGAGCGAATGGTTGGGCAGCATAAGGGCGCACCAATGTTTATAGACGCGTACCAAAAAGAAAAAAAATAAAATTTATTTAATTTTTTTTTTTTTTGTTTTCTTCTTTCGTGTTTTTTTTTCGCACCAGCGCTGTCGACGTCAGCGTCGCTGTTGTTGCCTGCGCGCAATGCCAAACAATTTTTAAATCGCATGAAATTTATTACCAAGCGCCAGCGTCGATGTCTACGTCGGCGTCGCGGTCGCTCAGTCGGCGTCGCTGTTCATCGGCTCATTCGATTCGCTCATTGCCGCTCCGTTGCGCTCGCTTCCGCTCAGCTCAAACGGTTGTTGTTGTTGTTGTTCTTGTGGCTGTCACCACGATCGGTTAGCTCTCAATTTACTGATAATGTTATCAGCTCAATTCGCTGCGATTTGTCTCTGTCTCTGTTTCTCTCTGTCACGGAGCCAGAGCGCGCGCGCTTTTAATGAATTTTATACGCACCGTTAGGGCTGATATAGGTTGAAGTTCCTGTGTGTGATTTACATGTGAAATTTTGCAAAATTTTCAGTCGACCTCTTTTATAAAACTCGACATTCCGCTTGTTTTGCTGTCTACATGGCCCGCTGAACGGTACTTTTTGTTTGCACACAGGTTACGGGTACTTTTTTTATTCGCTATGCCCTTTCTCGATGATATAAATGATAACCTGTGTATCGAATGACAGCTGAACCTTGCAACACTTGGCAATAGACCAATCGAAAGTGTTGAGTATGAGTCACTGCCTGGCAGGCCGTTAACTAATCGACTGGTAATTATTTTTTTTTGTATAGTATAGAGGCCAATGTCGCTGATCAAATTAGTTACACTTTTCTTTTATAGCTTTCTATTATATAAAAGTTGTCAATTGAATGAATAGCTATAGAACTGTGTATTCAAATGCGAGATATTTATTATAAAACACTTCTAAGTTGAACAACTTATTAATTTATGGCTCAGCGTATTTTATCTTCGACGTGCCGACAAATTCTTGATATTTCTAGTTCTCATTTGTTCGTTAATGTCAAATCATTGTGTTCTAGGTCATTCTTAATATGGACTTTATCGGTTAATTTGCTTAGATTTAGATTTTGATTAGATAGATTCTTTGCTGACTAATCTTTATAGTTATACGTAGAGTATTTGCTCATGTTGTGACTATTATAGTCATTTGCTGCTGTTCACCTTGAGTGAAAGTCATAACTTATGCTTATTTGGTATACGCAGCAAGGTTGTGCGCTAATAAAAATAAAGTTTTAGGCAACATTAATCAAAATCTTAGTTAAACATATGCGCATATGTTAACTATTCGCAAACAACGATTCGTTGCTAAGCCGTATAGCAACCAGCTTTTGTCCGTGACTGCAGCTATCTTGTGATTTTTGCAATATGAATATTATTTATTTGTTTTCTTATTAACTAACAGCTCTTGAGCAATTATATTGAACTGGAATTCACAGCTGTGTTTACATTTACATAAGTTCTTTAAACTGGACGATAGTATATCCCCTGGTTCTTTACCCAAGATCTTATCGATTGCCTGAACTTTGTGAACTGCGCTTCTGAATGGCCTATCACTGTCTTGCACTAAGCTTCCCTTCTGTTTGTTCGTCCCGCACGTGTTTTACTCTTCTTGATTCTGCCGTTCAAACATACATATATACATTTTTTTTTTAACCATCCGGAGTTTTTTTTGGGAAGCCCCTTGCGGATTTCGAGGGGAAGCACTGGGCAAATGTGTCTGTTAAATTGCTTTAGTCAATGCGCCGCGTTTTGATAGACAAATTAGCGGCGTTTGTATTTTAGTATCTCATTGGCTCATTGACTCTTTAATATTTTTTAAAGCATTTCTGTATTGTAATAGAGCTTGTAACGTTCATAAGGAATTTCAGTTATTTTCATATCTAGTTATCCAAAGTCTTTTTATCTATGCATACGACTTATTGTCTTATTAAAGGTATCAGAAATGAATAAAAGTTTTAAAACTTGACTGCAAATTTGGCACAAAAATATATATATTGTTTTAAACACATTTGGCAATGTGGGAATGGAAACAATGTCGTAGAGCTCTCTGACTAAAAGAAACTTGTTTTACAGGCTATGCCGGACATCTGGGTTTTCCGCCAGACGCAAATGAATGGATTGTTTTTTAAATCTTTTATCTCATACTACGATCAGCTTTGACTTATAAAAAAGTTCATAATTTTATTTAGTGAAATAGTATCGTGTTCTGAGTAGTGTATTATAGGTACGTTGTATTAGTTTTCCCTGCTTGCTTTTCATTAGGTCAATTTATCACTCAGCTAGCACGCACAACCGGCTATATATATTCTTTGGGGGGATTACCGCAGCCTCCAGATGGCCATCATCAAAAGGAAATTTAAGTCGTTTGCTAGCCAATATTTTTGGCTCTGTGTATTTATGTGGGAAGGTAAACACGCAAGCCAGAAACCCCCCACACTCCTCTATTTATTTAGTTTATTTTGTTAAATACAAAAAAAAGGGGAAATTTTGACGCAGAGGTCGCAATAGACACATGGAATAGTTCAAATAGTTGTCTTGCTGGCACAGCACTTACCACAAATTATACTCGGCGGCTGCTGCTCCTTTTGTTGTTGTTGTTGTTGTTCTTGCCGTGTGACGACGTGTAAGGTCTCCCAATTGGAGCCAGAGCCAGACCCCGACCCACATCTAGACCGCTCGTCGCCCATCGTCGTGCCAATGTCGTTAACAACCAAAACAATTCTGAAAAACAGCTAAGCAACAATGCGAAGCGTGTCCGGGAAACCGAAAAACTCGAACAGTCGATGCCAATGCCGAAGCCGTTTAGCGTTCTAAATACACTGAAATTGAATTAGGGTATGCGCAGAACTCTATAAAGTAGGTCCAAGCTATAAAGATTATGTTGGTCAAATAACTTTTAGCTATGACTTTGCTTTATTAGCTATTAAGTTTATTAACTATTAGATTGTGTTTAGGATTTAAGAAACAAAGGAATTTACATAGGTTTTTTTTTAGATAAGATGAAATCTTTAAGAGCGTATGCTTAGATATATATATATATATATATACATATATATATATATATATATATATATATATATATATATATATATATATATATATATATATATATATATAAATTTAGCTATATTCTGTGCTTCTGAATAAAATGCTAATTGGCAAGAATCTGAGCCAAATTCTAGTAGTTTAATATGTTTTCGCCCAAGTTGCCGTAGTTAAGGTATATCAGCGGCGTGTGTTCTCACCCAACATTTTTCTACGCTCTTCTATGGTCTTATATATATATATATTTTTTTTTAATTTACCATTCGACTGTCCGCTAATCGTACATCTTATCAGAGTATTAAGTGCTATGTTTCGCTAACTGCGGTTTGGCACGCTCTTCACTTATATTTTTGTTTTGTTTTTCTTTTTTATTTATATATTTTTTTTTATTTTTTATTTTATATATATATATATATTTATATATATGATTTAATTTTAATTTTGTTTTTTTTTTTTGCACTAAAGTTCAAAGCTATAGAAATCACATTGTTTTTAGGGTATTCACCATAAGGTGGTGGCATTATCTATGCAGCTGTTAGATAATGACGAGCGTCTATTACAATTAGCAAAAGTAATTGCGAATTATTTGTTCAAGCAGGCGCTCATTTAGCCACAGATATGCCTCCGCCCCCCTAGACGTATTCCTACATTCCTACATTGATATAGACCCAAGCACATAACATACACGCATACCTTCAGCTGTTGGTCCCAAGTTTATCGGCCAAAAAGACTTAATTAACGAACAATAGGCTCAGGCTGTTGGGTTAATTCTAACTCGTTTGAGTTATGTGCTCTATATGTATATAGTAAATAAACGTATATAATTATATGTTAGCTATATGCTTAACATATATCAGGTTTCATTCGAGCCGAGCTATCAGTGCTACGCTTATCTGTTTCTCTGTGCAAGTTTCTATTTAACTTTGAGGTTTTCAAACAAATATTCGTCTGATTGGGTTAGTTGATATAGAGAATCGTCTAATTGGAACATTTAGTATAGTGAATTGAACTTTGTGGAGAATAATTTTGATTGTCTAAATATCATAGCTTTGTTTTATTTGAATTACAAGAAATATGATCTATACCCTATTGCTGTTGCTTGCTCTAAATCGAAGTATTGAATAGGAATTGAAAACAGAGTTTTAGTTAGACAAAGCCTTAGCTTAGCTCTTTTTAGAAATTCCCTCAAGCCATTAGCATTCTTCGATAGTTTCTTTAATATTAACTATTAAAATTTTATAAAAATTTTATTGTATTATAATTATTTAAAATTGCCTAACCAATTTGTAATCATCTTCAAAACCTATAAAAACTAGATGTAATTATTACAATTATAACAAATTTGGATTGCAAACTTCTTGAGCATAAAGTGAGAATTCAAATTGCGGCAACGACCAATCTCAAAGTCAGAAATACCTCTTCATATATATATATATATACTCGTATATCTATATACACACACACACACACATGCTTATCTTAATATATATATCTGACAAAGTTTTGGCAAACAGCGACTCATCAGTTGGCGCTTATATCATTGCCTGTGCGGATTAGTTACGCTTGCTGGTTACCATTTGGGTTAGAAATTACACTCTTGAGGACAAGGAGTGAGGTTTACCGGTGGGCGGGGAGGCGTGGTATTTTAGATCTCTTAACTGATGGTAGAGCGGGCTCCGCGACACGCACATGCCATATATTAAGGCATACATAAAATGACAAACGATTTGCGCGGCGCGTAAATTGAAAAGCGCTGAGCCTGTGAGATTGCTGTACATCCAGGAGTCTGAGTGCAGACGCCAGCCAACCAGCAGCAGGAGCAGCTACGATTCAGTTTGGGGAGAAGCAAGGAGCAGCGGGAGAAGCTGTTGGCTGGGCTGACTGGTTGGCAGTTGTTGGCGACAGCAGCGACTTTTGCTTGTTTGTTTGGCTGTTTTTGTTATTGTGTGAATATATGTGCTCTGTGTGTGTGTGTGTGTGTGTGTGTGTGTTTGTGTGTATATGTATGTCGCGCTGTCTAGATATCTTGTGACACGCCTTCCTCTCCCCCTTTGCGCTGTGATCCTGGGCTGAATGCCAAAACTTTGGCAAAGTATTCAAATTAAAATTTCAATTAAGGAAGTGAATTTGGTGTGCCGAAAGTGTATTAAGTCTATTTGGGCGTCATCTTGGCATTTGAGCTGTGGGCTCAACTGTCGCCCGCTCGATTGAAATGTGGGCGGGCACACGTGTGCCACTCCCAACTGGCATGCTAGCACCGCCAGCACAGCCATCGCCGGCATCGCCCTCCGCCATCCTCCCCTTCCAGTTTGTTCGCACCGTTGGTTGATTTATTGGCAAAGTTTTGTCAGTCACATGACATAAGAAGTACTTTGTGGGAAATATATTATGCATTTTGTATAAACCAAACAGCAACATTCTGTGAACGGGTGGTGCTTGTTGTGGCGGTGCTGTTGCCGCTGCTGTTGCTGTGGGCATTATTAATAATGTAATCAATTTGTAAACAATTTGGCATATATCAATGCGCTTCGTGCTGCCCATAAATCTCGCAGAAAATTAGCAAGCTCGCCGTCCACGCAACGCCAACGTCAATTTGCATCCCGATGCCGGCAAATGTGGTTGCTATGGATGGTGCTAGTGGGTGGTGAGTGCTGGGTGCTGGGTGGTGTGTGGCCTTTCAGCGGTATCCAAAACGTAGCTCGAGGCACGCACAGTATTCAGGCCTCTGACATATTGCAACGGGGGCCACGTTGATGGATGGACGCTTGGGATGGACAGTCGGCTGTATCTCAAAACTCGTTGGGATCAAGGCTGGAGCCGGAGTGGGTGGGGCGGGCAGCTGTGTGAATATTGTGCGTGTGGTGGTGACATTGGCCAAGCAACAGCTTTTCCGAGTTTGGGTAGCTGGCTGGCTGGTTGGTTACGTTGCTTTCGGATTTGCTTTCGCCTGCTGTCTGGCTGCTCGCTTGGCAGTTAGTGACAGCTGCTGCCAGGCAGAAACCAAAAAGTAGAGGAAAAAATAGCGAACAGCCAAGCCCAGAGTAAAGCGCGCCATATCTAATCTCTAACAAGCCTGAAATTTGGTGGCGTGTTGCCATAGTGAACCAAACCAGCCCGGGCCGAGATTGAGACGTTCGCCTGGCCTGATCTAGTCCCAGTTCAGTAGCTGTTGTTTAAAACTAACAGCTTCCTGACAGTTACTTAACTCAAAACCCACTGGAACCGTATAGTTTGGCTTAAGTGTACGGCACTCAAAGGAAGCTGGAATGGCTATATTTTAAAATATGTATATGGCATAAATAAACTTAGTCCGGTTTCTGAAGTAGCTCTCAGCATGTTTTTCATCTATGCACCTTCAATTTATTTAATATATTAAGTGTGCAGTTAAAGCTCTTCACATTTCAAAAGCTGCTCAAGACTCAGTCTTATGCTTAAACATAATAAAGTAGTCTCTAAGTGCCTTACAACCATGGCTCAGTATATACTCAGCTGCTTGAGTTTAATATATTCATTTTGAATTGAATCGAACAGAGAAAACATAACAACATTCAGTAATATTTTATTTCTTATATTTATGTAAATAAACCAATGTGTTTTAGTATATATTGTATGAACAAATTCATTGAATTTCCAATGAACTTAAATCTTTATTTCCCATCCGTCTACACTTGTTGTTTATGTCAAAAGAAGTTTGATATTTGTAATCTAACAGTTCAAAGGGCACTATTTTCCTCTCGACTAGGCGACGTTTACAGCCTCAATAAGAAAAATAAAAATAAATACAAGTGTGCTTCTGAAAGCTAATATCTCGTATGTTTGTGCTTTTTGATAAATTCTCTTGCAGCGCATTCAAACGGCAAATTGAAGTTTATTTTTTTTTGTTTTTTTACTACTACTCAAGTCATCTCGTTGGCTTTTCATCATCTTCTAGCGGCTGTCAGGCACGACTGAGCACGGCTGTGTCTAGAAGTTTATGAACTTGTCATTCAGCTGGTCACAGTTTTCACACACTCTCACCTCTTCTCTATTTTGATTGCAGGACATGTCGGGCCGGTTGAATCATCAGCATGCGGCGTATGCCTGGCGTCAGGAGCAGGAGAACAACCGTGTGGCGGCGATACACAAGGTGAATCAGTACTACGACCATTGGGGTCAGGTGACATCGCGCTTTGATAACTGGACCAATAAGGCGTATTACGACAAGGCCGACAAGAAGCTGCAGCAGCGCAAGAGTCAGAAGCAAAAGGAACAGGAGCTGAACGAGCGTCGAACCAAGCTGCGGCAGCTTCTGAACCAAGATACTGAAATCTATGATCTGGAGCTGGGACGCAAGCGCCGGCCCCGTGGAACATCCGAAGATTTGAAGACTCTAGAGCGCATTAACCAGTCCATCAAGGAGCAGGAGCAGCTCAAGCGCAAACTGGAAATGGAGGCCAAGTTGTACGGTCGCTGGCGCCATGGCGTCGACGACGAAAAGTTGCTGTTCCAGTCCAAGTCGAACAACGAGGTGCTGGCCAAGCTCAACTGGCTGGACAAGCAAATCGAGCAGCAGCAGCATCGTGAAGAGCGCGAGGCGCTAGTCGCCGAGCAACAGCTATTGCTCCAGCAAGAGATCAGTCGGACCGAGCAGGCGCAGAAGGAGCGTCAGCTTATACGCGAACAGGAAATCAAGGAGATACGCGCGCTGCAGGAATCGCATGTGACGGAGCTGAAAGAGCGCCAGGAGCAGGCGGAAAAACTCAAGGAGGAGGAGCAACACTTCCGACTATTTATAAACGAACTCGAAAAGGAGAAAAACCTGTTGGAGGAGTCGACAGCACTAATGTTGCGGCAGTCGGATGTCAACCAGGCCTTCAATCTGAACAAAATCAAGCTCTTCATACGCAATCGCAATGAGGCCTTTCGCAAGCAGATCTTGCTATGTGTAAACATGCTCGAGCGGATGGCCAAATATGCCATTAAGACGGAGCAGGTGCAAGAGGTGCTCGATAAGTGTAAGAATCAGCTGGAAGCCGAAACACTGGCCGCCAGTCAAATCGATACCATGTACGAGTCCGAGGCCAAATATAAGCTGAAGCAATGCGAGGAGACTTGGCGTGAACAACACTTGCGGCGCTTCAGCGACATCAACAGAATCATCGAGCAAGAGCAGCAGCTGCTGAGCGGCATGCTGCGTGAGAATGTCGCCGAGCAGGAGTCGATGGTTGAACTGCGTGCCACCCACATTGCGGGCATTGAGCAGACCACCAAGCAGCTAGAGCAGCTCAACAAGGAGCAGGAGCTCTCATCGCCACGCACCACAGAAGCTATAGAGTCCGTGCCATGTGATAAGCCTGAACAGCCAAACGCTTGTCCCAGTCAGTACGATCCCAGCGAAGAGAGTGAGCTGTTGCCTAAGGTCAGCGACTCGTTTACCAATCTCAATCTGGATGTCTGGCAGGACATGCCATCCGTACGTGGACGCGTTGATACGCCACGCCTTGACAATACGCGCTCAATGAACGTAGTCAATCCACAGACGGCCGTTCCGCCCAAGTTTGCACGCAAACGCGTTGTTTGGACCTAATTGTTCGAGCAACGTAGCACTTAAATTTCAAAAGTATTATTAACCTAGATAATCAATGTTTTAGTTATAGTTAAATGACATTATAAATATGTTTCTGTGTGTGTGTGTGTGGGTGTGTGTATGGCTCTCTGTCTCTATATGTGTGCTTATTGTAAACTGTGTCTAAAATACGCTCGCTCTTCATGTGTATTCATAACCGACTGATACTGCTATATATTAGAAATAAACTGAATTTTGTGGGCCAAAACGGAAATGACTTCTTTAGTTTGAGCATCAAATTTGTTGTGATCGCACTTTAAAATAATAAAATGAAATATAATTACAATCTTGCTAATTACCAACAATTTTCATCTGACTACATGTGAATGCCTCCTGCTTACGCTTACATATTTATATATTCTTTACAAGTCTATCGTTTACTTGCTGAAATGCCTAGTTAAATTTCCCTGTAAATATTGCTATATAGCATAGCTTTTCTAGAAAACTGAATTTGAACCCGATTGAAATAGATATTTTCAAAAAAATTGATTTGAAGATATCTATCACCTATATAGATATCATGAACATAAGCTTAATGCCTCATTTATTTAATTACTGATGCTGCTTGCATCAATTATTTGGCATTTCGACTCAGCTCACATTCAAGGAATTTATACGTTCATTATTGTAATTATGGATAACTTGGTCGAAAGGCAAAAAATGCAAGGGGGATAAACAAAATGCACATTTTGCATTTGGTTCGATAAATTCGCCTGAGGCACACAGCAGTCAGAGCAAAGGAAGGAAAAAATGTATGGCAGTAAAATTTGCTATCGATGCAGACAACTGTGATGGGCGCACCGAACTGCTGGAATTTATTATACGCTTGTGGAATTTAATCGAACTATCTCAGCTATAACAGAAGAAGTTTCCGATAGAGCGATTTCATAGATTGTTGATGGAGATAGCTCTTTCTGCCCATCAGTAGTAAAACATTTCGATTTTCATATTCAGAAATATATTTGTAAATATATTTGAAGTAAGATTCGTTGCTATATATCCTAACAGTATATAGTATTAGATAAAATTTATCATTCTCTATGAAATCAATCTTAGTATTTCGAATTATTATTTATACATATATATATATGTTGCTATATAAGAGCATGAATAGAAGGGTATAGATTCTTCGAGCTGCTCTTCTTGTTTTTTAGCATGACAACAAAATATGATAAGCAATCATTTTTCGAATGTTGCAAATGTACGAATATTCAAAATATTTGCACACGATTTAATAATCATTATATTATATATAAAATACCAGCAAAAAGAAAATGTGCCAAATGTGGAGGATGGCGTGGCGCATGCAGGGCGTCTTTTGATTAAATTTCTTTGAGTGTTTGGGGCACAAAATCCAATTTCATTTGCGCTAATGGCTGCTGTTGATGCTGTTGTTCCTGCTGGTGCTGCTGCTGCTGCTGCTGCTGCCGCTGTGCAACTTCCGGTTCGCTTCGTTGGCAGCAACAATGCAAAACACACAGCGCAGCAGAAGCGGCGGAGCAAAAGAGAGAGAAAAAAAAAGGAAAACAGTGAAAAGTGCATGAGAAAAACGCGATTGTTAAATTGAATTAAAACCAACACGAATGCAAAAAACTGCGATGCAATGCAAACATCGCCCGCTGCATTTGAAGCAACTGGCGGCCAAGCGGAAGGTATGTATATCATGAGCAGAACCAGCAGCGGCAGCGCTTTAGCGCCATCTCTTTCATCCCCCTCTCTCTCTGTCTCTGGCTCACTCTTTGGGCCATCAATTTTGGACATCGTGTTAGTGTAACCATTACACTCGCCCACTTGGTCTTAGCCTAACGAGGTCAGTTTGAGTAAGATGCCAAAGCATTTGGTTACTGCCAAGGCTAAGCAAACGGGACAAAGAGTTATTGATGATGATATTTGATATTTGTGGTGCCCTGTACATGCCTGAGCTTCACTAAACCTTACTATAATAAATAAATAATTTATGGGGCATATATTTTGGATTTGTTAGATATAAGTTTGAACTTATATTGAAGGCTTCAAATCCCCTTGAGATAAAATATTTAATATTTAAGCTGGTTTATCAACTGTACCAAATTTCAAGCTCTCAGATATACACTTAGGCCTGAGTATGCACATGCAAAGTACTTCAGTTCAGGTTTTCACATAAAAGGTATTTAAACCACTTAAATACTTATGTTTATTTGAAATAAAAATATGAACATTAAACAGATATAAGATCTGGGCTCGAGTACCACTCAAATGTTTGAATATTGTGTGCTCGGTAGATGCTTGGTAGAATACCTATATGGGCAGTGCTGTTTCAATACATATTGGGTTACTTGTACGCAACTATGTCCCTTATAAAATAAATAATAATATTCATATTGATTGAATAATTGAAAAATTTAAGGCACTTTAAAATTCTTTCTGAAATTTACATGCCAAAAATGTAAACGATTATGAATAATGAATGAAATAAGAGAACTTAAGTCAACATTTATTAAATATTCGCATTTTGTATACGCTTTACTCATTTATAAACTTTTTTAACTAGTCTATGATAATTCACATTCTCTTTGACTAAAAATATTGTTAAGACTTTAAGCTACATAAAATAGAAATGAGGCTGACAATATGGCTTGCGTAGTTTTGTTTATAATTAAATCTAAAACATATTTCCAGTCTCTTAGGTCCTCTTGGTCAGTTGAAATTAAATTGAAAAACAAGTCTAAAGCTTGAGCCGCACTGTTTGTGTTTGCAGTTGCTCTTGCTGAGAAATTGTCATTCCATTTTGTAAACAAATTTAATACGTTTAAATGATAAACAAGCAGACCAACTTAATATACCCTCACCCAGCTATGTATGTGTATATATACATAGTTTATATATATATATATTCCATAATATATTTTCATATTTTCCATGTTGTAGTTTGTTGGTCATTTACTGGTTACGTGGAGCATTGGAATGTCGACCTGCAGGGTCTGCCATGTACGTAAATGAAATAAAATGCAAAAAAAAAAATAAAAAATACGAATAAAAAATATCTGCAGCTGTACGAATGGAATGTCAGTAGCCTTTAGCGAAAGCTGTCTTCACTTGACAAAAATGAATAAAAAGTGAAGGAAATGACATAATAATATTTAAGGGAATTAATGCGATCAATTTAATTTCATGACTATGCAAAATATGTTTACTTAAATTTTGTTCACCTTTGCTTAATTAATTTAAAGCTGAATGTAAATGAATTTCAATTATTGTAAATATTTGCATAGCCATTATTATTTATTATTGTTATTATTATTATTAAGGGACCTTGCCCTCTTCAATTGATAAGTCTAGCTTAAGCTGGGATTTGAGCCTGCAGCCTCGCTTTGCAGTTATGGCCATCATTGGATCTGTCAGAGAACTAAGTTAAGTAAGTAAAAGTATATATTCTCAGATCTAGCACATCTCACATACAGACTACAAGTATATCAGCCATACAAATACTTTATAGTCCAATCATCTACAATATAAACTAATTAGATTTAATTTCTCTTACTGTTCGTGCACACCTCGCATTATGCATTAAATTTTTGCTTGAGCAACTTTTTTGCCTACGCTGTTCCCTGTTGCGTTGTCGCGTTGCCCTAAATAGAAATATTCCCAATTCAAACAGGTGCGTAATGCGAATTGCCCATATAGAGAGACTTGGCCAAAAAGTGTGCTATGGCTGTACCTTAAATAAGATTAACGATGCCGTCGGATGCGTTGACGGCTGTCGAGAAGAACAAGGAGTAGCACAAAAGTGGTGACAAAAATAACGTACAGCAAGAAGCCAACAAGCCAAGTCTACTGTCTGTGCCACGCCCACGCCCACTGCCACGCCCATACGACGAGCCTTTCATTCGAGTGACATTTACGTCAACAATTCAACAAACAATTGGCAAATGTGGCCATAAAACCCATGACAGTTGCCGCCATCGCTGTCTTTGTTGGCCATACCCTGTAGTTCTTCAAGTTTTGGAAACTAAGGGTATGTCAGAGTTCAGCTTGCTTTTGCCTCGTTAGTTTATCTGTCTTGCTTTCTTTCATGTGTAAGGATCAAGATTGTCCGTAACTCTTTCAATAATCAATAAACAATGCTACTGACAGGGGTAAATATTGTCTAGATTAGCTGAGGTGTTTAACTTCTTTCTTCTTTGAATTCAAACCTCTCTACAGGGTATCTGTCAGTCGTGTCAGTATCTGTCAGTCGGTTGCTGCTGCTGCTGTCGCTTATTATTGTTGTTGCTGCTGCCGGCTGTCTTTTTGCCTACCACTCAGTGTCTGTTGCTGCCGCAATGTTTATGGGCAAGTGTATGCGTCGCTGTGCGTGTGTGTATGTGTGTGTGTGTGCGTGTGCGTGTGTTTGTATATGTTTGCTGCCTGTTTTCAGTTGCTTACCAATGCACAAAGCGGAAACGGATGCGGATGCGGAAATGCATGTATGCGTGCCGTTGCAACTGGCTGTTGTTGTTGCTGGTGCTGCTGCTGTTGCTGCTGTTGCTGCTGTTACTCCTGTTGCTATTGCAGCTGTAGCTACTCCCAGACAAACAGTCAGACAGGCGGCCACATCAACGCTGGCCATCGCTGTCAGCGTCAACGGCTCAGCCATAAGCCAACATGTCGCCAACAGACTAAGCCCCAGTGCGGCCGCACATTTTGCCCGGCTAAGCCTTCAGTCAATTGCATTCAAATAAACGATTCACCGACTGGCTCCCTCTGCACTTCAAAAAGAGACTGGCGAATGACTGGCTAAAGGGTTTTCATGGCGGTTATAGAGGCGCTTACTAGCATGCCGACATACTGAGAGAAACATAAAGAGAGAGACAGAGAGACAGAGAGAGAGAGAGGCTGCTTGGGATATCTTTTGCCTGCT
The DNA here is from genome assembly GCA_037075265.1 of Drosophila nigricruria. Classification (NCBI taxonomy): domain Eukaryota; kingdom Metazoa; phylum Arthropoda; class Insecta; order Diptera; family Drosophilidae; genus Drosophila; species Drosophila nigricruria. The sequence goes on from JBAMCI010000035.1 coordinate 18,511,711, forward strand.
GCTGCAAGCAGTGAGAAGTGCGCTTTCGGCCCATTTACATAGAAATAAGCCAAACAGGAGCTTTCGTTAGAGTCAAGTCTACAACTCTGCCATGCATCTCGGGAAAAGTTCAATTTCCCAGGGAAAGCGAAGTGCCAGGAGCGTTTTCATGTAGCACTTTATGCTTGGTTAAGCGGAGCAATGCGGGTAAACGGGTACGGCGGCGGGTGTATTGCAAAACTGCGTTTAAAAACTTTAAACAACGTTTATATTATCTGACGCGCGCTGCGCAACTGCCAGGCACGCCCCGAACGCCCACACTTCAGCATTCAATCCCAGTTGGCATAAAAAACTGCGTAAATATGCCAGCGAGCAATACAAACAACAACAGCAGCAACATGAGCAACAACAACAACAACAACAAGAGTGACAGCCGTTTCGCTGGCGCCGTTTTAAGCCGAGTTGCTGTTGTTGTGGTTGCTGTGTGTTTTACATGCGAGTGTATGCGCGTGAGTGTGTGTGCGTGTATGTAATACAGTTTCAGTTTCATAACTAAAAAACCATAAAACAAAATTGTGTACACACAGAGAGAACACCAGCAACTCAATGCTACACCACAGCAGCCGCTCCCTGTCGCTCCCTGCTCGCTCTCCCGCTCCCACTTGGAAACGGATGTGAGTATAATAAGCATGCTACTACAAAACCATAATATATGTATATACATAGTATATACTATACATATATATATGCTCTTTTTTCGGTAGTTACAGTGAAGATTAGCTTAATGGAAATCTCTTAAAGCAGCGCTTCATGGCAAATGCATAAGGTAAAACAAGCATTTGCCTCTGCCACTCAATTTGCAAGCTAGAGACGCTCTTCCTTTCCTTTTTTTTTACTCTATATTGTTAGGAACAATTTTAACATAATGCTAATTAAAATGCACTTGCTTTAACTTTAACGAAATAACTCAAGCGTTCAACAGAGCGCAATAAGTTTCAGTTTATGCGTTTCATAGCTATGGGGGAATTTCGAATTAAGGCTAGGTTGAAGCTGAGCGTTAATATGGTAAGCGTGCTTAGATCGGAGCGTGCTTAAAAGAAAACTTTAATTTCTGAAATTGTCAAATTTAGAAATTATGGGTAGTTCAATATGCCAAATGAAAATATTTTTGTTGAATTTTTTATAATTAATAGAAATGCTTTTAGAAATAGCTGTTTCCTTTGAGAAGAAGTGAATAGTAAATTTTAGTATACACAAAGATAACTCACAGGACCTTAATTTTCAAAATAATAATACTTTGCCCATTTAATATGAATCGTATTCTATTTAATGTACAATTTCCATCAGCTTTAAAGCATAATTTATATTTTTACCTTAAACTTGTCTACAAGCCAAAGACCCAATCCACATTTGCCATATTTGTGCGAGACAATTTAATACCAGGCGAGACTGGATATTTGGTTGAATAATATCTTCGTTAACTCCGTGCCATTCGTCTCTTACACTATGGGTTGACCGCATACTGGTTTTGCTTTGTGTTCAATGGAATTAAGTGTCGGTTACCCACCCAGGGGAGAAAACCCCAAGACATCAGATGAATTAATCACTCTGTCAAGCAATTCCTGTATTGAATAGTCCTTGGTTTACGCTTTGAGCATCAAGCATAAAGCTTAATACAACTAAATTATATTGCTCTTAAGTTGTATTATTATTGAAATTGAAAATTAATTTACTTCATAATTGGAGCTCATTGAAATTGATATGTAGTAACTACTATATTGATTTTACTATTTAATGCATATATATGTAGTATACATTTTGGTGCTTTCATCATTGAACAAATAAATATATAATTTAATTAAAAATATTTAAATTTGGCCGTGCAAATATTCGTTTAGTTCCGCGGCGTGTTACATTTCGTTATTTGATTTTACATTTTTTCGTATATATATATAAATATATATATACTTATATACAAAGGGCGTGCCTTTACAAAGGCTCAGCTTGCGGCGTCTTTCCGAGCACCTCGGTGTCGGATGATTTTCACAACCGTGTCGGCTCCCTCCTGCCCGTACTTAGACTGGTGTTAAGTTGTCGAGGTATGACCGCAATCCAATTGACGGTGCATAATTGTTGAGGTGTTAGTTGACGTGCCTTTTAGGGTGCTGGGCATGGCAGTGGAGGTTTCGCATTTGCTGGTCTTGCGGTTGCGGCAAATTCAACATCAAAACAATTGTAACTGCGACAATATGGCCAGCATCTGGCACTCATCAGTGACGTTTCCATTTAGTTTAGTTGGCTTCAACTTCGTATGGAAGTTGGTCCATATGCTAGACTTTCATATAAGCCCTGGCTTATTGTTAGCTATTTAGTTTCGTCCAAGGCTATTCGCACTGTTTGTGCTGTTTGTTGCTCGGTTTATACTCGGTTTATGCTCGGTTTTATGGCGCTTTGTCGCAAAGTTTGTTCAAAAAATTAGAATTCATTTGCAGCATGGGTACAAAACACTCAAAACTATGAGTACTCATACAGCACGGCTCATACACACACTCTCAGTGTGCGAGTGTGAGTATATAAAACTGCGCAACAACAGTCACAACCACAGAAAACAGAAGCAACAAAATGAGTAAGTGAGTGAAGCACGCAACGGCTGTCAGATACGCTGCAAAGCAAAATATATGGAATATTTTTATGTTGTCTTTTAGACTATAATTAACTTTAATATTTAAGCTATGTATTTGATATATAAAACATTCTCATTAGCTTTAGCAAGGTTTTCACTTGTTGATAAACTCTTAAAAGTTCTATGATCACTCAAAAGCCAACTTAGTAACGATATATTATGATTATGATATATTGAAATAATCAACAATTGATTTTATGTATTATCAATTACATCGATTTTGTAACTCAATGAACAGCAGTCAACAGCTTTGACCAATTAAATTGCTGATGATCTATTGCATCCAAAGGTCCATAGATAAAATTGCATAAGCAATTGGTCAGAGGTAGCAATTTTCCTACCCGAGCATTTAAAATATCCAATTATGAAATGCAGCTTAGCCACAGCCAATTAACCCGATACTCTGTGGTCTAATGGGTAGCAAACAAACGCGCGTACACACAGGCGATGCGAAACTGTAGCAATTGGCATGGCAAACACATAAACCTCTCATTCGGTTATTTTGCATTCATAAAATGGCACTAATTATACAGTTATACGGCTTATATAGGGCTTTATGTATATATTAACTGTGAGTGGGTGAGGGCTTTGGATGGTTTGTTGGCCTATAAAAATTTTTGGTCACATTTCCTGCCAGCTATTATTGTCTGCAATGGGGCTGCCTAGCCAAGGGGCATGCCTGCACGCGTTCTCTCATTCTTTCATTCGCTTTGTCTCTCGCTCTCTTATTTGGTAGCGCCTCGAAACGGTAATTAACGAGCTCGAACGGAACTGCCGACTTTGAAGCAGTGCTTCTAGAGCGGCAGCGGCGACGGCGGCTGTGGCTGTGGCTGTGGCGTCAGCTGGCAGCCCAGCAACACCTGCAGGTCGTATACGTAACTTTTGTAATTAAAAGCAGCGCAGTGCGCCAGTAGCAGCAGCAGCAACAGCAGCAGCAGCATCAGAATGAGGCAAGAGGCACTAGCTACAGAACATCAGTAGCAACGACAACAAAAGCAGCCATGCAAACGAGTTGCAGCTGCCGCTGCCGCTGCAGCTTGTGCCACAGCAATGGCTGTTCGTTCTGGGAGTGGAGCGTGGCAGTCGAACAAAAGCATTGCAAAGGCTCACAATAGTTTTGAGCTGTATGGACTGGGTGGGAGTGGAGCTTGCAGGGGTTTAAATGCGGTTTGCGGTTGTGACTGACGCGGCGGACTTAGCTGCGTCTTAGCGTTGTTTGTCTGTGCAGCAGCAATGGCAACAGCAACAGCAGCAACATCAGCAGCAGCTGCAGCTGCTACACTCAGCGAAATGTATCAAAGCCGACTTAATATGATAATTTAAGAACATTTCTCTTTTCAATTGAAAAACTTCGATCTGAGCATTATGAAACGGTCTTTAGTTAAAACCTATAATATTTTATAAACTATCTCTAGGGTATACGTTCCCTATGCTTTGGGTCTACCTAAGTTTACGTCAAATATTCTTAAGAATACCTTTTAAGCCCATCGAAATTTCAAATCTACTTTAAATTAGTTCAGTCTATGACTTATATGTTTTCTTTAAAGGCTTCATTAAAAAATTTTCTAGGACTCTAATCAACTTAAAATAAATATTGAAACATATGCAACGTGACTTCTCTAAGTGCACCTCTTTGACTTCTGGAATGTGCCCTCAGTGAACGGCATTGGGCGATGACACAATTTGTTAAAGTGCTGGCAAAGGACTTGGTCGACGCACCTCCTTGACAATTTCATTGCGTCTCCTAGAGCAAATGTAGCATTGCTAAGCTGTATATTGTTGTTATTCTTAGGGCTGCTGCAACGACTTAAGCCTTGCAGTTAACATCTTAAATGGACTTTAGCAGAAATTGGAAATAGATTTTGACCGCTGCTGAGACAAAGATGTATTAGCAGCTCGCCCCTGGATCATTGATATCGTATATCAAACACAAGCACTCAACTAATCGGCTTCTAGCACTGCATTATGTTTAAATTATATTCTACACAATACCACGCACACATAAGAGCTTACACACACATACACACACACACACATACACCCACACTGAGCTGAACAATTATTCAGGCAAGGTACCTTCTAAGCAGCTTGTGTTTTAAGCAATCTCCATCTATGTAAATACTAAGCACTCGGTCAATGGCCTAAAAGATTTTAATGGCAGATACCCTTAGCTTGGTTTCTACGTTACGTTACGTCAATTTAATATTTAAATTTTGAAATATTTGCCTTTTAGGGTCTTGGAAGCCATAGTTCGACTTTTGTGACAAGAAGCACAGATGTTGCCCATTGTTAAAAATTCTAATAAATAACAATTTTCAATGTTTATTGCTCTCTTCAAATTCAAATTAAAAACTTAATCCTTTAGGGCTGAGAAGTCTTCAACATATGTCCTGCTTCTGCTGCCTTCAATAGCATCTTAACCCTATTAAAACTAAGCCAATTGTCATAAGGGGTTCTATGAAAGTTATTGTATTTGTTTTTCTTTGGATCTAGTATGCCCTTTATACAATTTTCTGAGATTGTGCAAGTTATGTAAGAGAAGAGCTGATATTGCTAGGTCGTCAATTTCGCACTCTTAAACCCGGTTGTCATAGCTCTTTCATTTCTTCAGCAGTTCAACTGCTAAAAATAATCCTTCGTATTTGAAAGTCTTGTAAGAAATAATTTTTTTTATTTATGGCTACAAGGTTATTTAGTCAAGGGCACTTTGCTGTTCCTTTATTTTCATCTGGATATTATTTATTGCTTTATATATTTTTATACCCTGAACCCATTGAAAATGGGAAATCAGGGTATAATGTTTTTGTGAAATGTATGTAACAGGCAGAAGGAGGCGTGGCAGACCCCATAAAGTATATATATTCTTGATCAGCTCGATGAGCTGAGTTGAAATAGCCCTGTCCATCTGTCCGTCCGTCCGTCCGTCCGTCCGTCCGTCCGTCCGTCCGTCCGTCCGTCCGTATGAACGCAGCGATCTCGTAAACCACAAAAGCTAGATATATGAAATTTTCAGAGAATACTCGTCTATAGCCTACGCAGTACGAGTTTTTTTTAGATTTTCGATAACTCATCCCGTTTCCTTATTATCGATAAAAATCGATAACTTTTCTTCGGTTAAGCATACCGTAAGAGCTAGAGACTTCAAATTTACTGTGTAGATCCGTGGACTGAATGCGGAGATTTTGTAATTTTTGGATTTCGGATGCCACGCCCCCTTCGCCCCAAATTTGCAAAATTCGTATTTCAAATACTAGAGACTTGTGCTTTGGCAAATACATTCATATGAATGACATAAATACGCGGTAAAAGTTTGATTAAAAAAGTCCATTCACAAAAAAAGTTATTAAACATTTAATTTCCCATACAATAGGCATATTGCAGCCCGAGCGCAGTCGCTGCGTCAACTGCGCAGTCAGCAGAGCGCGTGCTTATGCGTGCGTATGCATGTGTGTATGTGTGTGCGTTGCTCACAATATTTGTATATGTAAAAGAAGCATAGAATGTTGGGAAGATTGGCTCTTCGCAGGGTTCAGGGTATCTCGTAGTCGAGCCGTCTCGACTAGAGCACTCTTACTTGTTTTTTTTATATTTTTAAAGTATTTTTATGTCACATTTTAAACGCCATCATTTTGTGTACACCTGAAAATTACACGTAAATCAAGCTGCTTTACATACATTAAATGGGATTAGCCGCCATATTTATAATTTAATTTTCGTTTTTATAGCTGCGAGTAGAGATAAACTGTGTGTGTGTGTGTGTGTGTGTGTATAAAAAAATTGTCATCAACCGTTGAGCAACAGGATGCCGAGTGTCGCATCCACCGCTGGCCACATAGTATCAGTGGTTAGAGTGTGCCAGCCATTGTTTTTTTTTTTGCTTTCACTCGTTTTTTTTTTTTCATTTGCATTGCCTACAAGTGACCCGCAGGCCTGTGACCAGGACCTGTGCGCCGGAGTCCTGGTGTCAGCAGCTTGCTGCCATAGTTAAAAACAAGCTGCGGGCTGCGTGGGCAAAAAAAAAAAAAAAAGCAGGCGATGGCCAAGTTTAATTGATAAAGTTTGTGATGATGCCATGACGCCGCATTAAGCCCGCAACCGGGCCCAGGTTCTAAGGGACGAGCAGTTGCCACTGCCCCAAACGCCCATTACTCGCCCAAGTGGAGGTGGCAAGAAATAACTGTTTGTTCAGCTTTAAGTTAAAGCATTTACGTGTGTCCTCTATGCGCATGCTATGCTATGCTCTGCACTGATTCCCACAGCGCTCGTTAAATCAATCGCATTCAAATGGCAACTACCAGGCAGGACCCGGCCCCTCCTAGCCCCATTCCATTGCCTGCAGCCATTCCCAACCGGACGACGCAATCAATGCAAAACAAAAACAAGTAAGAGTGCTCTAGTCGAGACGGCTCGACTACGAGATACCCTGAACCCTGCGAAGATCCAATCTTCCCAACATTATATGCTTATTTTACATATACAAATATTGCGAGCAACGCACACACACACACACACATGCATACGCACGCACGCATAAGCACGCGCTCTGCTGACTGCGCAGTTGACGCAGCGACTGCGCTTGGGCTGCAATATGCCTATTGTATGGGAAATTAAATGCTTAATAACTTTTTTTGTGGATGGACTTTCTTAATCAAACTTGCGCAGCGTAATCATGTCATTTATATGTGTGTATTTGCCAAAGCACAAGTCTCTAGTATTTGAAATACGAATTTTGCAAATTGGGGGCGAAGGGGGCGTGGCATCCAAAATCCAAAAATTACAAAATCTCCGCATTCATTACACAAATCTACACAGTAAATTTGGAGTCTCTAGCTCTTACGGTATGCTAAGCGGAAGAAAAGTTATCGATTTTTATCGATAATAAGGAAACGGGATGAGTTATCGAAAATCTAAAAAAAACTCGTACTGCGTAGGCTATAGACGAGTATTCTCTGAAAATTTCATATATCTAGCTTTTGTGGTTTACGAGATCGCTGCGTTCATACGGACGGACGGACGGACGGACGGACGGACGGACGGACGGACGGACGGACGGACGGACGGACGGACGGACGGACAGACGGACAGGGCTATTTCAACTCAGCTCATCGAGCTGATCAAGAATATATATACTTTATGGGGTCTGCGATGTCTCCTTCTGCCTGTTACATACTTTTCACAAAAACATTATACCCTGATTTCCCATTTTCAATGGGTTCAGGGTATAAAAACAAAAACAAATAAAGAAGCTACAACAACTACATTGTTATGCCGTCACTTCATTGAGGACATCAAAATGTATGAGCCTGTGTGTCCTGTGGAATGCCCATCAGGCGCACACGTGGTGTCATCGTCATCAGGTCGATCTACGAACTCCCGCGTCTGGCTCCAGCCCTGGCTCTCGCTCTCGCTCTGGCTGTGGCTCTGGTTGTGGCTCTAGCTGTGGCTCCGGCTGTTGCTGCTGGTCACGTTGTGCTCTGCTCAGCTTTGCTTTTATTAAAAACGCTATGCAGAGCACATTACAAGTTAATAATTCCCGTGCCGAGTTGCGCGTTTTGCCACGCACACACACACACACACACACACCAGCCCACACACATACACACTCATGGTTCAATATGGCTACACATGGCAACTGACAGGCACGAACCGCGAGGGGCACAGATGCGGGACATAAGGCTTGGGGCATGGTCACGGTCACGCTGCTGCCATATGCCGCATATTCGTCGTTGCTGAAATATATATTTATACCCTGAACCCATTGAAAATGTATCAACTGGGTATAATAGTTTTGTGCACATGTGACTAAGTCCTGACTGAAGTATCTAGAACATCATAAACCATATCTACTCTTGATGGGAATGAGAGCCGGACGTTAATCCTAGCTTATGTGTCTATGAAACGTATGTTAGATACCTTCAATGTTCAGCTTATGATCATATGTCTATATCTATAGTATATCTCTGCTCATATCCTTGATGTCGGAATATTAGGATATGGTTTTAAAGCATACCAAATGACAACTGTAAGAAGCAGTCAAAAGACTTGGCTTATATATTATACACTGCGCTGAGACGACAATAACAGTTAGGGTGTATTTGTATAGAAGGATATTAGAATATGGACTTTAGGTATCTTTCTAGTTGAGCATACCCGATTGGAGCACTTTTACTTTTACTTATTTGCTTGCACCGCAGATGCCTCTAACCTCCATACGATTCCAGCCCCCAATTTCCCCCAGAATACAACATGAAACGAATAATTTTTATGATGCTCAGCTACACATTGCACGAACCGAATGAATGGCATTTGTGTTCGAAAATACATTTATTCGAGGGCGTTGCTCTATGGATATTTAGCTGAGTGCTCGACTGCTCGACTATACTTGGATCCCCAGTGTTGTGCCCTTTGCTCTGCGGCTGCGGCAGTTGACACAAATTGTCAGTTCATCAACGCCTACCGGGCGTATGTGTGATGTGACTGGAGCTTCGTTAGGCAGCAGCCCACACACACACGCGCGCACAGAAAGGGAGGTAGTAAGAGTATAACTGAAAATCATTGACAGAGAGAGAAAGAGAAAGGGAGACTAAGACAGGGAGGGAGTGTTAGAGGTCGTTTTATGTAACAAGCTCATATAAATCCTGCACGTTGGCCCATAACCATATTGAGGAGCCCTCCGGACACATTGTTGTTGTTGTTGTTGCTGTTGTAGTCAGTTTGATGCTGGCCAAAATGTCATTGTTATTAACTTTATATGGCTTATTACATAAGCAGGCGCAAATCCTCACCTTACGTGACAAACGTCACACAATAACATAAAGAAAGCAAAAAAGAAATGCTGTACACTAATTAAATCTAATGCCAATCAGACCCAACGACCCACGGCAACTTATCAAATAAAGCCCACAGAAGCATGCGAAATGCAGAAAGAGACTTACAGCACTTAGCACTTAGATTTGACCTGGTGAGCTGGCCTTTTCAGCTTGTTTGATTTGGCCAGGCACAGTAATTTGAATGCTTTAAGAAAAAGGAAAAACTTTTCAAGTTTCATATTTCAAATATTCCTTCCCATGAAGGCCCATTTCCATAGTTAAAATTTTGAAAAGAAACTTGAACTCAGTTTAGTTTTATCTCTACCTAAATTTAAGTTGAAGAAATTATACTCTCATTTAAATCTGAAATAGAATTTATATTCTAGTTTAAATTATCTAATAAATAAGTAAACATTTCTAATGAATTGCCAGCAACAAGCTGTTCTGATGCTCAATATTTTATTATGCTAGAGATAGCTCAGGCTTAAATCGCTTTAAGCCAAAATCGATTTGCGGTATGGCTAACAATTTATGTGGGCCCACATTTGCCCAGGCCTCTGTCACCCGAAATATAATCAATTGACAAAAGTTATTAAAAGTTTAAGCGAATCGTATAAAAGTTTTTTGTTGTGTGCCAGAAATCACAGGAAAAGTCGTACGCCTCCCTATTAAATGCCAAACCAATGCAAATCAATAAAGGGCGTGAGGGGTGCGTGCCAAAGCGGGGCGTGGCTGGATTGGGCTGGACTGGGCATTGAGACAAGTTTATATCGTAAATTGTGCGCAACGAAAATGAGATACGTAGAACGCATACCAAAGGATTTCTAAGTAAAACATTTCTGATTAGCTCCAGCCCCAAACGTTGTCTGAGGCTTCCAAGCGTTGGCCCTTGCCAAGTAGCAAAAGGACACAAAGCGACAAGGGCTGCCCGAGAGAGAGAGAGATTGGGTCTGGTACGAGAGAGCAGGCAAAACTGGGTGCTACTCTTAAGGGGGGTCCGGTCTATTTGATGTTTTGTGCTGACCTCGCTGTGGTTTGAGAAGTGCGCAAGCATAATAAAATCAAGATAGAAACAAACCTAAGGCAAGGACAGCAGTACAGGACATGGAAAGTATCGAAACAGCACTAGAAGTAAGATTTGGTGCTGAACGCGTGAGCCATGCTTGTGTCCGTGATTCTGCTCGTGTCTAAGCTCAACTTTACTTTACAATCACAACCTTAACAGGATTCAACAAAGTCTTAGGGCAACTCAACGCAACTATCAATTCGGCTAACAAGGCACATAATAACAATACGTAACTCAACTGGCTCATACGACCCTTCATGCAACTAAACACGGGTTAAACAGGATTTAACATGAATTAAGCCAACTTTACACAACCTAAGCCCAACACTTAACTCTCTTTAATGCTATTTAACATGACTCTTATCAATCCATCACAGCTAAGCCCGAAGTCAACAAGACAATACATTATGAAGTCAAAGAGAATATATATATATATATTATATTTGTAAAATTAAACAAATAAGTCATATTTGTTGAATTACAACAGACATGAACTAAGAGCAAATTCAGATATATTCTCTGTAAAATAAATATTTATAAATTTGTACTTCATTAAATACGACCATCTCTAGCTGAGTTCTGATGAGCGCAAGACAAGACACAGGCCAGGACGAAGCTGGCGAGGGGTAGCTGCGTACTGACTTAGGACATGGACTGCCTCTAATTGAGCTTGTGTGGGGAAACGTATTAAAGGCGATGTGTGAATGTTTATTTGTTGCCTGCCTGACTGCCTGGCTGCCTGACTGCCTGGCTGCCTGACTGCCTGGCTGCCTGACTGGTTGGTTGGTTGGCTGCTTCGACAGATTCGATAGTGCTTAGGGCTTTGGATGAATAAAAATATTGTGTTAACTTTGGTTAGTAAACTCTCAGTGAAAGTCTGTAGCCTGCGGGCGCTGTCCCATAAGTGTAAGCGAGTGGCAACCATATTTATATCGCCATCTCAGTCTCTAAGTGTATTTGTTTCATTGCGCTGAATGCTAATGATGGGAAAATTTGCGAATTTGTGCCAGGCGGGCGGGAGGGAAAACTCTGAGCTGAGCTGAGCTGAGCTGAATTCAGTTGAACTGCGCTGAACTGAACGAAGCTGAAATGCTAATGATGTAAAAAGCTTCAACGCTGAAACAAACGACAACATTTTTGGCAGAGCGACGACGCGCAGGAGGGGGGCCAGCGGCACTCCCCAAATGTTGTCCTCGAAATGAGGCAACTGACTTAACTTAATTGAAGTTGCCTCTGCTACTGTCGCTACTCTCTGTCTTGCCAATTGGCTGATGGACTCGCTGCTCCACTCTGTCCTCTCTTATTTACTCTTCTGGCGATGTCTTCTGCATTTAAAAGCCATCGCCTCTCGTTCCATTTGGCATGCCCTGTCTGAGCCATTTTGGATGATGTGATCGGATGCTCTCGCTCGATGTGATTTCGTAATTAATGAATCCATGGAATGGGCGTAAATGAAGCTTAGCGGTTTACTTTGCCCGTTAGCCATCGCCTCTCAACGAGCTGGCCAAAACGTTTAGTTTGCCTTTACGAACCTGTCAAGAAAACGAACTACACCCATTCGTCGTCTTGCTTAATGGGCACTTGGCGCTCGCAAGTGTCAGCACCCAGTTGGCTGTTCTTTGTACAAGTTTCCTATTTAATGCCAGTCAGTGTCATTAGAAACCCCACTGAAAAGCGTTTAGCATTAGAAGGTTTAATTGAATTGACTTAAAATCAAGGCGGTCTCTTTGAATTGAAGCCAGTAATTCGTTATAACAGACTTACAATTGCAACTGAAATCTTTGCCAGCTGAAATACTTTGCAGTTCTCGTAAGAAAATTAAAATCATTCCAAACGTATTAACTACATTCTTCAATCTTTTTTGATTATCTGACACTTTATAATGAAATAAAAAATAAACTTGTTAGCTGTTTTCGGACCGCGAACGAGTATTGTGAACTCTGTCGAAGACTTGTTTTATATATTAAATACAAATATGGATGCATATAGCTGACTCACAAATGCAGCTTATCTTGGCTTACTATGTACATGAGTTGCTCTTGCTTAAAATGTCTTGAATGCATTATATGTAAAAATAAAATATATATTTTTAAAAGCTCACAGCTCACCCATCAAAGTCATAGAATAATGCGTCAGTTTCACGATGGAGAGCCGTAAAGTCTTTAAGTACTCTTAAGTTTTTCTTCTCAAAAGTCAAATTTGTTTCTCTGTTTTTCTTTTTTTTTTTTTTTTTTGTGGCTTCTGTGCTCAGCTGCTCTTCGCTCGCGCTGCCGGGTCGGTCGACCAGACCGGATGTTCGGTTCGCACTTTACTGCTCTTTGCATATTTTGTGTCAGAGGGAAAGCAGCCTGATGACTCGACATATTATGATAAGCAATCGTTTGAGAGTCGAGAGTTTTTGTCGCTTATCGCAGACGTGGAATTGTTCTCCCTACTGAACTTTTAGCAGATGTTATTATTTATAGCTAGTTAATGAAGTGAGCGGGGAAGGCCATAAAATGCGAAATGGAAAACATCATTTACATATATATTCCAATATACATAAAGTTGTGGTAAATGAATACATCAGTTTCAATACAGTCAGATTTATAAATAAACACATTTACTGGAGAATATTAAGTTACCTTACAGGAAATTCCATTAAATCACAATCAGGTAATCTAATGCTTTTGGCATTTCCTGTGAGTAGCCAGAGAGCCTGTCCCGAGAACTGTTCTCTGTAGCGTCCGCTATTCTATTGCTCCAGGCGAAACCACAAAAAATACTTGAATTGCAATTTGCAATTATGACGTTAGCTAGTTTGGCCCGTCGACTGTTTTTAGTATTTTCTAGACGTTGTCTGCAGAGGCGAATGCTTTGGGGCCATCGCAGTAATATTCTCGCTTCGGCTGCCTTTTGTTCTCTAGACGCTTTAATCACCCGACTTTAATAGCTTTTATCAACTAGATGCAGGCAGTAGAAACCGAATCCGAGTCCAAAAATGTGCAGCACTTCCGGCTCGTTAACTTTGATGTAGGTGCAGTATCAGTAGCAGGAGCAGCGGAAATGCTGATGCGGATGCGGATGTTGGTCTGGGTATTCGCACTTGGCCAAGTGGCAAGCATTTGTGGCAGCCACTGACAATGCTCCATTAGCATGCAACATATTTTAATTAGCCAAATAAATTGTAAATGTCCGTTGAGCGAAACAAGCCGACAGAGTCTGTGCCTGTGTCTGTGTCTGTGTGTGTATGTGTCTACTGTCGGCAGTGTTGCTAAATGCTCCAGAGAGAAGTGAAATTCGGACACTGAATCGCTGCCTGGGGCTTGTCCCAGTCAGTTGAAGTTTAAGTACCTTTTTGGTACCTAAGATTTATTGTGAGTAGACCAGGAAACAAAAAAAAAAACAAAAAAACAAAATAGCAAAAAGAAGACGAAAAAGTATTTGTATATACATATATATTTGGAACACTTGGCGGGGTCAGTCCCAGGCGTCTGTTTAATTTCACTTAACGTTTAACCTGATGTCATTAATTGAGCGCAATTAACGCGCCTTTAATGACGCCCTCCGGTCATGTCCACGATATACTATATACGCTGTATACATATGTACAGTTATACCTACATATGTATATTTAATTAGCGGGCCACATAAAGTCAACACTTGGAGAACGGAGGGATACGTAATGTGGGGGCGAGCTGGAAGCTATGGCCGCCAACGCGTCGCTTGATAAATAGCCAATAATTCTTACAGCGCTTTAGAGGCGCCTCGCCGACTGGATGTATGGGGGCACAAAACAGTCCAACGGCTACCCCCAAGATCCCCATTCCAGCTGCCGACCTCCCGCTGTGCTTATGTTGAAAATAAAATAAATGGTCTGGCATATAACCTTGAGCGTGTGTTGTGGCTATTATCATTTGTAATTTGCAGCAATTAGTTTGGGGCTCAAAAATTCTAAAGCAAACTTTGTCGACAACAGCAGCAGCAGCTACTAAAAAAGAAGAAGAAGAAGAGGGCACAGGAACAACAGGGACTAGAACTTTGCTAGCGGCCACGTGGCCGCTCACAAACAATAAGCGAAATAAAATCAAATAAGTAGACTTTCATAGAGAATGCTCGACTAGGAAATACCCAAACAACATAATTAGAATAGGAAAACCGATCTATAACTATAACTTTTAACTTGGTATTTTTTACTGGCAGTATAGCTAGGCTATTTAGAGACTTTACCAAACTTATTAAGGATATTATGTTCATTAGCATTAGTATTCATAATATAGCAGAATTCCATTGTTCCATTCAGCTAGGTCAATTTCAAAGTTGTTCATATACATTTCACACGTTATTTCAATGCCTAAGGACATTCCTAATTGGTTACTATGTTTCCAGGGTAGAAAACAGTGAAAGAATTTATTGAGCTTAGGTCGACTTACATATTTATAAGGAACATTAAATTAATTTACGCTTGCTCTGCCATGTATACAATATACTTTGTTATTACCTAGCACTGGCAGGAACCTTGCCTCCGCAGGGTACTCGGGCCAAACGGAACGGAACGGAACTTGTTTACCGGCCTGTTTACACACGAAATACAACCGGGGAGTATTTAAACATTCTGCGCAAATACGTGCACCAAGCTGAATAACTACAATAACAAGCATAATTAGCTGTATTGATTGTCGAATATTTGATTACATGTGAGCTTGCAATCCACACAGATGTTATTTAAGCACCCGCTGTCCTGTGCAAGGCTGTCCCGTATCTACATTCCATTTAAAGTCTTTGTTAAGTATTCCAGTCGCTTCTGCTACTGTTTAATTGGTCTCTTGGGTGTCCTCAAAGTTTTCCAGTTGCCCACGCAGAAAAACCTTGAATATAATTATTATTATTACAATTTTTTCCTCTTAATTTACGCCATTTTAAAAAGTTGTTTATTTGCGCTGCCTTCGCGCAGACTCATTAACTTGACATGTTTCAAGTTTATTGACTACTCTCAATCTTAAAGCAATTTGTGCTCAGCTTTTGTTTTTCTTACGTTATTAATCTTATTAACAGCTTTTCGCGCCTTTTTTTTTTCTTGTTAATTAAAGTCTCAATAAACATTTGTCAAACCTTTTTAGCTCTCAGTTTATATAATAAAATATTAAAAAAAATAAAGTAAAGTCATTAAAGGGCTACACACAATATAATTAGAGAATTATTTTTAAAAGCCTTTCTTTGTGATTCTCAAATCTTGCTACTCAATCTCAATCTATATCTTATAATTATCGAATTAATTTTATATTTTTCAAGGCGACTCTAAATTCTTCCTGATGCCATCAATAAACACTTACCACAATCCCTTCAATTACCTGAGCTGTAAACCCTTCTCACTAATTCTCAAGACTTAAATCAACTGCTGACAGCCTAATTGGGGCATGAGGCAACATTTGCTGTGCTCACGCTTTAAAGCTTAGCAGCAGCTTAGCGCTTAGTAAGGCATTAAGCCAGCAATCAATTGAACATCTGCCTGCCTTGGAGCTTTCTTTGAACTTTTTGAACTGTTGAGCCATAAGCCCTTTCTTTGTGGTACACAGCCCTTGGGGGGATAATCGTCTAATCCAACAATTTACACATAAATGTTTTACTCAGCATTGACGTCTACAACCCCATGCCCAAGGGAATGTGACTAAATACACAAGTAGACACACACTTGCACACTCGTACTGAAAGGGTTTGAGAAAGTGGGAGGCAGACATATGTTCCACTAGCACAACAATTAGTTCTATTGATATATATATATATATATATGTTGTGAGTCGGGGCTTGGCCCTGAGACATATGGCTGCTCATATGAATAATAGATTCAAAGCCGCGTTGCACAGATGCAAAGTATTCGTGTATATATACATATATTATATATTTCCCTATTTGCCCCAGTTAAATATATGGTTGCACCACCCCAGCCTCTGTTTCAACTCGAGCCGCAACTCAAAGCGCAGAAAATGGTGTGCAAACTTATGCTTATCCTTATGCGACGTCCTGTCACACTGTTGCCGGCACTGCACTACACCCGGTCCTGACATGCCTTGGGCTGCCTAGATAAATTGCACTTTAAACCCACTTGGATGCATGTGTCGGATCCTTGGTATCCCTATATCCTGCTCCTGGATTGCCGTACAACATTTTTGGGCGCAGTCGGAGCTAAGTCTGAGGAATGTATGCGAAAATCTACGCCGAGCATTGCAAGTGAATGCAATTTTGTTCATGCTGCTGTTGCTGTTGCTGTTGCCACTGCCTCGACTTCTTCTTCTTCTTCTTATTTGAATACTTGCCAAAAGGGGTTGGGAGGAGGACGAGCAGGCCGAGATTGGAATAGACTTGTATTTTAAGCGGCTCAATATATTCTTAATATACTTCAGCCAGTTGGCGGTAAAAGTTAATACGATTTAACTGGCGCACAATTTTCCGACAGCCAACAACAACAACAATCCTTGAGAGGGTGGCAGGGGTTGCGGTACGCCCACGCAAATATGCAAAACATGCCAAAAAAAAAAACAAAAAAACTAAAAAGAGTGAAAGAGAAATTCTGGCTACGGGCTTTTAGAGGTTGGGGTTAAAGCCACTTTGGCTTGCCAAAAATATGTATTAGGCCACTTGACTGCGTCCGGGTACGTGGTGCGGGTGTGCGACCTCTTAAAAAAGGGCTGCCCGGGGCGGTGAGTGGAGGGGAAGCGGGACGGATTTGTTGAGCTCATTCGCTTCATGAATAATTTGCGCCACAACGTCGCTGCCATTACTTTTTTCTTTACTCGCCTCAAAACAATAAACAAATGGGCAACAACATATGCAAAACTCTAAGCATAGGTTCTTTAGAGCAGCTTCCCATCTGTGGGGCACTCTGTGGAGTCTACAAATACACACATACAAATCGAGTTGACAGGGCACAGACAACAGTGCCGCGTGCGTGTCATCAATGGCGTCACACTGGCCCGACAAAGTCAGGGTTCAAAGCAAAAGGAGGCGACAGAAGTCGCAGGCTGCCCAGTCGTCAAGTCGGCAAGTCATCAAGTCATCTAGTCATCAGTAGCGTCATCAAGCGCAGCAGCAGCAGCAGCAGCAGCAGCAGCAGCAATATAAATGACTTTGCTTTAATATACCCTAACTAAAAGTCTTAATAAGAGGACAGCGCTTCAAATGCATAATCTGTATAAGGCCTTAAGATCGAACGGAACCTTCATAGATAGAACGGAACCACCTTAGATAGTTTTGTGAGTAATTTTATTACTCATAACATAAATGTATTAAAGAGATTTTTAATTTATTGTAAAGCAACTTAAAGATGCTCAATAAATGTTATTTTTTATTTAGTTTTGTAAAGTGAACAATATTTCTACAAATATTTTTCGTAACAAGACAAATCGTAGATCAATAATATTCCTACACAAAATAATTTAAGTAGACTTTAATCAGATAATAAATAGTAATCCATACCTTTCATGCCAAGAATAATAGAAAGATATACCCAAGAGCATTAGGTATTCGACAGCCCGTAGATAATAAAATTCTTTATTCTTGTTTTGTTTGTTTTCGTATGCGATAAAAACGTGTGAAATGCCATTTGGCAGGCAGGACACACGAAACAGAGTATAGAGAGGCGGACGGGACTTAGGTGGATGGGATCACCTGGCTTTAACACTGGCCATCTTTACAGTCAGCTTTGGCAAATGATAGTTTTTATCTCAGGCGGCAAGTGTTTTGGCTCGATGAGTTATGGTTGCTGCATCAAAAAGGCTTTGCAGCAGTAGCAACAGCAGCTCGATTGGACTGCGGGCTAGGTGTTTATGTGCTCGTGTGTATGTGTGTGTGTGTGTATGTGTGTGTGTCTGTGTGTGTGATAGCCCACATGAGCAGCAGCATAACCATCAGTCTCAGCCTCCATTTGGCGTAGAACGTGTGCACAATTCATCACATGCTGTCAGTGTCGTCTTGGCATCCTCCACAGCAGCAGCAACAGCAGCAACAGCAACAGTCTGTGGCTTTGCGCTGCCAAACTACAGTGTATTCAAGATAATGTTTATTGAGCTGCTAGTTGGTTAATTTTAATACACGCACACACACACACACACACACGCATACACACTCACACACAAGCAGCTGATTTATGGCTTGCGCTGTCTGTTGGCCAATTGAAGTATCCGTCAATACAATAAACTGCACTTGCTGTCAGTTTTTCTTTGGTTTTCCTTTGCAGCACTTGCTTTTTATGTGCAAAATGTCTCATTAAGTAAGCAGCGAATGAGTAGCAGCAGCCACGCCCCCTCTCCGCAATGCCCTCTTTGGCTGGGAACATAAAAAACTCGTTTACCTGCATTAAGCGAAACACTCAACAGACGGTTCAAGCATAAAGGAAATGTGACAGGACCAGCAGCCAGGGGCGCCAGCGAGCGGATGCCACAAGTGCGCCACGCCCACTAGCCATAAGGCAAATGCTACCAGCTGTAAGCTGCGACCCGAGTCAAGCTGCTACAACAATAGCAAGAACAACAAAGACTACAGCTCTTATGCGACGACTGCTGCCACCTGCAGTGCCTGCCCCAAAAATGCAAATCAGCTGTAAAGCGCGAACCAGGCGACTTCCTGCGACTTGCGTCCTTTTTTTTCGTTTATTTTCTGTATTTTTTTTTTGTCAGCGTGGACTCCCGGGTCGTTCTTGTGCCACGTGGCTTGTCTGTAATTGCGCACACTTGGCGGTTAATGGGCGCGACACAGGCAATCTCAAAAGAAATGTATGAAATTTGTATGAAATTTCGACTGGCAAAAGTGCAACACATATACAAAGAAGAAAAGAGCAGGAGAGCAGCAGAATGAGAGAGTGAGAGAGTGGGAGAGAGGGCGAAGTATGTGGCAAGAAGTGCTGCACAAATGAAAGCCAGCCGAAACCCACTTCAATTTTCACACACGGCGTGCGGGCTTAGTGCTTGAGGGGCGCGTCCCTTTTGTTAAAGGCAGCATGTGAAATTGAATTTATGGAGTGTTCTGTTTATTTACATACTGTAGTATAGAGTATTGTTAAAGTAAGACACGGTGCATGACATCTGTCAGCTTAAGAAGAGTATATGCGCAAATACTTAAGAGTGTGGATAGCTCCTTTTATTACAGATTTTATATGTGCATATGATACAGCTTTTCGAGATACTATATAAGTGAGTATCAATGGAACTTAATAAGGATAATTAGCTTATTTCACTGCAACAGTTTTCGCTTCTTACTTACACATATGCATTAAGGCAGCAGCGCTTACACATTATCGAAAGAAAGTTATTAAGGATGGCATCTGTGGACCTCATACTTTGCTCTCCGAATCGAAACTCATTGATACATATCTGAATATTATATTGATTTATTCGAAATTTTCTTAGCTGTTTTTCCACAAATTTTAAGAATTTTTTCCATATTTCTTATTTCTTTGATTCGTTCGCTTTTATGGTTTATGACTACATTTTGTAGAGTCGATTCCCATCATTTGCATTTTCAAGGAATTTGCCTTTTATTGAACGTTTTAACATGAAATTTAGTTCTTTCAAGTGTCGCATATGCAATGAACCAGCTAAAACTGTGTTGGCGACAGTTAGAAACGACTTTAATTTATTTGCCATTTTTTTTTTCTCAGCTTTTAGATAATATGTTAAGTTCACACGTGCATGAATTATTTGTAAATATTTAAAACATGTCAGCACAAAAAAGCTAATATATAAATAAAAAATAAATAAAAAACTGCTATAAAAATCGTAGCAATATAATTATTTTATTCACTCAAATTTGATATCAAATACATTATAATTTAATAATAATAAAAATCAAGCAAAAAAGTTTTTGTTTATCCACACAATCTAAACTAAACACTGATTGGCCAATTTGCTTTCGTATGCTAAAAGCTCTTCAAATAAATAATATTAAATTAAACTAATTGTGTATAACATATTGATATTAATTGAACACAATGTAAATAAACAAAGGCTTTGTTTGAAGTGCCAGCAAAAAAAAAAAAAGTGTGTGTTTCACAGCAGAGTGCAGCATGGAATGCGCACTTCGGCTTGATGCAATAAAAATTAGCAGATTCAGTAATATTTATTCTGCATATATTGTGAACGTGATACAGTTATGTTATGAACTTAATAGTGGTTGAAATGGCTTTTTTGTACAGTTGCCAAAATGGAGATATTCGAATTTCACTCAGCTGGAAACTGTTTTTCACCCAGCAGGAGCTTAACCGGTGACTGTGTCGGCACTTTGTGCCCCATCCTGTGGAAGAGCCATTGTACCTTTTTTCAGTTCGGATGTGAGTAGTTTTAATGTGCTTAGAATTATGCGGCAAGTGCTCCAGTTAGGGGCTTGTCAGCCGCTTCAATTAGATGCTGCTGTATGAGAGACCACTTGAGCTACGGCCTGTCCCGCCCCTTGTTCACATTGTTATTGTGCGCGTGCAACGCTGCGTATGCGTGATTTACATGAGTTTTGTTTACATTTGGCTTGCTGCAATTGCCATTGTTGTTGTTGCTAGTGCTGTACGCCTGACCCTGTTGACGTGTTATTGTTATTGCATGAGCACGGCCAAAGCCAAAACATGTGAGCTGCTAAAACAAAAATTAGCAAAAGCAAGACAAACAAACATTTAGCCTGAACCTGATCCAGTGACCCGTCCAATTACCGTCGGGCTTGTCATTTGGCGTTTTTCTGGCTTTCCGTCAGCATCTGGTTGCCTTGACGCTGCTTTGCGCCTTTTGTTTTGACACAGACATTGACTCTCTGTTGGATTGCGGCAATTTGTAAGCAATTTACAATTTGCCACCTGCTAATTAACCAGCTTTAATTTCAATGCTTACAAAAGTTTCAATGAGCTGCAGCCGAGTGGGTAGAGACATCATATAACCCATACGCAGCATTTGGCTCTGACCCACTGACTCGCTGACAGAGTTCCATGTTAACCCATAGCCGGTGCAGCGAAGGACTGGGTTAACACTAACCAAACACTAAGAGCGAAAGAGCGCAAGAGCAACACGCAGCAGAGCGAAGCACTGCTAGAGAGAGAGAGTGACTGCGAGAGACGGTTAGCAACATGTTGCAGCTGAAGACATGGGCAACATGTTGCGGTCTGCTTTCAATTATGTGTTAGAAAATTAAAATAATGAACAGCAGCATAAATAAATGCATATAAATGACTATATATATATATATATATATAAATATATATATATAGTCTTACAGATATCTATATGTATAAATAAATAAATATATATATTTGTATACATATTTATATATATATATATATCGTTAGTTGTGCTTAGGCATAAAAAGAGTGCAGAAGTACATCTGCGCTCTTGCTTATGTATGCAAATGAATAGAATTGAATGTAGTTCGAATTGTATATGAGTGCGACATTTATAGGCAAAAAAAAGTACTTGTATGGGCCATGGTCACAGGCGCATTCACAGTTACTACTGTATTCTATCTCACATATACACACATATAATTTGGCCGCTGCTTTCGCTGTTACTCTCGCTGTCGCTGGCACTGCTACTGCTTCTACTTCTTCTCTTCCTCTTTTTTTTTTGAAGTTTTTGCTTTTTTTCACAGCTCATCAACCAAAACATTTTCCATTTTGATGGTCTGCTGTCTGTCATACGCACATAGACCCAAAATAAACATAATCTGAGCAGAGAGTGTGTGCGCGCGTGTGTTTGTGTGTGGGCATGGAAATTGTCTTAGTCGAGGCCTGAAACGCTAAAAGCGTCTGCCAGCATCAACATCAACAACAACAACAACAACAACAACAACAACTAACAACATGGCACATTATTTAATCAAGCGTAGAAATTGAATAGGCCCTTAAAAACTTGGCCCCAGGCACTTAACCCCGCTGTGAGAATAGAAATTGACGACATCGCCAAAGGACAAGACGAAAGACACGTAAAACTTTGGCCTGAAACAGACTAAGGCTCCCGGCTAAACCCCACGTTGACGGCGGCATTGGCTTCTGTCTAAAGGAAAAATGAGCTGATAAGAGAATTTCATGCAAAATTGGTAAGCCAACAACCTGATTACTTAATTGGCGTTCAAAAAGAGTGGGAGTGGGAGTGTCTGGCCGCGTGTGTGTGTGTGTGTGTGTGTCTGTCAATTTTTGTCAGAAGCTGTATTAACAGCTCGTTTGTGGGCCCGCAACTGTTAATGGGCCAGAAATTGTTGTTAGGGTTACGCCCAAAAAAGTTTCACAATTATCTCGGCTGATGTTTGTGCTTTTTCAGACAATATATATATATATATATAAATATATTTTTTTTTTATTTTAATACATATTCACACCAAAAGTACAGGTAAAACCAGAACAAAAAAAAAAAACATGCTGATTCACTTATAGCCAGATTTTACAGACTTAACTCTTTTATGAAAGCTACTAAGTGCAAAATTAAAAAAAAAGATTTTTAACATGACTTTCCATAAATAAAATTTAATATTTATTAAAAGAAGCGTGCTTTACGAATATGTTTAATATAATATGTTAAGCATATTTAACAAAGAAGGCAAAAGATTTTAAATTCAATAATAATTATGAAAATATTTAAATTGAATTTATTTTTTTTTTTAATTAAATTTAAGTCTACTTACTGAAGTTATATTTCTCTTTAAAACTTTTTAAATAGTTAAATACATTTACTGGCTATAAATGGTCTCTAAAAACTTTCAACTTGTTTAAATGTTGCTTAAGAAATTTTACTTAAATTAAACTGCAAAATAAACAGAAATCCAATTCAGGCTGAGCTAATAAAAGATGTATATCTTTTAGAGTGCATATGTATATGAGACGCGGTTTCATTTGTAAGATATTCGATACATTTCCAGGAATTTTTCAATTTTCATTTGCTGCGAGCAGCAAAAAAACAAAAACAACAAAAATATGATAACAAAATGGATGTCAGCAAATTAAATTTGTGAGAGATTGCCATTTCGCAAGAAGTATATATTCAAAAAAATATGAAGCATATTACAGCTGTACGCGCAGGTCAAAGGGCGAATGAGTATATGTTAAAAATAGCTTACAAAATTTGCCATATCGATGGTATTGAATTTGCCCGACAATGCCTCAGCTGCGACTTGAGTGACTGACTTTATTTTCTATGCCTTATTTTCATCGTTTTATTTATTTATTTTTTTCCAAATAAGTGAAAGTTTGTTAGGTGTGCGTGAAAAAGGTTGATCCCAAGGCTGCAAAACTTACTTTTAATTCTGACGTCTTATACTTATGTATTTGAGAGCTGGACTTTGCTTGGTGCCCCATGTCAAGAAGGCTGAACACTGGCAGCCAGCAGCAATGCCCTTCCCCTTAGGCAGGGATAGAGGTCACACGGCGGCGGCTGACCATTTCCCTGGCATCCGGTTGGCCCCGTCTCAAAGCGACGGCTCCATATATACATATATAAAACGACGAGTACTATTTGATTTCAACATTGATTTATGAGCGCATCCGCTACACGTACGCTACGATTGGTAGGTACGTAACTGCCGAAGTAGAGCAGGCAGAGGGTATGACTTTGCCTGTGCCTGTGTCTGCCTTTTGCAGGATTTGCTTTGCACTTAACTGGCCAACTGGGCTTGGTCTGTTGCTAGCTCAACTGCTGACTGCCTCGTCGTCTGGCAGCTGATTGCCCAAAAGTCAGTAAATTAAAGTTCACACGGCGTGGAAGCGGGCGCGTGTCTGTGTAGCTGGGCATACAATTTGTAATTTATACGTTGGCAAAAACCGCAAAAGCAAAATAGATATTTATTAACATATAAATTATGCATGTGATTGGGGCAACAGGAACCAGGAGCAACCAAGGCCTAGGCTCAGCAAACATCATTGTAAGGAAGATGATTAATTGACAGTTCCCCAGCTAGTTAAACTGCTTTAATAACGCTTCGCATTTCTTAACTAATTTGTGTGCGATAAATATATATATATATATATATTTAAATTCCCGCTATCACCAAGTTAGCCGCTCAATATAAAAGCGAGCGTATAGTTTTCGCCTGTCACATAAATCGGATCAATAAATGATGATATTATGCTACCGCAGGGACACATTGAGCTGCCAAACACACCCCAACCAGATATCAAGCGAGAGGCGACGCCACCAAGTTGTAGGTGGTAACACATTAAGATAAAGTGACAACGCCTTCACTCTGCCAGGACGTTGCGCCCGAATGCCAAAAAGGGGTAGCGCCGTATGAAGGACATGCTGAAATCAGACAGCAAAAATCTAGAGGGGCGAATGCTGGGCACACAAATGAATTGTCTGAATGTGTGGGAGCTGCTGTGTGTATGCGTATGTGTATGTGTGTGTGTGTGTGTGCGTGGTGTGTGAGCGCAAGGCTTTTATTTTCGCATGGCATTTTATGCGCATCACGCATACGCACTGTTACACAGACACAAACACATCGCCATAGATAGATGTGTGTACACAGGCGATATGCATGCAGGCAAACAAGCTTCTCCCTTTTGCTACAAACGGAGCCACTAGAGTGGGGTGTTGTAGGGGGGTGGGGGGGTGCCCAGCTATAATGACATTTAGCTTTGAAACAATGTAAACAGCGGCCAAGCAGCAGCGACAACGTCGAAGTTCAAAGTTGGCATGCTGTAGGCCGCCAAAAGTTTACGCTAAGTATGTATATGCACATTCCTTACACACACGCACATATACACACACTCACACATATACAACTACATATACATATACAAAGCACTGCGTCAAGCTGTATGCTTAGGAATATTGTATGAACTGTAAATGCTTCGCTCTCATCGCTGTTACATAGACTTTTCCGACCGCAAATAGTGACGCAGCCCCAGAAGCAGTCCTGTCAGCCCAACCAACTTGGTGCCAGTTTAACTGGTAAAGCAACTACGAAGCCATAAATTCATAAAGTAAAGGTAACCCAACGTGAGCTAAAGGACCAGTTAAGTTCAGCCAGTGAGCGAAGCCAGCGGGAGGTTGACATTAATAGCGACTGATATGGAGACAAGTAGGACACGCACACACACACACAATCACACACACAGGCGCAGACACGAACACACGCTTGTAGACACATCAGTTACTGGAATCATTGTTTGTGCTAGGCCACCAAAGCGTTTAGTAAATGGGCCTCTGTTAATAGCAGCTTTATGCCCCATGTCTAACAAAATATAAGTGTAATTTTATCTACAAGCTATAAAAAATATATAAATGCTATTAAAAAATCTGGCACTAAGGTAAACAAATTAGCATTTAGATTGTTTTCAGCTGGTCGCTAAGGCAATAAAACATGTAAGCCTTTAATAATGTTTTAATTGGCTAGCCTAGAAATGGGCGGGTCGGCATGGGAGTTGGCTGTTTAGATGAACCCATAATGCTTGCGTGTCAAGCCAAAGCATTGCTGTAGGTGTTATATATGCCAAGTTAGAGCTAGTTTTTTTCATTTGAGCTATGTTTGCCTCACCTCATCGGGTATGCAATCTAATGTTGCTTAGAAATCTGAACTGCTTGCTTAATTACCCTGCTTACAGGCAAGCAGTTAAAATTATTGTTGCGCATAAAAGTAGGCAATGAAATTTTTATAGACAATTTCATTTGGACATAAAATACATTTAAACCAAAACGCATAAAATGCATAAGGATTTATTAGCTCAACTTATATAATTATTATAAAATGTAAGGATTTATTAGATCAACTTATATCATTATTATAAAGCTCGTAATGACATCCAATTACGATGAGCAATGCACTTATAATTAAATTATTATTTTCAGCTTAGCAGCTTAGTATAGAGCAGTCCAGAGACTTAATAAGATTAGAGACAGGTTTTGTTTGCTCTACACTTGAAGAAAATAACTGCAAATTTAGTAGCGTTTTATTTAGAGTAACTTGTATGAAAAGATAGAGAATGAGAAGAGAAAGCAAAAGTAAAAAAATGAAATAAACAAACGGATTACGGATTCACATATTTACGCTTAGCTATATCTTTATTTTCTTGGCACAATTTCCTATCACAATATTTTCAAAGCTTTACAAAAATATCA
Source organism: Drosophila nigricruria (assembly GCA_037075265.1). Classification (NCBI taxonomy): domain Eukaryota; kingdom Metazoa; phylum Arthropoda; class Insecta; order Diptera; family Drosophilidae; genus Drosophila; species Drosophila nigricruria. The sequence goes on from JBAMCI010000035.1 coordinate 18,538,300, forward strand.
GTTTATTTTTAATTCATGCATATCCTTTATCCTCCTGTAAGTATCCTTCACATGCAGGAGAAATCATTTGCCGGAACACATTTGTTGTTGTGGTCAGATATGAAGTGGTCTTCGTTTATTGTAAGTGAAATTGATGAATTGATAGCTGGGCTGTGGCCATTTTATATATGCATGGTCCATTGTTGTGTGCTGTCGAGTGTGGGTCGTATTCAAATGACAAAGGAGATACTCTCGTATACCCATATAACATTGTGAGAACATTTACAAGCTCGCTTGTAAATATTTCAATTTATTTTATGTTGTGTTTATATAACTTTTATGTGCAACTCTCATGCTCTCATGCTACGAGTCTCTCTTGTTTAGTCTCTTCAGCGGCGCTGCACTTAGCGACTGTTAAGAGTAGGGCATAAAAAATGGGAGCCCATAATCATATGCCAATAAAAGTCGGTTAGCATGCCGCACGCTTATTGGGCGTGGCATTGACAATGTGTGTGTTTGAGTGTGTGTTTGTGTGTGTGTGTGTGGGGGTTAAATGGTGCTCCGTTTTTGGGATAGCATTCGGCATCCACGTTATCATTATGCGCTACATCACATACGCATTTGGCTCGCCGCTCACAAACTCGCAGTCTCGCAGACGCGCAGCTCGGAATGGTCAGCCAGCTGCTGAATCTGAATGGGAATGCGAATGCGGCTGTTGTGCGACCACCTATGGTGCGGCTGCTGTATAATACATTCAATTCATGGCTAGAACAAATGATGTGGAAATGTAAAATAGATGTGGGGCTTACGACTGTGCGCCTATCCGTCTGTCCATGCGTCCGTTCGTCTATCCGTCCATACAAATAGAACAGACGCGCGGCATGTGTGCAATGTGCGGATGATGCTGAATTCTGGGACTTTGCCTTGGGCATGTGGCATGCATGAAGTTTAGGCCAGGCAACTCTCATGTGTGTGTGTGTTTGTGTGTACATGTGGGTCTGTGGAAGCGACAAAGTGAAGCATCATAATATGGGAATAATGGCCAACATATGCACACTTCAAATTAAAGTGAGCAGCCATCACACACGCGTAGCTGTCATTCCTTAGGTTTCTGTCTGGCTCTACGTTCGACTGGCTGGCTGTCACGTCGTTGTCGTTGATTGTCTTTCGGTTTGGGTTTCATTAGCTGCAACGGGCAGCGTTTAATTTTTATGTTCATGTGCCTAAATGCAATTGGCCCAAAAGCCAATTGACTTGGCTCAAATCACAACTTTTATGGCTTCGAAACCATAACGAGCTTTAATTAAACAGTACAAGGAAAAAAAAACAACATTCAGCTGCTGCTGCTGCAAGTACGTACAAATCCAAAGCCAGCTGCAGAAACAACCAGGAAATGGCAACAACAACTACGAAAGCGGATACGGCGTCATGGCCAAAAGGCAATACCGTTTTCTAATTGGCCTTTATTGTTAAATGGATAATGGCCAACAGTCGGGCATTGATACAAGGCATAAAATAGAAAAGAGAAACATGACAAAAGGTTTTCACATCCGCTCTCCTTCTTCCTTCATATACCAAGGCTTTTCGCCCAACAATTATTGAACCTGCCTCGACACTCTGTCCTAATGACAAAAGTCATTTTCAATCAAGAAGAAGAAATAACAAAAATTCTTATTCTTATAAAATCACTTATCAAATTGAATGACAAATAAAAGCTTTGTTTGTATTTTTTCATATTTCTCTGATGACGTGCACAAAATCGTTCAGAATTATTACAACAACAACAACAACAACAACAAGAAAAGAAAATGCTGCATTATTTATGCGCTTTTCGTTATTGATTTGTGCGTGAAGAGCCCTTACAAGTGACCAAACAGACAGTTCAATGGAAACTCAATTAATAGTAATTGAGATATCTAAGGGGAAGTCGACCATAAATAGTTTATTGCAGTCTTGGCCGCATTTTATGGGCATGCCAAGTATTTACGAATTTTGCCAAAAAATAAAAAAAAAATAAAACCAAAAAGTAAAAATTATTCTTGCCACAAATTGAAAATTTACTCATGTTGCAGTTTTCCGCAGCATGGAAATAGTTTGTGAATTGCTCTAGTTTTGGGACTTGATTATTGCAAATTGCCATTTTCCATTTTAACTGAAATTGCAAGATACATGAATTTACATTTATTTCAAGACTTAAAGGATTAAAGTACATAAAACACATTTGATTAGAACAAGGCAATAAGCATTTTGAATGGAAGCCTTTCCATTTGGAAAATATAGCTAAAAGTGTGTGTTATCCTATCAATGTGGCAAAAACCACTGCCAGGCTGAAAATATTCCCATTTAATTCTATGTTATTCGATTTAATTAAGAAATTTCACATTGAATCCACAAATATAATCACTAATTTTTGTGACATTCGATTTGGTTTATATCAATTAGGCACACACGAAGGTCATGACAGGTGAAAAGTTCAATTAAAATATCAAGCGATTACTTACAATTATTATTGACTAAACACTTCATTTAGCTGACTGAGTAGTGCAATACCCGCAATGCGTATACGCACTGTTGTGTGCGGTTAAATCACATTTATTGCTGCTGTTGTAGTTGTTTTATATTTGTTTTTATTGTGTGTTGTTGGAAAATGATGAAAATTTGCTGCAATTACTGTACTCAATATGTACATATTTATGAGAGTGCCCAGCTGCGCGTTAAATGCTGTCAAAGTCAGCCGATGGGCATATTACGCATACGCAGCGTGTGACAGCAAAAGCTTTAAGGCGAATAATGCGAAGTGCGTAATGCGTAATGCGTAATGCGAAAGGCGTCTGTCATTAAGTGCCATTACTGGGTCCTTGCTGCTGCTGCTGCTGCTGCTACTGGTTGCCACTGCTCCTGGCTGCGTCCATCTACTTTCTCATGCCTTTAATGAGTGATAACAAATGGCAACATTCACGTGCCCCATAATCTTATTATGTATGTATCAATATTAGCAAATGCCTTACGACGGCCGCATTGTTATGGCCCCACTGCAGAGGCAGGAGGGTCGCATGCTATTAATTGTGCTTAGTTTAGTGGGGTGTACTTAGTTGCTGGCATTTTTGTTAATCGCATGATGTACAAGCGAACGCACAAACACACAGCGGCAGAGCCTGTGCCGCCCGATAAGAACCCATTTGCCTGTTACACAGTATATATATAAGTTATATATATTATATATGTTCGTGTCTTTGGTTTCCTCATATTTTAATAGTAATTGTGATGGCTTCTATATATGAGAAACTAAGGGACTGTATTTGAGGTTTCGGACAGGTTACTCTGCTCACACTTGACCGCATTCAACTGACCTTTAAACTTGTTTTCAATTAAAACTGCAGATCGAGCTCCTTGCATGCGTGTGTGTGTGTGTGTGTCGGTGTGTATATAGGTGTGTCGGTGTATGTGTATGTGTATGTGTAAGGGCCTGTATTTGTGTCTGGTTGAACCTTTTAGCATTTACTTAGCATTTAGTTTTATACCTACCTACATTTATATATAAAACTATAAAACATGAAAGCAAGTTTCATAAATCACAGCTCAAAGCCGAGCAAAAGTGAAAAATCGTAGACCCCCATTTTAATTAAAAGCGTGCAAAACACGATACTCTACAAACACACCAGCACACACATACATATATATATATACATGTATATATATAGGTATATATGTATAGTAACAATCTGGCCAACTCGTATACAATGTTTTTTGGGGCCAAAGCCTTGGAAAAGCCTTTTCCTGAATAATGATTGAAAAACAAGCAATGAACGAGTTGTGCCCGCTTAGACTTGTTGGGTCTTGGGCTCTGTGGGCTCTGAATGCCGTCCTTAGTTTCCCATCCCCCTACCCCCCCGCCCACCGGACAGTTTTGCCACTTCACACTCCCCCGCTCAGACGGTGTCAAGCAAGCGGCAACGAGTTGTACAAACTCAAGAATGAAGTTTGCTTAAAATAATTTGCACGCTGTCCAGGCTTATGCCTTCAGACAGACCACGCCCACTCCTTAGCCGCCCGTGAATGGGGGGCTAGGCTTTTGTTTGCTTATTTTGCTTATTTACAAAGCCCATTTGTTTCTGGGTACGTGCGTTCTCTAGAAGCGTGTAGGCGACAAAAGTCTTTAATTTTGCCTAATAACAGCAGCGATGGCAAACTTTTCGAAAAGCCGCCAAAACGAGGGCGTTAACAAGCGCCAGAAACACACACACACACATACACTCACACGCACACGCATACTCAGATAAATACTAAGCAGAACTTACTGTTTATTTTGCAACTACAACAATGATATTTATACATGATACCCTCTAATAATAAGGTAAGTATTAATTCATTAAGGAATTGATTTAATAGAAAATTTAATTTAAAAAATATATGTACTTTCCAAGCTTTAAGATTCAATCCAAGAATGTTTAAGTACAAAAATATATTTTAAGAAATTTTGCTTAAGCAAAATGCTGCTCAGCTTTAAAAATTGATATGTCTTGCTTCATACAATAATCAAGGGGCTTGCAGCGTGTCTTTTTCAAAAATTCAGTTATCAAGAACCTTTTTAGGGTATTCAAGTAGTTGAGATATTTGTGCTCAAGTACATGAGCATAAGTACGTATAGAATTTAAGAGGTATAGAGTTGCAGCGTAGATGTAAAGAGGTACAGTCGTCATAGTCATGCCATAATAGCGTTTTGATACCCGCACATAAACAACAATGGCAACAACAACAATAATAATAATAAGAACAACGAGAGGAACGACAATGAGCGCAACGTTTCGACAATAAAATGCAAAGAGGCAACCAACAGAAGATACCAGTACAGACCAAGCGCCCGCTCAGCTCTCTGAGCAGGCTTCATCTAGCTTGCTAACCTACAGAGCTACTAGTAGAGTCTAGTCGCCCTCCGCCCTCCGGCCCATTCCATCCCTGCTATGCCTCATCCACACTGTTAACCCGCCTCCAAGGTGAACTTAACCTGATGCTGTCTGCTTTGTAGCTGCGGCTTTGTCTTGCTCTCTCTCTCCCTCTCTATCACTCTGTTTGTGTTGCTGTGTATATTTGTATGTGTCTGTGTCTGTGTGTGTGTGTGTGTCTGTCTGTGGTTCTTTGGGCGGGTTAATCGCAAATGGGTAACCGTGTAGGCAATGGATTACGTAAACTCAGAAGCTAACGTACTTATTATGCTGGCAAGCACAAGGAGCTGCGATTTATTGTTTGACGTTTGCCGCTGCGTGTTTGGTGTTGCGGCTGATGCTGCTGCTGCTGGTGCTGGCGCTCGTACTGGTATGCCAGCCGGCACAGTAAACACAAATGTTGATCTAATCCGCAGTCCAGTCATGGTAAGGATAGACGCCATGACAGAGCCAAATAGCAAAACAAACTCTTCAACGAAACGCTTCAGACTTGATGAATGTATTCGGCATCTGTGAAATTGCAGGACGCCAATGAGCTGCATGACGCTGCAGCCAGTGAGTCAATCAGTCAATCAGTCCATTAGTCAGTCGGGCGGGCTAAGGCCGGGTCAGGCCACTCGGGTAATCTATGGCTGGCCGTCCACTCTGTCCACTGTTTGGAGTGTTGAATTACCCTGTTAAATGGACAACACTTGGCTCACTCGCACATTTCCGGCTAAACAGCTAGCTGAGCTTATACTCTACCAATGAGGGTCTTTAAATTTCAAGTGTATATTGCATTCAAGCAGAGTTTGGACAACTCACTTAAAAGTTGGCAACATGTATGGCCAATTGCAGTAATACAGTGAAAACGTGTTAAGTTATTGTATGTTTTGGCCAACATGGTCAACATGGCCTCTGTCCCTATGTCTCGCTTGCCCTAGGTATTACTCATCTCGTGTTTCTCTCTTTCTATCTCTTTGTGTTTCTGTCTGTCTCTCGCTCTGCTCTGTATCTCTCTCTCTCTCTCTTATTATTACTTTTCTTTTTCTATCTATAGCCATTAAAATTATTATATCTTCCTCCAGTTATTTTTTCTTTCTCTTCTCTATGTATATATAGCTGTCTCTCTCTTAGCTCACATTATTTTTAATATTTCCTACACTCATAAGCTCATTTTGTTTGATCTTAGTCATTTTCTGAGCTATATTCGTCTCGCTAAAATTCTTAATTCTAGAAAATACTTATAGCTCAGCAAAGTTAGATTAAATTTTACTATACTTATTTTATACCCACTTATTTATGTGCGAAAATAAGAGTATTCAAACATTAGTTAGTACGAAAATTATTCTTTATGTTGCCCATTTTCTTTGCATGTGTGCACAACAGACACATTCTGTTGACGGCAAGAGGGGTATATTGGATGCAGTGCCGGCTGATGTGAATGTTCGTAATCGCTGAGATAATAGCCTTTCATGTGGGCATTCCAATCAATTCGTAGGCTCTACAAACAAGAACAACAAAAAATAAAATAAAAATAAAACTGAGCGGCAACTCGAACCACTTAATGTCACAATAAAAATGTAACTAACCATGAAAATTACATGTTTCCCAGCAATTTGCCGTTTTGACATGGCACTGTCAACCCAGCAATAACCGAACCCAACCAAACCCTGCCAAAACACAAAACTGAACTCAAACCCAAACCTCAGTCAAAACTAGCCCAGCAGCCGCCCACTTGTCAACGGACTTGTCCTTGTCCGGCACTCTGGAACCAGTCACTGACTCCTGTAACTATACATATATACATATATATATATATATGTATAAAAATATATTTTTTTCCTACCCCATGTATAGCTTCCATATGAGTAAGCCAATATTTATCAAGAAGCTTTCGTGTTGTCCGCCTGGCGCAACTTCTTAAAATGCTTTCGAATTATAGAAAAAATCAAATAAAATCGCATAAAAGAAAACGTTGCAAAATAGCTAAAGAAATTTTCAATAAAATCGACTTTTGTTGGCTGCCAAAATGAAAATACATAGGAAATGTACGCACACACTCACACACACACAGACACATACTGTTACCCACACACTTATTGAGGGGCACTCGCATATAGCAAATAAATGCGAATGGTACATTCCTGGGCATTGGTCTCTCATCTCCGCTTTTTGGCTCTGGCTCTGGTTCTGGTTCTGGTTCTGGTTTTGGTCTCCGCTTTCCGCTGTTTCCCATTCTATTTGCTGATTTTTCGTAGATTTTTTTCTTCACTTTTTCCTTTACGTTTTTCACTTCAGCTTTGCATCGCAGCTCGAGTGGAAAATTGACATATGTTTACTTTGTTGTTCGTCCTGTTGGTCTGCTGCCGTGTGTGTCTAGTTTTTTATTATTTCTTATTTTTTTCGTTTTCGACCAGCACCTACTAGAAGTCGAGCATCATTAGATTGGAACACGCCACCCTGAAGCTCGAGGCATACGAAATATGCAAATTCTGCAGGTAATGTGGCATAAACAAGTTCGTTTGCCGATTTGACTCATTACGTCAATTTAGTTGGCTCATACTTGCTTAAGCTAAGCAATATGCTATGGCTTGACACCTTGAAAAATTAGCCATAGTATTTAACTAAGGGGATAAGACACTGAGATGTCAAATTTTCACTTCAATAGTAATTTTTTATTGTAATGTTATTAAATTTATTATAAATTTCCATCATAAAATCAATATTATTACTAAAAATCGAACAAGAAAAATATTTACATATTTTTAAATATTTTTTTTACATATTTATTTATATATATAAAGCATTTTCATTACTAATGTTAACACAATTAGCAACAAAATAACTTTTCACCACCTTTTGCCACTGTACAAAATTACTAGTATACACAATTAACTACAAAAAAAAACTTTTTACCACCTTTTAACTCCTCCCTTAGTACGTGCCCTATGTTAAACTCTGAAACAACTATTTAGAAATTTACCCTAAAAAAAAAATTATATATATATATATATGTGTTACATAGCAAAATGAAATACCACGCTTACCAAAAGCTAACTTTGGCCAAACGAAAGTTGTAAATTATTTATAATTTTTTGTTTCCGTTGAGCGTGAACTGTAGCGTAACAGAATTGTCAATGGAGCTTTCTTGCCATTGTTATTCGGTTGGGCAGAAAAATTAAATGAAACGAAATTAAATTCAATTATTGGGGCATTTGTGCATTTTTTTGCTATCGCTTTAAACTACATATTTCGCAAGCCGCAAGGATATTAAGAAAACCTATCAAGATATTTGCCACGGACGGAACAATGAACGGACTCGACACGAGGCCAATGCCCAACCACCTAACCAACTAACTACCTCCCACTTCTGCTTGAAGCAGAGACAACTCTATCGTTGGGGCTGCGTTGAATTGCCCATTGAAAGCGCCTGCCCGGGGCAAACAATTGTTACCATAGCGGTCGTGGCAAGGCCACAAGTTGCAACAACAACAACATTAAGAAGAATAAGAACAAGAACAAGCGGAGGCAACTGCAATTTAAGCTACCGATTGCCATTATGTTAAGGTCCTGGTTCGCTCGTCCTTCTGCCTGTCCGGGCGTGGCCTATAAAAGTGCATTGTGTGGCAGAAAAGTTGTTGAAGTATATATTGAAAAACTGCTAAAGTGAAAAACTGAAGCTCTACCCATAAATGATTAATGGGCCAAGTTATGCGTTACGCTTGATGATGACCCGAACGCTCATGCACTTTATGCAATTGCCAGGCATTCGAAATTAGTCACACACACACACACACACATACCAACACAAACACTCACCCACACACACACACACACATTAACTAGCAGTCACATTAATGAGAATTTGCTGGAAATTTTTGGCAAACGATTTTGAAATGTGCCACTGCAAATGAAGTGTGAAGCAGATAAGGGTAGGGGATATGGAAGGGCATGCAGGGACTGTCACATTCGTAAATGCAAACGCAATGAAAATGTTTTTTAAAGTTCCAACAACGAATCAGAGCCAATTTACATAACCCAGAACAACAAATAGTTACAAATTGAAAACTTTTCTCTGCCAAGATTGTAAACGATTGTCTCACTGTGTCTTACAGTCCCCTGACCCCCACCCAGTCAGTACCAGCTCTATCGCAGTTTCAGTTTGCCATTGTTATAATCAAAGTAGCACAAATAACAAAAAGAACCAAAGACTGAGCAAAGGGAAAAAAAAAACTGAAATTGACAGCACAAGCAATATGAAAACCCCAGCAGATACGAGCCATACATAGCTCAGATACAGCTATACAGCTATACAGCTATAGATACAGATACATTTGCAGATACGGATGCGCGGCGTACTCGCTGATACGTTAGATAGAAGAAGCAGAAAAAGTATCGACAAGTTTGACGCTTTATGGCATTGTTTAGTGCCGCACATTTCGCCAAAAACGTTTTTCAACTTTCACACAATTGCGCCATTTGCCGCGTCTTATGATGCCAGGCGATTGCTGAAGGGATCGGGGGGCGTTGGGGCGGGAGCGAGGACGGGGGCGGGGCGTGTACGACACAAATCTGCTGACGGAAGCTTTGGATACGTTTGGACCAGAGCATTTTTTATACGTAAAACGTGCGGAAAGTTTGAGTGTCAGCTTAGAGGGCGTGGTGGGGACTCTTCGAGGAACTTGAAGCTAGGGATAGAAAAAGTTATAAAACAGTAGATAATAAAATAATAAAATATATGTATTTGAATTGCTCATGACGCGGCAGCATACACATACACTCCCTCGCACACACATAAAGTTTCCGTTTTTGTTTGCAGCGATAAAATTACATGTCAAATTGAATGTAACCTGCCATTTGTGCGCATTCTGCTGGCCATAATTAAACGTCCAGTTAGCCAAATGCCACCAGTCTTCAAATGGCGCTGGATGGCTGGTCAATCATTGGTTGATTTTACGACCAACAGACGTTTCAACTTTTGGTGTGAATGGTTACGGAGCTGGGGCTCATTAAACTGGCGCCTCGCGTATGACCTCAGCAGAGTCGTAGAAGAGTCTTCTCGGAATTCCTGCAAGTCGCACTTAAACAAGCCTCAAAATTGCCACAAAACTTTCGCATGAAGCCAACTTTTCAATTAGTGAAATCATTCATTTTATCAGCAGTCGTAAAATTAATATTTTATGATTATGCCAGTTCCTCGATTGGGAGAGCAGGCGAATTATTCATGATATTTTGCACTTACATTTTGTTACATTAATTGACTTGATTTGCATTGGAAACTGATTTAAATTTCATTTTATTTTTATCATTCAATTGAGGCAGCCAAAAAGATTTATCTATTTAATTATGTTTGTGGATCAATTCATTAGTGAAGTTATGTTCAATGTGGCACTTAGAAATACCCTGTGTACACAAATTTTATAGGGAAACTTAATTAGGAGTTTTATGACATGTAATGACTACTAGAATTACATCGACAAGTCATGAGTTTAAATTATTGAAAAGTCTCACATATCCACTTTAAATATTTGCTTGTTAACAGGGTATTCAAACTTTTAACTTTCAACTGAGCAACAAATTTTCCGCTCGATTTGTCAACAATATTTTGATTACCGTTCAATTAATTAGCACTATGTAAAATTTTATTAAAACAATATTCTAATAAATATAATAATTTCATTTTTGAATTTTACTTTCAGTGAGGTGGTTTAGTTAGACGGTTAATTAAATTTGAAATGTAAATTTATTCATTAAAATAATTACATACTTTCGATATTAAATTAAAATCAATGGTTATTAAATATAATTGGCTTCGGACAAACCACGAAATTAATGCAATAAAATTTAATTTATATTAAAGCTCAAGCTGACGGCCGTTTGATTCATTTTATAAACAGCATTCACCACGGCCGTGAAACGGTTCAGCATTTTGATTTAAAGGGTTTTTGTTTTGCTTTTCACATTCGAGTTATTTGGAGATTGGAAACTACCGACTTTGTGTCCGCTCAAAGAACTATTGAAGTCGGAATGATATCCAATCCCGTTCTGGTGGGTGCTCAAGTGAGCGAAATCAATGCGTTTTCTATGTTAATACAAATCAATCCGTCTAATCGAATCAAATGTTTTTAACAACTGAACAGTTCTCGGTGGCTCGGGCTCAGCTTTGTCTTTGACGCAAACTTGTAAAACTAACGAACAACAACAACACCAATTGCGCAATATGCATAAAACTTTATATGGCATTTAAATTGTGTGCGTGGGCGTGGCATCGGGGGCCTCACTAGTTGGGGCAGCCAGCCCCAGTGACAAAAAAAAAAAACAAAAAAAATAATAGAGCTCCCGCCGTGCCATCTTTCGGCTGCTAACTTCGATTGTTAACTCAAGCGTCACAAATACCGGAAATCGAATACAATTTGTAATTCTGATGAACAGTTGTACAAAGCTTAAAGCGCACTCCTGAATCCTGGACGAGCAACAAGGACTCGCATCTGGATTTCCTGTGCTTTACGCAACAGCCACTACTTGCCACAATGTCTCTTTGGTCTCTTGATATTGCAATACCCTATATACAAATAGTATTAGTTTAAGGTGGCAACAAAGCAGCGATAAAGCGATAACTGAACTTAAATATGTTTGTATTTATCAGCAAGGATAAATATCGATTATAAAAACATTGATTTTTAGCCAAATACATGAAGCGAGTTTCATGAGTTTAAAAAATGTTCCATTTCTAATGCATTCTTTGACTTTAACAAGAATCGATTAATATCGATATTCTAATCGAACTCAAATGATTTCTTATATGTTTCTTATGTATTTCTATTCCATTTCTAGCTTAAGAAAGTATATCTAACGAACACTTTAAGGCAGCTAGCTTCAAGCGCAGTTCTAAAACAATGACATTTTCCCTTTAGCTATATATAGGTTAACTTCTAGTCAGGCATAACTAGTCTGCTGCACTGAAAGTTGTTTGGTGTAAGTGTTGCCGTTCGTACTGCTGCTGTTTTTGTTGCTGTTGTGCTTTTGTGACTGTTGTTGCTTTTGTTTTTATTGTTTAGTTGTGTGTTTCGTTCTCTCTCTCTCTCTTTCTCTATGTGCTTTGCTTTCTGTTTTGGATTCATTTCGTTATCGACTCAATGTCGACAACAATGGACCAAAATGTAATGCCAAATTGGGCGACATCGTTTTATGTGCTATTGCTGGTTGCTGTCCCTTGTTGCTGTTGTTGTTGTTGTTGTTGTTGTTGCTGCTGCTGTTCCTGGTGCATTTCTTTTTTGAAAAGGTAAAGCATGGCGTGTGCGTCCACTCATCATCAGGTGCTCACTGTTAAATTTCGCACACGTAGCAGCATAAAAATTGACACCGATAATTCGCATGGGTGTGTGAGTGTGTGCCATTGAATATGTGTGTGGGTAAGCAGCGGCAACGTTACGTATGCGCGATAAACACGCACACGTAACGCACACATACATCATGTCGAGTGAAATTTGTCGGGTCGGCAGAAGGATTGGGGTATAGCTGTGGAGTGGTTGAATGTCGCGACGCTGTTTACACAAACAAAGTTATCAATTTTACACACGCCCCACATTCAATTTCCCGGTGGATGGGCGGGCTGCCCGTTGGGATAACAGCATGTTATCACCCCATATCCCCAACCCTTAGTCGATTTCCCCTTCATCCCTTACCTATGGCCCGGCGGCGTGTCGGTATTTCCATCAATTCGGTATGCAATCAATGTCCAAATCGAAGACGCAACGCGTCGAAGCCTCTCAGCAACAATAACAAATGGAGTACCAGAGGTCGGCCGCCAGGGGTTGTTTAACACATTCCCCAAAAAAAAATGGGGTTGACTACAAAATGCAGTTATATTTTTAAGCCGAAGTTTACACAGGTCAGTCAAACACAATATGGGCTTTTCCATTCCCAGTTTATTTTGGGGTCGAATTTCGGGTATTTTTCATGGCTATTTTTAGAGCACTTGCGTTAGGGTGGATTCTTAAGGATAGTAATATAATTGATTTGTATATAATAATATATAATTTATATAGTTTAATGATACAAATTTAGCAATGTCTTTAGACTTAAAATAAATTTTCTTTGGGTGTATAGTCAGTTGTATCCTTCGACAAATTTCTATTACTCAGCATGCTGATAAATTATTATATTTCTTTTTTATACCTTGAAATATATTCGTGTTCCTACTTTTTTCCAAAACAAAAAAGTAATATATTGCTCGCTGACAAGCAATGGGCCAGAACAAGCTTTTTCCATCTATCTTGTTCTATGTTAATAGGTTTTATATCATTCCAGGCTGGTAAGTTCAGGTTGGGCGGCAGTCTGCCCGGAAAAAAATTTTGTATAAATTTGAAATAATCGTACTTATTTATTTTGTGGGTCATTAAAAAAACAAAACAGTCATATAATAATAATTAGATGAAAATGACATGTATGAAAAGTAAACAATTGCTAAATAAATAAGCAAACAAACATAATGAAACTTCAGTTGTATTTTTAGTGTTGAACTATTAGCATTTAATTACAAATGCTTATATAATATTTCACTTTCTAATTGGTAAATATATGTATTTCAATTAATTTATATAAATATATTATTTGCTTGCTGCAAATCTGATAGATAATAGATAAATTTAATTGAGCTGTTTGATAACATTGGCATTAAATTGTAATATATTTAGCACGACGCGAAAATGATTTCATAACATTTTTGACATTTTATACGCGAAATGCTTATCATACTCGTACAGTGCCCTTCGAACCATCATCCCCCCTTAACTTAAAGAGGAAGCCATAACAAGTGGAGCTACCCACTTGTGCATAAAATTTCACTTAGAGCATTGAGCGATGTGTTGCCAGGAGAGTAGGGAGAGACTTAGACTGAGTGAGTAGAGGGGGAAGGGCAGGGGCTGGCTCTCTGGCGGAGGCAGGTGCAGGGGCAAGTTTAGGAATGTTATCGTCTTGTTAGTGTAAAATAATAGATGCCAAGAGTATTGAGTGTCTTGAGCAGAAAGGCCTGTAAATATTATAGCTAAGCGCCTGTTGTGCGACAATTTTTGGGCTATTTGATGATTTGTTTTTCTCAATTTTTCTCCACGTTTTACTGGCAGAACAACAACAAGAGGAAGAGAAATATGTTGCCTTATGAAAAGGAAATGCGCGTAGGTAAAATGCGCAAATTCCATTGAAATTTCATTTGTCTGACAAAATATTTATAATAACTTTGAAAATTCAATTTCTAAAGAAAATATGTTAAACGAATTGGCATTAAGGGCGACACGTGTGTGTGTGTGTGTGTCTGCGAGTGTATAGGTGTCGCTGCCGCTGTCGTTGCCGTTGTCTGCATGCTAGAAAATTAAAATCGACCATATGTTGCCTCATCGATTTTGATAAGGCGCTGCCGCCACCAGAGTTGCCACCCAGCTGCGACAGGCTTCATATCCGTTTCCGCTCTAACATAATGGGTCACGGTATGTGCATGTGCGTGTATAACTATGTGTATGTGTGCATGCGTAGGTGTATGTGCCTTTTCCGTTTTCAATTGAGACGCGCCCTGACAAAACTTGTAAAACGCGCCTTGTCATGCATGAGTTTTTACCATTTTATTAATGTTGTTCCTGTTTCTGCTTCAATTGTTGCGCCTCTGCTTTATTGTTGTTGCCCTTGCCATTGTTGTTACTTTTGTAGCGTGACAAAAATCAAAGGACACTTAGAAAGTGTTTTTTGCTCCATATTCAAAGCTTGTTAAATATTTCATAAGCACTTGCTTCGGCAAAAGACGCATGGAATTTCTATCTGCAAGGCAACGTTTTTATATTTATATATATATATGTATGTATGTTCGACCCATAAGCACCCAACAACACATTCGCCTAATGGTATATGTTACAATTAAATTACGCTTACGATAAATGTTGCTGCAACATGTTGCTGCCACAACAGCCGCAGAGCGCCTGCGCAAGAGCCGAACCATTTGCATAACCACTCTTTGCGTAGGTTAGTTTTCAGAACGCTTTCAGTTCTTTAGCGCGCCTCAAGCCACACAGAACGTAGCTGTGCGACGACATAATAACGTGACCCGGTGACTCACTGTGACTCGCCGTGACTCAGTCACGAGTTAAACACGAAGTAACACGCGCCGTAACAAGCGGTCGGTCGGCTCGTTACATTAGCGAGCGTCGCGTTTAAGTTCGGGCAGACAAAGAAACAAAAAAAAAAACAAAAACTTAACCGACATTTCACGTAACGTGTATCGTGTAACGTAATACGTATACGTATAAGTAACGCAACGCGCTTGAATGCGTTACGTGACGCATGAAATGGCGGCACGCAATTCGCGCTACATTGAATCCAAACGCATCGTCCACAAATTGCTCTAGTCCCTCGCAAAAGGTAGAAATGAGAATAGCCCAAGACCGAAACCAACGAGAACTAATACTCATGAGTATCTATGAGTGTCTATGAGACTCAGCATGAGTACTCGTACAATTAAGTGTATTAGTAAAACGTGACCAGACCGAAATTATAGCCACGGGCCAAAAAGCAAACGTCCGCCTACCAATTTCTCAACAGCTTAGTGTGTAATGAAGAAATTGCTCAACTTTGGTCGCCCCAACCACTCCAGCCAATGGAATCCCTCCACTCCACTGCCCTGCCTGCGGATGTCATGGTGATTGAAAACTCAACCGCAATGCGGACTTGTCATCATTTCAAATGAATGGGACTCCGTCTCCGATAAGACTTAAGACTTAGGACTCAAAATCTAATCCCTTCCGCTGGTAACGCGTCCACAAGCGGCTCCTCCTCCCTACTCCAAAGTCCGGACTCGTGTGTCCTTATAAATTGAGTTTGGCGGTTGTCGACTGGAGGCTGGCGGCTGATGGCTGGCGGCTGGCAAAACAATATGGCGTTGACTCATTTAAGTCGCTGGCAGTGTCTTTGTCTTGAGTTTTGCGATTGCCATCATTTATTTTAATTACTTTTTACTGTTGTCGTCTTTGGTTGCAGTTATAATTTAATAGCATCACAAATTGCGCATGAAATGTTGTTGGAATACTTTGTGGCGATGCTTGTGATCATGGGATTAACCACAACATTCGATAAGCACACAAGCCACATGCAACACTTTGGTAAGTATCCAGCAAATACATATATATATATATACATATATATATGTTTATATATATTAAGCAATTGCCAACTCCATCGGCAGCACGAGCAAAACTTTTCGAGCGAGAAATGAAACTGGCTTTGCAGCTTGAGTAGTTGTCGAAATGGTTACTAATTTATCATAAGGCTTAAACTGTTTCAATTTGAACACTCAAACGAATGTTTCACATGTGTGTGCCTGGGTAGAAATAATTATATTAAAATTAACTAAGAGTCAAGTGCAGCAACAAATAACATAATTATTATTTCTTTCAATAGAATGCATATTTAATCAAGCCCAGGCACATGAGCACTTGAGCTGTCTCAAGTGCTTAAGTGCAGTCAGCTTAGTAAGCAATAAGAGTCGCTGCTCTACTTAATACTCAGCTGAGTATCTAAATGAAGTTAATTACAAATTATGAAATATTAAGAGCAATTATTTCTACAAATTAAGAATCTTAATGGAAGAATCATGGGCCATAAATATATTAATAACTTAATATTGAATTCACTGTGTGTGTATTCAAGTTATGTTTTACCACAATGGAAATGAAGGAAGTGTGGGGATGGGAGTAAGCGCTCTATTTGTAGAAAAACTGACATTTGCAAGTTATAAATACAAAATGTTTGCAAATAATACCTTTAATATATTCTATATATATTGTGGATATATTTATATTTAATTTACATTTGAAAACAGCTGAGCTGAAAAAAATGGTTTCACTTATGCAAACGATGTTTTTTGCTGAGCTGTTTATAAAAATAATATATATATATATATATACATATAATGTATAAATATCAGTTTAAATTTCAAGCCTAATATATATATAATATATATACATATAATGTATAAATATCAGTTTAAATTTCAAGCCTAATATAAACTCAAAGATTATGCGAATAATCATTTGGCTAATTGATTAGAATGATTATAGAAATATATTATATAGATATATAAAATATTATTAATTATAGTAAATACAAATTCCTAAGTAAATAATAATTTTAAATAATTAATTCATTCCCCTAGCTCAGTTCACTTGATTAATGATTCAACTTCAACTTTAAACTGATCTTCAGCTCCATTTGAAAACTCATCTGAATATCAATCAATTCCTCGTTTACAAATGAACAAGGTCGTTTAGCATCGCTTTTTGATTGAATACGAATAAATATCAATGTGAATATTTAATAACTGACACGGCATAATTTCTGAATAAATAGTTAGTTAATTTTTCATGCAAAGTGCCAATTGCGTAGACTTATAAAAACGAAAGAGTTATTCACGTGGGTGTTTATTGGTATTTCTGGTTCTCTTTCTCTTTCTTTTTTTTTATACCCTGAACCCATTGAAAATGGGAAATCAGGGTATAATGTTTTTGTGAAATGTATGTAACAGGCAGAAGGAGACATCGCAGACCCCATAAAGTATATATATTCTTGATCAGCTCGATGAGCTGAGTTGAAATAGCCCTGTCCGTCTGTCCGTCCGTCCGTCCGTCCGTCCGTCCGTCCGTCCGTCCGTCCGTCCGTCCGTCCGTCCGTCCGTCCGTCCGTATGAACGCAGCGATCTCGTAAACCACAAAAGCTAGATATATGAAATTTTCAGAGAATACTCGTCTATAGCCTACGCAGTACGAGTTTTTTTTAGATTTTCGATAACTCATCCCGTTTCCTTATTATCGATAAAAATCGATAACTTTTCTTCCGCTAAGCATACCGTAAGAGCTAGAAACTCTAAATTTACTGTGTAGATTTGTGTAATAAATGCGGATATTTTGTCATTTTTGGATTTTTGATGCCACGCCTCCTTCGCCCCCAATTTGCAAAATTCGTATTTCAAATACTAGAGACTTGTGCTTTGGCAAATACATACATATGAATGACATGATTACGCTGCGCAAGTTTGATTAAGAAAGTCAGTCCACAAAAAACGTTATTAAACATTTAATTTCCCATACAATAGGCATATTGCAGCCCAAGCGCAGTCGCTGCGTCAGCTGCGCAGTCAGCAGAGCGCATGCTTATGCGTGCGTGTGTATGCATGTGTGTGTGTGTGTGTGCGTTGCTCGCAATATTTGTATATGTAAAATAAGCATATAATGTTGGGAAGATTGGATCTTCGCAGGGTTCAGGGTATCTCGTAGTCGAGCCGTCTCGACTAGAGCACTCTTACTTGTTTTTTTTTGGGTAAAGCAAAGGCAATTTCTCATTTATTATTTATGGCACCTGGCCTCAGTTTTAGTGCCCACAGTGGAGGCAGGGGCGGGGGCATGGGGACGTGGCTGGTCGAGCTTGTTGCTGCGGTTAAACTCAACAGTTTGAAAAACCTACAGAAAAAAAAACAGACAGAGTGAGAGAGAGAGAGAGAGAGGGAAACACACGGCGGCACTGGTTACTTTTGAACGGCGTCGGGCACTTTGTATGTAAATACAAAAGTTTTATTAAAAAAAGAAGAAGCACATTCTATATTTTTATACTCATTCACAAAGTGAAATGAGTATATTGGTTTTGTGCAATGTCCGTCACGCTGTCCGTCCGTCTGTCCGTCTGTCCGTCTGTCCGTCTGTCCGTCTGTCCGTATGAACGCAAACCATTTGCACAGTTTTGAAGCTAGAGAGTTGAAATTTGGAATATATACTCGTGTATACCCTCGAATTATAAAGTGTCAAGATTTTCCCGATACGCCCACTAGGGGTGTGGCAAATCGGAAAATGCATTTGCCCATACCTCAGAAACACTACTTCTCGAAGTGCTAGAGAGTTGCAATTTGGAATATATACTTGTGTTGACAACCCAAGATCAAAAAGCTATGGCGGATATATCTACGCCCATTGGGGGCGTGGCAAATCGGGTAAAACTGTATCTTCTACAGTTTTAAAGCTAAAACGCCCAAATTTGGCACGTAGGTTACTGATACGATCCTATGAAGATCGACCAAAAATCTATATATCCACGCCTACTAGGGGCGTGGCAAATCGGATCTGACTATATAGTGATTTTTCAAATTCTGTAATATTTTGAGCACTATTGATGCTAGAGACTTGAAACTTGGTATATATACTCGGGTTGACAACCCAAGTTGGAAAAGATATGGCGGATATATCTGCGCCCATAGGGGGCGTGGCAAACCGCAAAAGTTTGTAGCTCCTACAGTTTTAGAGCTAGAAGCTTCAAAATTGGACGGTAAGTTACTGGTGAGCTCCTCTATCGATGCGCCAAAAATAAATTTTACGCCCCTTATGGGGTATGCCCGGCTAAAAAATACCCTGTAATTTTCGCATTTTTTGAGTGTAAGCATCCAAATTTCACACTTACGTTACCCTTCACTACTTCTAAGAACTGGCCAAAAATTATATGTCTACGCCTACTGGGGGCGTGGCAAATCGGGAAAAACTGTACGCTTTTCCGATTCTCAGTGAGAAAATCAGAATTATATACAGATATTACTGCTGATCTCCTCTATTGATTTCCAAAAAATTATATATGTACAAACCAATTGTGGGCGTGGCAATGGGCGTGATCTGTGGGGGTGTGAATGAGTATCCCGCAGTCGGTAGCGCCCGACTGCAACGTTCTTACTTGTTTTATATGCGTGTGTAAATTGTATGTTTTTTATTGTGCAGCACACAAAAGCAATTTCATTTGTAAAATGTTTGGATGGGGGGTGTGGGGCGGGTGGGGCCACACGTGTAGGTGGCAGCTACACTGCGTGGCCACTGTAGCAACAGTTTCAATTAAGTGTTTAGCGGCATTTTATTGCTCGATATTTGATAGCCCACATGGGCTAATGGGCGTGACAATAAATCAATATACAGAATTATATATATCGTATTTATATGATGTATGTTAAGTGGGCATATATACACACAGTCTCTTTGTGTATTTGTCTTTGTATTTGTATTTGCTTAGGCACTCGTGGATTATTAGCGCATTTGTTGGCTAATACACAATGTTGATAAAGCGGCCTGCACATAAATCACTTGCCTCAAGTGAGACCCCAATGATGGATCATAATGCGAATTGGTCTTAGCCAAAGACTCACATATCCACATATACAAATCCATATATGAACTGTAGTATGTATGCCAATAAGATGGTAAACTTTGGCATAAATTAAGCACAAATACTCGTTAATCAAATGAATGTTGATTCGTATGTACTCTGGCCATTCATTCACTCGCACTCACACACACCCGAACAGTCATAGCCATTTGGCGAGCTGTCTTTTGCAACGTGTGGCCAAGTGTTTGCCCATCGTGCCGATTTGGATGGAAACGTAGACGTTGATGTTGAATATAAATGCACATGAATACATTTAGATTGACATTTGGATACAGTTATTTAATACCCTTTTTAAGTGTCTGTGGTATGTCGGTGTGTGTGAGTGAGTGTGCATGATGGAGTGCGGCAAGTCTCGCATTGTAGTAGTTTC
This sequence comes from Drosophila nigricruria, assembly GCA_037075265.1. Classification (NCBI taxonomy): domain Eukaryota; kingdom Metazoa; phylum Arthropoda; class Insecta; order Diptera; family Drosophilidae; genus Drosophila; species Drosophila nigricruria. Next base: position 18,558,805 of record JBAMCI010000035.1, read on the forward strand.
TAACCACTTGACAGGCGTTTATTGACACCAGCTACTGACCACATTGTAAACCAACTTGTTCTGTCTTCTGTGTATCCACAGCGCTGGCCGAGGAGCTCTCCAATCTGATACCCGAGGAGTACGAACCACAGTTCGACAACAACACAGAGCGTGAAATAATCGCTGCCCTCGGCACCACAGCTCGCATGCATTGCCGTGTACGCCATTTGGGCGATCGTGCCGTTTCCTGGATCAGGCAGCGTGACCTACACATTCTAACCATTGGCATCATGACCTATACTAATGATCAGAGGTTCCTGGCTCGCCACATCGACAACTCCGATGAATGGGTGCTGAAGATCGTATCGGTGCAGCCGCGAGATGCCGGCGTCTATGAGTGTCAGGTCTCCACGGAGCCCAAAATAAGTCTGGCCTACAAGCTGATGGTCGTAAGTAAGTATCCCTAGGCCCAAATTGAAGCACTAGAAACGTCATATATGAGATGTGATCTAAAATTTGGTATCGAGCGTCGGCATCTCTCTGCTTAAATCAAAATATATGAGAATTCAGTTGACTCAAACTTTATATGTTTTGTGCTTAAGTCAGCCATGAGTTAAGTTAAAAAGATTTTGATAGGTTTCATTGATTTTAAAACCCAACTGTTTGACCTTCATTTTATATTCTAAAGCAAATTAAATTTCCGTGCTTTAACACGTGTTCAATGTCAGTGGGACTTTTAGTAGGGCTTACTTTGCTTTTAAGGGTGTCAAAATCTGATTTTAAAAGAGCTGAGATATTCTCGAAACAGAGAAATATACAATCAGATTTATTCTGAGTTTTTCCGTGATTATGTCTATTCCTATCGTCAGATATATTTTTATACATAGCAACAAGAATGAAATAAGAAAATCAACCTTTAAACTGAACAAATACGTAATAAAACAAAATTCTTTGGAATTGTTTTGTTTTGATAACCGAATCAGATTTCTTTCGTATTTTTAGTGAAAGATAACAGAGAAAATAAATACCCAAAAATTAACTGGTGTTGAAGAAAGGACGAAGAGATTAATTGGCATCCTGTTAACAAGAAATAGTGATAATGAGATAAAAGAAAAACTAATTATATATATATTTATATATATATATATACATAACGAAATCAAGAAAAGCCGCTAAAGAAGAAATAATAATAATAAAAAAAGAAAACAAGTAAAAGATTGTGTCAGGAAACAGACAATTGACTCAGAGTATTGAGCAAAGAAAGGAAAAAAATGAAGAGGCAAATCAAGAGTGGGAAACAGGAAAATATGTATAAAGCGTAACTAGGTCAAAATATGGCAAAAGGCAGCAATGAAATTACGAAGGCAAAAATGAAATATATTAAATTTACTCATAACTTTGTAATACTCTAGTTATTATTAACAAAACTTGGGTTGGCTGATGAAACTTGCTGTTAAGTTGAAAATTTAGTTACAATTTTGCAAATCTCATCATGACGAAAAATAAAAACTAAAAACTAAAAACTAAAATATAAAACTTATTCGCCAACATAAACTAGCATTTAATACTTGAAAAACTACAACTTTTACATTTAAATTGTGACTGCAAACAATTTTCGCATAGCTACCTTGTCGAGGGTGGGTTGGAGAGTGGAAGGGGGGCGACGAGGCCATGCATTAGTTTAACGAGCTGTGTAGAGCCAGGTGCGAAAGCGCAAAAAGCAGAGGCAACAGCAGCAGCATCAGGATAATGATAATGAGTTTAGTCCGAAGAGCTACACATGATGAAGGACAGTGTAATTGACAAATATCTTGCGTTCCATTGACAGCATCAAAGGCACAAATCCTGGCCAATCGCGAGCTGTTCATCCAAAGCGGCAGCGACATCAATCTGACATGCATTGCACCCCAGGCACCGGGGCCATACACGCACATGCTCTGGTACAAGGACACGGAACTTGTAAGCGATTCGACGCGCGGCGGCATACGCGTCATCTCCGAGCAGCAAATAAAGACGAGCAATCTGGTCATATCGCGTGTGCTTCACACGGATTCCGGCAATTACACATGCTCCGCGGATAACTCAAGTGAGTGCCAGATGACCCAACATACATACTCAGCACACTCACTCACCCTCACACTCACACATACTCACACACCATATGTATTACTTACCACGCCCCCATTCTCGTTTGCAGACAGCGACAGCGTCTTTGTGCATATCATTAAGAGCGAACAGCACGCGGCCATGCAGCATGAGCTGGGCGTCAGACTGGAGGCTGGGCAGAGCTTGTGGCTGTTGCTTGGAATGCTTCTGCTGCTGCAGCATATGCCACGCCCCATCCTTCAGCTCCAGCGCCAGCTAGTTGGGGCCTAAGCTCTCAGTAGTCGCAGCTTATGTTTGATGTCTGCTTTTGCGTTGCCCCTTGGACGGTCGGACGGATGGACGGACAGTAAGGGTGAGTTTGCGTTGCGGCAGCTCTATGGGGACATTGCAATTGATTTCATTGCTCAATTTACAGCTCTGGTAACAGGATGAAATGGATGATGCCACACCCCCATTGCCCACTGCCCACTGCCCACTGCTCTGCGCTGTACATAGAAGAGACGCACACCTGTGTATATAATGTAAATCGTATTGGGTTTTTTTCCGTTTAGGCAGCTTTAAGTATTTTTATACGTAATTAAGTCAACAATAATCGATAGGTCGATTACTCGGCTATTCGTTAAATCGTTCAATCGACTAGCCCATAAGCCATAAGAGAAACGAATATGCAAACATAAAATCGAAATCGAAATAAATGTAAATAAATGTTTAATCTTAATTAACAAATGACAAAAACCATGTTGAACTGTCGCTTCAAAGGTGTGCTCAACCGATGTAGACAAACACCACTCACACACACACACACACACACACACACACACACACACTTACCTATACCAACTGTCAACTAGATTAATTATGATTAATAATGCCAGTGTGAGTGCAAAATTAAATTTAAACAGAAAGAAAATACACAAATGATTAATTGCAATATGAATATGTATTTACAGCGACAGTTTGGCCCGCTCGCTCGAGTTCACCCCCTGTAATAGCCCAACCCGATTTCAGGACATTTCCAAGCAATTGCACAGCATTTACGACTTTGATTTGCCGCCGTAGATTCGTCCCCGGGCTATAACCAAGATTATGTGACTTAATTGCACTGTATTGCGCAACGGGTGGGGCTGGGTGCTGATGGGTGGTGCTGGGTAGTCGTGCCGCGGTGTTTCGGTAATTGAAAAACGATAAAGGTCTGGCTGCTGTACACCTGTACACTTCCTACACATAAATACGTGGATATATATATATATATATATATATATATATGGACGCGCAAATTGAACACGGCCGATGCCTGCGGCGTAGATTTGCCAACACTTTGAATCAACTCGGTAATTGATAAAAGCGAAAACTCAATAGCATAAAAACATTTCGAAAATAAAAACATTTATTTATATTTACTTGAGCTGCTTTAAATTACACATATTTATTTCAGGGAATTAAAGGACTTGTCGCCCACTCGAATAATAATATATATGTTGGCTTTACACACATAATGAGACGAGAAGCTAATGAAAAAATATTGTATGAAAATGGAAAAGTTATTTAAGTTGGACAAATATGCTATTAATGTTTCGAAGAGTTAAAGAGAGTGAGATAAATAGAGATAAATAGATTTAAGAGGCTTTAAAGAAGTTTTCCAATTTTCATTTTACATTCATTTGTTTATTACGCCATGAAATATGAAACTCCATGCATATTTATGATTCGAAACTTGCTGTAAAAACTTTGATGGATTATAATCACAAAACAATTTCAAATCTAATGGAAATTCAAAGCAAAGTTGAGCTTTCGGCACTCGGGCCACACATCAGCAACTGCAACTCGAGGTGCGAGTCCTTACAGCAAGTCTCAAAATTGAATTTTAATCTGACTGTGGAAAGCGCACCACTTGCAGCACTTGCAGAACTTGCACCACTTGCGGCACTAAGTAGCCGCAAAATGCTTTTGTGGCTTGCGCTATAATTTGAAATACCAAAACCCAAAAGTTTCACGCTGCCAAAGACGCTGCTAAGTAGGCAACACAATGGCATTAGACGGTTGGGGGCGTGGCTGACAAGTAGTGCTCCTTAAAGTTGCAGCGCAGCCAGCTAGGCAGCACTCGCGCAGCGCTTAAGCTAAGAGGGATGAGTGACAGACAGAGAGGGAGAGAAAGAGAGAGAGAGAGAGAGAGAGAGAGAGAGAGACAAAGGCTGGCTGGCACTTTGCATGAGCCAATACTAATTGAAATAAAAGCCGTTATGAGCCGGTGCTAATAGAACAGAAAAGTGAAGTATCATACATAATGCTAAGCGCAACCACATCCATCACAATGGCCAAAAGAAGATATGCCCAACGGTTGTTGTTCTTGGCCCGGTTAGCAGGCAGTGTGCTGGCCCAGAGGCTTTTCAAGTCTTTTGGGAATATTTTGCGTATCTGCAGCCGAGCGCGCTGACAAGTCCCAAGTAACATACATATTTTATACAGATATATGACTGTGTGCGTATAAGTGTGTGTGCGTGTGTGTGTGTGTGTGAGTGTGCTTATATATAACCCATTGGTCCATAGCCTAGTCCTCAGCTCAATGAATTGCAGTTGTTGTTGGTTTTATTGCTGTTGTTGCTTCACCTTCACTCATAAATTGTTCAGCGTGAAATAAATCAAACTCAGACTCTCGCTAGAACTGGAGCCTCTGCCTGAGACGCTGTCAGTAACAAATCATGCTCAGGGCTACGGCCCACAACAGGCTATGGCCTGTAGTCGGAGCCGTTGCTGTTGCCGTTGCCGTTGCTGATGCTGGAGCAGCCGTACACTTGTTTACGGCCTTAATACGCACAGACTCGAACAAGAAAACAAAAATTGCGTATACGCTGTGTGTGCCAGTAGCAGACGCAGACGGAGCAGAGCTCCAACGGAAGTGCGGAAGTTCCGACTGTGCGAACACGATGACAGCAACAACAAGCGTTAAGAAACTACGGGGTGTTGTCGCTGCGCCGGAAAATATTTAATTACTAATGAGTTTTTCGTGCTGCAGCAAAATCAACATTTTCAAATACGTGGCAGGAAAAACAACCGGCGTGCACAAAAAAATAAAAGCGAAAGCCTTGTAACATTTTTAATTTGCTAATTAGCAGGCGTTAGCCTTGCAGCCAATTTGATTGATAGTCCGACACACACGGACCCACCCATACCAACACACACACACATACATATATAAGCTAGCTGATCACACAATTCATTATTCAGTTAGTGCTGTTAGTCAATTGATTATCAGGTATTATGCTTGACAAATTTCTATCAAGCTCTGCCTCTGTCCTGCCTGCGAGGCAACCAATTGGTTTCAATCCGATGAATATTTGCTGGCTCACTGCGCAGCGGCGGGGTGTGCACAAAGCTAGCGGGTGTTTGGCTATAATAAATTGTATGTACATGCATGTGTCATGATATATAGTACACACACACACATTGACACACAAATACACACACACACACATACGCTCGCCCATACGTACACACGTGAATAAATTATGATTGGTATTCACGCAAGTTTGGCAAAAACAATGACAACTCTTAACATTTAAAAAGGCCTTAGTCATCGTTGTCGTTAACTTATCCTAGAAAGAAACAAACAACAACAACAACAACGACGAGCGACATACTGGAAGCTGAAAAAGTTTATCTTCCGATATTATTGGGGCATAACTTTGCGGGTCATAAATCAAATTAGATGCCCGCTGACACTTAGCAACACATAAGAAATGCAAACGATTTTATTAAATATATAATGCAAACCGCAAAGTCTACAAAAAAACCAACCAACAACAACAATAACAACAACTAAGGTCAGATTGAATCAGTAGAAATACTCTGCCTAGAATTTTATTTGTTTTTAGCTAGAGTACATATATTACAGAGTTTTGGGTTTATGCCATCATTTAAATGCTCTTTACGATATCACATGAAAAAAGAAGCTTAAAAAAACTTGAAAATTTATTTATGAAAATTACTCAAATAGGTGTTGCTTCTAAAAGATTTTATAGTCCATCGAGGATTATTATTTACAATATTTCGAATTCAGACCTCAGGCCATAGATTTCAAAAAATTTAATAAATATACTACGAATATAAATATATTTTATGTATGTTCCAGCTGAAGCCGATTTTACTGAAGATCTGACTGCTGCTGCCTTGGCAAGAACTCATATTGAACCGATTTGGCTACAATGCAAACTTTATGTCTTTTCATGAAATATTTTTCTCAAACAAATCAAATATGAAAATCAAATTTTCTTCATATAATGATTACCAATTAATCTTAGAAAGAATATTATAAAAATACTTAAAAGATATTTGAAATATAATTAAGTTACTAAAGTATTTTCTTAAATTATTAACGAATTCAACGAAAAATCTTTAAGAAATTAAATTAAATACAAAATCTAAAAGAAAATATTTATAATTTCATTTAACCAAAAACTTTGAATTCCATTCAAAAATAATCCCCAAAAACCACTTACATAAACAATTTGACTAAACAATCATAAGAAGCTTTATACAAACTCAACACATAAGATTAAATAGCGAACATGCCCCAAGCAAATCAATTAAACTGAGCGTAAAAGCGTTAGAAAACATTTATCATGCGATTTGCTCAGCCAGAGAAGGCTTTAAGTTGGCAACGACTTTTGCACAGAGAGAGATTTAAGTGATTTGCTGACTGGCTTTAAAATCCAAGTCAGTTTTTGAGGGTAATAAATGGCCTGGCACTATTTGAATAGCCTCAGCACGAAAATCAACATTTTCGGTTTGCTTTCGTTTGGTTTTGGCTTTTTTGGCTCTAAGTTTGGGTTTGCGTTTGGGTTTGGGTTTGGGTTTTAATTTAAGTTTTGTTTTAACAGCGCACAAAAGTGCAAAGTGTCTGCAATTTCAGTCGGTTTTCATTTTATATAAAACCGCCATCATTTTTTATTTTTTGTTGTTGTTTTTGTTTCTGTTTCAGTTTTTTTGCATTTGATTTTGTAGCTCGTTACTGTCAGTTTGTTGCATGCGACACGCGATGGCCGCGACGGAGTTTTGTAGGCCGTTTTAGAACTGGGCCCCAAAGCTCCGCTCCGTGGCCTTTGGATTGGGTGGCAGCTCCAGCTGCGAACATTTGCTGCAATGCCTGCCGCATGTAGTTTAATCTTCAAACAAAATCGTTTGATCCATATCGCACAGCCTGGCCCAGCCCAGCCACCAGCCCAGGGAGTAAGGGTTAAATATAGAAGCGGTCGGCGGGGGCTCAATGTGACAGCTAACTGCACGCTACAATTGCACCCGCTGGCAAGAGGTTAATTTCCCCCAGGAAGCGCACAACTCAATAACCTTAAGCAGAGAGCAAGAAATAGGGCGCTAAGTAAACCACAACATTAAGAGGGCGCATAAAGATGAAAAAGGCCAGCGTTTGGACGTTGAGAGGATGCTGCCCCACCTGGTCCACCCAGACGAACAATATGAAATTACCGCTCTGAAATATGAACCACCCGCTGAGATTTTATAGCAGTCAACTTTGAATTATTAAATATGTATTTTCCAGCCAAACGCCGAATGCCAAACGCCAGAACCAGAAACAGCGCCAGAACAAGCAAAAGCAAAGAAACCTCTAAATGTGCTTCAACTTTTCGGTTACTTTCTTGTGTGTGTTTGTGTGTTTGTGTGTGTGTGCATATGTGGGCGTGGGCGGGAATTGCCAGGGAAATTATTTGAAAAATTTCCCAAATGTGCCATAAATGTGTGCTATAAAAAGCTATCGTAAGTGTTGAAAGCTTTCCTTTTGCTATATTGTTACAGCTTTACACATTGGAGCTTTTTGCCAAAAGCTCAAGTTGGCGCATAACAAGCAAAGCTTTTGAAAACATAATGAGCTACAGCTTGCGACTAACCTGCTCTGCCTCTTCAGCTCTGGCAAAATAGGAGCTACAAATGACAGCCCATTAGCCAGTTATTGCGACAGCCTGACGGCCAAAAGCACTAAGCACATTAACAGCTTTCGCTGACTACAGCCGGCTCATAAATATGCACCTAAGTAATTTTCATTAGACCCAACTCTAGTCTCCCTTAGCCTTATGGACATTCATCACACACAAATACACACACACACATATATATATATATATATATTTTTGTATATGTGTACATATATAGGAGTGTGCATATTTATAAGGGTGCGCCTGCTAAAAATAGCTTCATAAACATAAATTCTCATCTCTGTTGCATTTCCTCGATCGTCGTTTCTTTTCCTTTTTGACTATTTTATCTTTTCGGTGTCTACATAATTTCTTTCCGTGTGTACGTGTGTGTGTATGTGTGTGTGTGGACAAACTGCACTGCGCAAAAATGATACGTAACATTGCCTTGTTTATTTATCAAAGCGCAGCTGACATTTTTCAGTTTGCTTATTTATTTACTTGCCGTGCTGTAGTGGATACGCTTTGCATGAAGAATAACTGTTGCAAATACTTGTTATTTCTTTCTATTTGCTCTCTAGAACTATTTTTATTTTTTTCTATTGAGAGAATCGAACACTTGCTTGGCTGTTTTGCATTTAATTATCGCACTGATTCACTTTACACTTCCGCTCGAAGTGTCATCTGCAAACTTACTTATTCTTTATTAAAAATATACTGAATGGATCTGATGGGGGCATATTAGCTTCATGATGCCATAAGTGCACAATATTTATTTTCATTATTCCCAAATTGTATGCATATACAAAATTCATATAAATCTCTATCCAATATTTATATATATATTAATTAAATATTATTAAAATTCATATAAAGCTTTGTTTTCATTTCCTCAAGTTTCCTGTTATAGCTGCAATGCACTTTATCATCTCTTTTAATTGAAGCAGTTCATTCAAGCAGTTTACTGCTTGGCAAATCTAATTTATATGCATATTTAAGCAACATTTTACATTATTTATTTATATGCATGCATTTGTTAGGGCATTTGGTGTTTCGCAACATGCTCTCTCTCTCTCTCTCTCTGCTTTCCGTTAGCTCAGCTGTTGTTGTTGCTTTTTTGCAGTGCATGTAGCTTGCAAGTGGCTGTTGCCATTACGCTAGGCGTCGCTGCTGCTGCTGCTGCTGCTGTTGTTGTTGTTGTTGTTGTTGTGTGTAGTTACTCTTATGCTTGTTCTCGTTGCCGTTATACTGAGTTGCTTTTTTCATTTGCAGCTTCGGGGTTGCCATAATTTTTTTCATTTCTTTCGTTTAGTTTTTTTTTTATTTCTCGTCTTTTTTTTTAAGTTTTGCACAGTTTGCACGCATCGGTCCGTAAATTTATGCATTTGGCTATGCGAGCGTAATAAACAAGACCTTCAACCGACGTCGTGGACGACGTTCCGCTGCTGCTCTTGCTCTCACTCACTCGCTCGCCTCCCATCTCTGTCTTGCTTATGCTCTGGTCAGGTCGCTGTAGCTGTCGCTGTCGCTGTCGCAGTCGCTGCTATGTTTGGTCACTTCCATTGCCGGTGCTGCCAGACTTTTATTTTTATGCGTAGATATTAAATGTGTTTCCTGGCACTTTATTCTTTAGCTGTTGCTATTGTTTTTTGTTGTTGTAGCTGTAGCTGTTGCTGTTGCTGTTGTCGGCGTATTGTGCCATTTTGCACCAACACCGGCGTCGACTGCGCTGCCAGCGTTGGCACATTGGCGCAAATGTGCGGATATCATTTTGAAAAAAAGGCGCAAAAAGTGAAAGAGAACCCCCGGTAGCAAAAAACGCCAAAAGCTCAAAACGCATAAATAGGCAGGCCGACTTTGTGGCTAAAATGGGGCTAAAATGGCTGCGGCTGCTACTACGGCATTGGACGCTCTGCTATATGATTTGAGCAGCAAGTCATGGCCACAGTTTCTATGTACAAAAAAAAAAAAAAAAGAGGCAAAAAGAAAAAATAGAAAAGAAAAAAACTACGAGCGCACATAAAACTTTGCCAATTTCAATAACAACATTTCATTTTCAGTACGCAGCTCCGCAGTCCGCCGCTCAGCCAAAAACGCACACTGGGGAGCTCGCGCTTCGACTCGGCTCGAGTCGCATCGAAGCTATTGCCCGGCTTTTTCCATTTCCATTTCCATCTTTTTTTTTTTTTTTTTGAGGGTTACGCCTTGGCGCCAGTGTGCGTTCTGGAAATGCAATGCTGACTGTGCCACTGACTGTCATGGCACACCACATGCCTCGGCTCCCCCTTTGCTGCTCCTTCGAACCGCTGACACCACAATGCGCGCCGCTGAAAGGAAATTCATAAAAATGTTAATTTTTCCGCCGGAAATATAATTTATGTAAAGCGCAGCGGGTGACCCAAGGTATGGTTTGAGCTGGGCTGAGCACCAGCAACAGCAGCTACCGATTGCAGTCTGAAAAATATATCCGGTGCGAATTACAAAATACAATCCGCGCAGTTGAACCTCAACTGAATATTGCCTCACAATAAAATGCACATTAATTTGCATATAATTCAAGCATTTTTTCCGCACAAATATGCATGAAATACGACCGCGCCCACAATTATCTAATTAATGCAACACGCCCCAGCACACACGCACAGCTGCCGCAGCATGTGTGTATTGGTGTGTGGCTCATTGTTAGCATTGCGGCAACATTTTCAAGTTGTTGCCATGACCATTAATCTTAGCAAGAAGGTAATTGCTTAGCAATTACCCTTTCGCAACTTTGCCCCCCGCCACTCCCTGGCCTAGTAGCCCCACTTCCTCTGCCCCTCTCCCCCCCTGGCCAGGCAGTTGACTTAAACCCATTCCCGTGTTTCATTCAACGAAACCCAAGCCCATGGCTAGCTTGCAAATTCGCCTGTCCTGGCCAATGCATGACCACGGGGTGCCGCTTCTACTATCTCTTTCTCTACATGTATCTCTCTGTCTCTTTCTCCCTGTATCTCTCTTGCTCGCTCTAGCTTTATCTGACTCTCTGTGTGCCGCTTTGTCGCTGTCGCTGTTGCTGTCGCTGTTGCTGTTGCTGTTGCTGCCGCTGGCTCTGGCTCTGCTGTGGTTACATTTCAGCGGAAGTCCCACGCAATGCCCGCCGGCAACAGCTGCAGGCAACCAGCTGCCCCCTCCCCTCCCACGCCCACCACGCCCCATTGTTGCTCGCTTTGCCCACACTATGTACGACAATGCCGGTACATAACACGACCCGCGAATGCTCCGACTCCAGTTGCAGCTCCTGATACAGCTGCATGTCCTGAGCTCCGCTCCGAATCGTGGCCCTCGTCATGCTGCGCCTGCATTGTGTTAATGCTTTTTGTTAAACTGCAAGGAGTTGCGCGAAGCTCTGCCGGATGAGAGGGTCGCAGGGCGGCTGGAGGCGTTGGCAGGCGACACGACGTGAAGCCGGCCGAATGAGAAGCAATGAGGAGCTATGTAGTGCTCCATTGTACAGTTTTGCAACGTGTGTTGCTTTTTGCAAATGTTTGCAGCACACACACACACACACACACACATACAAAGAGAGAGAAAAGCGCAACGTCAACAACTACAACAACAGCTAAAACGAAGGCAACATTTGAAGATACTTTAAAATTCGTAGCATAAAATGCAGCTGCCTAAAACACAGAGCAAAGCAAAAGAATTTCAAATCAGAATCAGCATTCGCATTTGCATGGCAAAAAAAAGACAACAATAAAAGAAAAAGAATGGAAAGAACAAATGTAGTTTAAAGTGAACTCGTTCCACTAATCGGTTTAACGAACGAACCACTCGCAGCAACAAATTGTACAAGATTTTTTTATATAACCCACTTTGCTGAAACTAATCAAAAGAGTTGGCTGCACACTTGAAATGTTTGTTAAATTATTCACAGTCGGAAAGTTGGACAAATTATGTAAAACACCTTGATGGAAATAGGGGAAAATGCCCCAAAAGTTAATTAGTTCGCCCGTTGCTTAGGTGCTTAAATATTCAAATAAAATATGAAATTGATTTGGTTGCTCAGGCCATGGAAATGAAATAAAACTCAGACCCAAGCGAAGATTGCTTGTAAAATATATGTGCATGAAGTTTTAATATTTCTCTCGACTCAAAATTTGTAATATTTAAATCTTAAAAAGACGCACATCACATGTTTACATGTTCTTGCTTGTGTTCTAATTGAATAAATTGAGAGCTACATGGATTTTTGCTTCTGCCCTGAAAAGTATGCTACGAAAAAGTAAAGCAAAGCCTTGCAACTGTCTGGAAACTTTGAATATGTAAAGCTTATCAAGTTAAGCAAGTGGAACTCACATTTAGATAAGGGTCATGAACTTCAATAGTTAAAATTCATTTGTAGCAAAGTACAAATAGTTTCAATTTTCATATAATATCTGTAATAAATGAATTTTCAATGTTTTAAGTAACGAATATTTTAAACGCTTGCAGCTTATAGCTTTTATTATATTCTTATTGAATTTAGATTGACAAGTCAGTCAAAGGTTATTTATTGATATTCAATATTTAGTGACCAAATGACAGGACTCGGCTAGCTAATTGCGAATCCTACACATCAAATATATACTATTCAATTTAAATTGCAATATCTGCAATATTCAGCTAAATTAAAAATGCAATCTAACCTCGCGTTGAATGGCCCAGTAAGCGGTTGGTTAAACTATTTTCATGGAAAATAACAGCGTTCTCTACTTACCATAAATATTCAATAATCAATTTGTAATTATAGCCTTAAAAATAACTGGCACAGCTCTAATGGCATTTTATTGTATTTTCGCAGCTCCCCTTCGTCAGTTTTTGTTTTAATAATTTAAGTAGAGGATTGTAATTTTGGATTGGTTGAATGCCATATGTTGGCAGTTAAGTGAACCAATGAAAACGGATATCATTTCTTGTTCATGCTAATGAGATTTTTACATATACACAGAGCAGTGCTAAAATTACAGCATGTTGAAACAATTCCTGATGTCCAGCTTAATAGTTGGTTAATTCGGGACTTAACGCTGTATAATGGTTCACTTTACTCTGAAATAAATATAAATTGTCGGCACAATTAAGTTGACTCATTTGCAAGTCAGTTACGTTCAAACTAGTTCGTTGGGTCTGCCTGCTTGGAACCTTTTCAATGGCTCTCATTACTTTTTGTTACGGGCAAACGCATTGTCAATGGAAACGGAGAAGTTGAAGCAAAAAAAAATGTTCAAGTTATTTAAAATGCAAAATAAAGACTATGAGATACCCTGTTATCAAAAAATGAGTATCTACATGCAATCTTATAATAATAAGTTTTGAAAAATCTGGAAAATATTGATTTACTTCAGCTTAAAGTATATTGACACATTGAAATAATGTATACATAAAGTCTGACCCACATCACAAAAAAGAAATGTCTATATACATATATATTGAGCATATTACCTTTTTCCATTATATTTATAAGTAGTCTAGAAAGATTAGCATACCCTCGAGCTGCTTGCGTAGGTCATAAGAATAAACCAAATTAAAAAATTCCTGAAAATGAAACGACTACGTAGAAGGCAGGGCTTGAAAGTGAGATAACGCTTACAAATTACAATTGAAGCCATGAAAATAAAAGTTGAGTGTCATTGGCAAGCACTTAAAGATAAGCAAAAACTTTGTTCCACGCT